>JAJEJO010001964.1:378033-420689 GCA_020662805.1 Glaucomys volans
GTCCCCCCATTATGTATCATCATCCACTTATCAGAGAAAACATTTGGCCTTTGGTTTTTTGGGCTTGGCTTATTTCATTTAACATTATATTCTCCAACTCCACCTATTTACCAGCAAATGCCATAATTTTATTCTTCTTTATGGCTGAGTAATATTCCATTGTGTATATGTACCACAGTTTCTTTATCCATCCTTCAGTTGAAGGGCATCTAGGTTGGTTCCACAATCTAGCTATTGTGAATTGAGCAGCTATGAAAACTGATGTGGCTGCATCACAGTAGTATGCTGATTTTAAGTCCTTTGGGTACAAACCAAGGAGTAGGATAGCTGGGTCAAATGGGGGGTCCATTCCAAGATTTTTGAGGAATCTCCATACTGCTTTCCAGAGTGGCTGCACCAATTTCCAACTCCACCGGCAATGTATGAGTGGGCCTTTTCCCCCATATCCACGCCAAAACTTATTATTGCTTGTGTTCCTGATAATAGCCAATCTAATTGGAGTTAGATGAAATCTTAGGGTGGTTTTAATTTGCATTTCTCTAATTACTAGAGATGATGAGCACTTTTCATATATTTGATGATCATCTGTATATCATCTTCTGTGAAGTGTCTGCCCAGTTCCTTAGCCCATTTACTGATTAGGTTCTTTGTATTTTTGGTGTAAAGTTTTTTAAGTTCTTTATATATTTTGGAGATCGGTGCTCTGTCTGAATTGTGTGTGGGAAAGATTTTTTCCCACTCTGTAGTGGATATCAAATTATCGATTGTTTCTTTTACCAAGAAAAAGCTTTTTAGTTTGAATCTGTCCCATTTATTGATTCTTCTTTTTATTTCTTGTACTCTGGGAGTCATGTTACGGAAGTCTGGTCCTAGGCCAACATGAAGAAGATTCAGGCTTATTTTTTCTTCTGTTTGGTGAAATGTCTCAGATTTAATTCCTAGATCCTTGATCCATTTTGAGTTGAGTTTTGTACAGGGTGAGAGAGAGGGTTTTAATTTCATTTTACTGCATATGGATTTCCAGTTTTGCCAGCACCATTTGTTGAAGAGGCTATCTTTTCTCCATTGTATGTTTTTGGCACCTTTGTCTAGTATGAGAGGACTGTCCTTATGTGGGTTTGTCTCTGTGTCTTCTATCTTGTACCATTGGTCTGCCTATTTTGGTGCCAATACCATGCCATTTTTATTACTATTGCTGTATAGTAGAGTTTAAGGTCTGGTTTTGTGATACCTCCTACATCATTCTTCCTGCACAGGATTTCTTTGGCTATTCTGGGTCTTTTGTTCTTCCAGATGAATTTAATGATTTGTTTCTCTATTTCTATGAGGAATGTCATTAGGATTTTATTGGAATTGTGTTAAATCTGTATAGCACCTTTGGAAGTATGGCCATTCTGATTATATTAATTCTGCCTATCCAAGAACACGGGAGATCTTTCCATCTTCTAAGGTCTTCCTCAATTTCTTTCCTTAATGTTCTGTAGTTTTCATTGTGGAGGTCTTTCACCTCTTTTGTTAGATCGATTCCTAAATATTTTATTTTTTTTGCAGCTATTGTGAATGGAGTTGTTTTCTTCATTTCACTTTCAGATGATTCATAGCTTACGTATATAAATGCATTTGATTTATGTGTGTTTATTTTATATCCTGTTATTTTGCTGAATTCATTAATTAGGTCTAAAAGTTTCCTGTGGAGTTTTCTGGGTCCTCTAAATATAGGATCATGTCATTGGCAAGTAGTGACAGCTTGAGTTCTTCTTTTCCTATTTGTATTCCTTTAATTTCTGTGGTTGTCTAATTGCTCTGGCTAGTGTTTCAAGCATGATGTTGAATAGAAGTGGTGACATCCCTGTCTTGTTCCAGTTTTTAAAGGGAATGTTTTCAGTTTTTCTCCATTAAGAATGATGTTGGCAGTGGGGTTAGCATAAATAGCCTTTACAATGTTGAGGTATGTTCCTATCATCCCTTTTCTTTCTAGTGTTTTGAGCATGAAGGGGTGTTGTATTTTGTCAAACGCTTTCTCAGCATCTATAGAGATAATCATATGATTCTTAACCTTAAGTCTATTGATATGAGGAATTACATTTATTGATTTCTGGATGTTCAAACAACCTTACATCCCTGGGAGAAACTCCACTTGATCGTGATGCACTATCTTCTTAATATGTTTTTGTAAGCGATTTGCCAGAATCTTGTTAAGGATTTTTGCTTATATATTCATCAGAGATATTGATCTAAGGTTTTCTTTCCTAGATGTGTCTTTGTCTGGTTTTGGTATCAGAGTGATATGAGCTTCATAGAATGAATTTGGAAGGGTTCCCTCCTTTTCTATTTCATGAAATACTTTCAGGAGTATTGGTATAAGTTCTTCTTTGAAGGTCTTGTAGAAGTCTGCTGAGAATCAGTCTGGTCCCAGACTTTTCTTGGTTGGTTGGCTTTTGATGGCTTCTTCTATTTCATTGCTTGAAATTGATCTGTTTAAATTGTATATGTCCTCCTGGTTCAGTTTGGGAGGATAATATGTCTCTAGAAATTTGTCGATGTCTTCGGGACTTTCTATTTTGTTGGAGTACAGATTTTCAAAGTAACTTCTAATTATGTTTTGTATTTCAGTGGTATCTGTTGTGATATTTCCTTTTTCATCACAAATTTTAGTAATTTGAGTTTTCTCTCTCCTTCTCTTTGTTAGTGTGACTAAGGGTTTATTTTGTTTACTTTTTCAAAAAACAAACTTTTTGTTTTGCCAATTTTTTGAATTGTTTGTTTTGTTTCAATTTCATTGATTTCAGCTCTAATTTAATTATCTGTCTTCTACTACTTTTGGTATTGTTCTGTTCTTCTTTTTTAGGGCTTTGAGATGTAATGTTAGGTCGTTTAGTTGTTGACTTTTTATTCTTTCATTGAATGCGCTCCATGCAATGATTTTTCCTCTTAGTACTGCTTTCATAGTGTCCCAGAGATTTTGATATATTGTATCGTCATTCTCATTTACCTCTAAGAATTTTTTAATCTCCTCCCTGATGTTTTCTGTTATCCATACTTCATTCAATAGCATATTATTTAGTCTCGAGGTGTAGTTTCTGTTTTTTGTTTTGTTGTTGGTTTCTAATTTCATTCCATTATGATCTGATAGAATACAAGGTATTATCTTGATTTTTTTGCATTTACTAAGGGCTGCTTTGTGGCATATGGTCTATTTTAAAGAAGGAGCCATGTGCTGCTGAGAAGAAAGTGCATTCGCTCGTTGATGGATGGAATATTCTATATGTGTCTGTTAAGTCTAAGTTATTGATTGTGTTATTGAGTTCTATGGTTTCTTTGTTTAGTTTTTGTTTGGAAGATCTATCCAGTGGTGACAGTGGTGTGTCAAAGTCATCCAGAAATATTTTGTTGTGGTCTATTTGATATCTGGAATTGAGAAGTATTTGTTTGATGTACATGGATGGGCCATTGTTTGGGACATAAATATTTATGATTGTTATGTCTTCTTGACTCATGGGTCTCTTAAGCAGTATGAAATGTCCTTTTTTATCCCTTCTGAATAACTTTCACTTGAAGTACACTTTATCTGATATAAGGATGGAAACCCCTGCTTTTTTACTGAGTCCATGCACATGATAGGTTTTTTCCCATCCTTTCACCTTTAGTCTGTGGATGTCCTTTTCCACGAGATGAGTCTCTTGAAGGCAGCATATTGTTGGATCTTTCTTTTTAATCCAGTCTGCCAGTCTATGTCTTTTGATTGATGAGTTTAGGCCATTAACATTAAGGGTTATTATTGAGATATGATTTGTATTCCCAGTCATTTTTGCTTAGTTTCGGTTTGTAACTTGATTTGGTTTCTCCTTTGATTGGCTTTTCCTTTAGGGTAATTCCTCCCTTTGCTGACTTACATTGTTGTTTTTTGTTTCTTCCTCATGGAATATCTTGCTGAGAATGTTCTGTAGCGCAGGCTTTCTATGTGTTAATTCCTTTAACTTTTGTTTGTCATGGAAGGATTTTATTTTGTCTTCAAATCTAAAGGTTAGTTTTGCTGTATATAGGATTCTTGCTTGGCAACCATGTTCTTTCAGAGCTTCAAATATATTGTTCCAGGCCCTTCTAGCTTTTAGGGTCTGGGCTTAGAAATCTGCCGATATTCATATTGGTTTCCCCATATATGTAATCTGATGCTTTTCACTTACAGTCTTTAAAATCCTATCTTTATTTTGTATATTAGGCATTTTCATTATAATGTGTCTTGGTGTGTATCTGCTGTAATTTTGTGCATTTGGTGTTCTGTAAGCCTCTTGTAGTTGAATTTCCACTTCATTCTTCAGGTTTGGGAAATTTTCTGATATTATTTCATTGAGTAGGTTGTTCACTCCTTTGGTTTGTATTTCTGTGCCTTCCTCAATCCCAATAATTCTCAAATTTGGTCTTTTCATGATATCCCATAGTTCTTGGAGGTTTCATTCATGATTTCTTACCCATCTTCTCTGTTTGGGCAACTTTAATTTCAAGATTCAATATTTTATCTTCATTGTTTGAAGTTCTGTTTTCAAGTGATCTAGTCTCTTGGTGATACTATTGAGTTTTTAGTTTGGTTTATTGTTTCCTTCATCTCAAGGTTTTCTGTTTGATTCTTTTTCAGAATCTCTATCTCTTTGTTGAGGTGGTTTTTTGCTTCCTGTAGTTGCTCTTTCAACTGCTTATTGGAGTGATCAATCATTGCCTGCATTTGCTCTCTTATCTCATCCTTTGCTTTGTGAACCATTTTAATCATTTATATTCTGAACTCCTTTTCTGACATTTCTTCTACTATGCTGTCATTGGATTCTATTAGTGTAAAATCTTGGTTTGTTTGGAACACTTTCTTCCCTTGTTTTTCAATGTTGTTCATGTATCTTCCCCTCTAGCAATGTAGATCAGGGGTATTGCAGTTTTCACCCTATATGCTTATAGTGACCCTGCAGTTTTCCAAAAACCTCTTCTTTAAGGGGGGAGATCAATATTAGCAACACCCAGTACAGACAATATGCAGCCATAAGCCAAATAGCTCCTATGAAGACATTAACAGAATTGTTGTAATAAACAGAGAGAATGAGTTCAATTATTATCTACAGTATAACACATAGATTTGCAATGAGGACTGCAATTTCTAATGGAGGACAAAGAGGATGGGGAGGGGTGTAGGATGTAACTGTTAATGAGTTAAGGAAAGAGTATGAAGAAGTTCTAAATCATAGGAAGAGTGAAAGTGTAGTCAAAAGAAGTTGGTTGTTAGCATGAGAAAAGGGAGAAAGGGACTCTGAGGAAATAGGTAAACAAAAGGAAAATAGAGAGCAAGAAAAGTAAACAAAAATTTAAAAATTTTCACAAAGGAGAAAAAAAATCTACACTATAACAGTCATATACTATTCAAACCTCCCAGTCTTCAGTAGCCTGATGCATCAGAGGTACCTCACAATAAGCTTCCAGTCTCCAGCAGGCATCTCAGGATGAGATTTGCCCACCTAATGACAGTTTCCACTTCCAAGATAATCCAAGATGGCTGCACTGGCTTCCAAACATGTTGGCAAATGGAAAGTTGCAGCGCAGTGCATGGGCGCTGAGTCTGTGTGGGCCCCTGGAGATGGGGCAAGGTCAGTCAAGCCAGGGGTCCTGGAGGTGGGGTGCAGTTAGTTGGGTTGGGGGTCTTGCAGTTCCTGGCTGTTTTCCCAAAATGGCAGCAGCCACTTGTAATCAAACCTGCAGGCACTGTGACAGTGGACTTCCAAGAAACAGCAGGCAACTTGCAATTCACTGATAAGTCTGTGGGCTCTGCAGGATACTGGTGGACAATGAGCAGGTGAACCTTGGTCAGTGGGTGATGGATAGGTGAAAGGCAGGCGATGGGCAGACCAGACGCAGGCAAACAGGCAAATGGTGGATGATAGGTGGTTGTCAGTTAGCAATCTGCACTCAAATGTAGTTGATATGCTGGCAGACTGCAGGTGATCTAGGTAGACA
Source organism: Glaucomys volans (assembly GCA_020662805.1). Taxonomy (NCBI): domain Eukaryota; kingdom Metazoa; phylum Chordata; class Mammalia; order Rodentia; family Sciuridae; genus Glaucomys; species Glaucomys volans. The sequence continues at coordinate 384,025 of JAJEJO010001964.1, forward strand.
ATGGGGTAAACATCAGGGGATCAATGAGGGGCAAAGACTGCCTCACAGAGAAACAGATTTTACTCTGCTTTGATCCTGAGTTACGGAGTGACAAGGAACGCAGCCTCCCTCTAGTCCGCCATCTTGGATCTGTCCAACTTATGTGTCTTTGTAGAGGCTAAATAGCTATCAAAGATACTTTAGTGTTATACAAATTATTTTTCTATATTAGAAACTATAATGCAAACTAAGTATGTTTTTGCTCCTGTTAACTTCACATTGTATTTTCCTGATAAAACTTTGTAACTATTACCAGTTAGTGTTTTGCAGAAATACTACATAAAAAAACAAAAAACAAAAAACAAAAAAACCTGAGTTAATTTGAGGCAATAGGCCATTGCCTCCAGGACAGATAGGATAAAATATGGACTACCAGTACAAATACTGACTCTAATTAAGTGGAAGGGATAATTGTCAAATTATAGATATTAAAGTTAAAACCTATTACTTCTACTTTAAGACTAGTGAAACTGGTCTGCTAGATGTTTAAAACCAAAACTTGGAGACCAAAGCTAAGGAAGTAAAAGGGGCAAAAAGGTAGTCAATATTTTGGTCCTTTCCCCCTAAGATCAATCTAGTCCTAGGGAATAATGAGACCCCTCTAAAGACCCTGCAACTCTGGTGAGTCACCTAACTTCTGAATCGGGGGATTGTGAGGACCCTACAGATAGGAGGCCAACAAGTGTACATTCTGCAAAGAGCAGGGTCATTGGAGAGGGAAATGTCCCTTATGTTTCCATGGGAAGCCATGTGTGTCCACCAAGACCCTTCCCCATCTTGGCAGATGGTACAACTGGTAGAGGAAAGCTAAAGGAGCCAAGAGGCTTCTCACAAATTCCTAAGTGTGACCCCTGAGGAATCACATTTGACCCTAATAGTAGATAAGAACAAGGTCTATTACCCCTGACAGGAAAGTATGACCAAAGAAAAGTCATTCATGGACATATAAAAGAATAGACATAGTTTTTTTTTTTTTTTTTTTTTGCGGTGCTGGGGATTGAACCCAGGGCCTTGTGCTTGCGAGGCAGGCACTCTACCAACTGAGCTACATCCCCAGCCCCAAGACATAGTTCTTTTAATGTAACTTGAGGTGTATACTTGTGTCAGTCCTCCCTAAAGAAAGTAGAACTGTGAGGTTGTAAAGAAAGGGTTCTTGTCTGGGAATGCCTAATAACTATAACAAAGAACTCTAATAGAGTCACAAGTTTGTCCTGAGCCAATTTGAGCTTAATATCATAAACGTACACATTTTCCTCACCTCCTATATAGGTGCATTTGATATGTATTTCTGGTTTTTGCTAGTATCATTATATAGCTCCAAACTAAAAATCAATCTTGAATCACACACTAAGCAACATCCATTAGAAATATATGGTCCATAATAAATGGTCCATACGACTAATTCCTCTCCTGGTGGGATTGGGGATAACTTCTAGAGTTGGCACAGGGATTGGAGGACTATCCAACTACTCTCCCTCTCCTATTTTCATGATTTGTCTAAAGATCTCTCTGGAAGTCTAGAGGATCTCTCATTTAAGACCCTTGGTGGGACCCCTTCTAATGCTCCCTCTAGCCCTGTTGAGGCCCTCTTTGTTAAATCTACTAACATATTTCCTTTCTTCTCTTCTAGAGGCTATCAAACTCCAGCTGGTGGCATGGCAGGACTGCAATCTGATCCCACAAATGGATCCAAGTACCCCACTCTCTCATCTTGACCTGACAAGCCAGGAACTTCATGATCCCCATTAGGCACCTGAAGGAACTATAGAAGATGAGATCTTCAGTGTCTCAGCCTCCCCAAAAGAATTTCTTGATCATGTCTCTCAGGGAAAAATGAGGTAGGAGTTTAGGGATGTCAAGATGGTGGAGGCAGGGTACAAGAAAAATGCCAGCTGGAGTACAATAAGAGAAGATGAGTCATCATGTCCCTGTTTATGGTGGGTCCCCTTAGCATGACAATAAATCTCTGCCCCTGAGTGGTTATCACTCATGGCAACTCTGCCACAAGTGCTATATTCTAAGTAGGCAAAAATAAAGTAACCAATGGGAACAAATGGGGTAAGGTCTTCAATCAGGTCCATGTGGAGAGAGGTACGAGGCACAGATTGGCATATAAGACAAGACTCAACCAGACATGGGGGCCTTGAGCCACTCCCTTGCTCAGCCCACTCCATTCCACCTTACCAAGTGTCACTTTCACTTTCAACACATCTATCCTCTGCCTTTTACTTCTGCATGTCTTGCTCAATTCTTTATACAGGACACCAGGAACCTGGACTTCAACTGGACACCCCACTAGTATCACTGGTGGCCACTTCGCATTCGTATTCTGCCCCAGCTGAAGGCCTTAGTTTTGGAGCTAAGGCCTCAGATCATAGGACCAGTTTGACAAGTACAAAAGGCTAACCCAGGAAGGACTTGAGAATTGGGCAAGAAATCTCAGCAGAGCCTGAGATAGGAATTAAGGGATACAGAGAACAAAATTATTGAATCTCCTTGGAACTTCCTTTAGTGACAGGGCTTGACTCAGGGACAAATGGGGACCTAGCACCTCTGACAGAGTCTGAGCACCTTCACTGCAATTGAAACCACCCTTGGGGTGGGCCCAGCAGCCTGACTTACTTGCTCTCTGCAGGTCTAGCAATCTATATTGGGGCCCCTCAAAGGACCAGTGGAGAGGATAAGCAGCCACACCTGTAGGAAGGAGAGTCTTTGAAGGCAGAGGGTGGACAAGAGGTAAGCAGTAAAACCAATCATTGGCCAAGCAGTGTCTACATTTGCCTGTCTACACTTGGTTTAGATGGAGTAGGAATCCACTCTCATCCCATGAACTATTCATTTTGCTCTACTTATCTTCTGCATGGTTTAAAAAATACTTTCAAAAGTGCACTCAAAATAACAAGACCAAGTACATCTCAAGGAAAACCACATAGCAAAGAGAAGATAAAGGTAGGAAAGAAGGAAAAAGATATGTGAGATATGCAGAAAGATATTAACAAGTCCTTTCTATTTGCCCCTGGAGAGCTACAAATTTGGATCCAGTTTTTCTAATAGTCAAGAAAAAACAAAAGACTGTATGAAATCCATTTTTCAAAGCCCAGTGCATATGTCTTCCACCCCAGGAAGACTCTCCTCACTATGTGAGGGACAAGAAACATATCCTTTAGATCTAAGTATAACTTCTCTCTTTCAAAATTTGAGCTCACTAAGGGCAGGAACTATGGATATGTCTTATTTACTTTGGAAGCAGGAGTGATTGGGAATCAGATGGAACTGGGTTCCATCCATGTTCTATACAGTGGCTACAGGATTCTGGAAAGTTATTAAAAATCCCTAGGCCTCAGAAAATTGCTGAAAAGATTCAGGGGAGAATTGGTCTGGCTTTTATGGATGAAAAACCTGGAGGTCAGGGAGGCATAACTTACCTGGGCCCATAGTTGCTCACATGTGGCTGATTCTTATCTACTCACCTTCTTGGCAAAGGAAGCTCAAGCTTAAAGAAGATCCCTTAGCTAATTCTAAGGACCTAGTCCTGGGCCTTCTGAGATGGCAGTCTTGCTCTTTTTACTGCACATACTGATTTACCCCACCCTCCCATTTCAGCTGCCTACCAGAGAAATTTCCTTTTATAAAGAGTCACAAGTTAGCAGAAATGTCATCTGGATCTAAGACAAGTGCCTGCTTGTCCTTGGGTGGGCCTGGCCTTTGCTTTGCATGCTTTTCTCTTGTCTATCTGAGCCTTGGAGAAGTCAGGAGGGTTTATGGTGAGAAGGAGTGACCATTGCTGCCACACCTAGGAATGACCACTGAGATGCCTCTCAGACTATAGCCTACCAAATGCAGTCAAGACCCTAGCTTTGCTGGACAGCAGAGGATTCCCTCATCCTTGGGAGCAAACTTAGAAATAAAAACCTTTCCATGAGACATTCTGGGATGAACGCAAGTGGAAGAAGCTAGACCAGACACCAGGAGATCATGTAATTGTAGAATATGGAGATGAAAGTGGGTATCAGTTCACCTGGTGCTGGGTATTAAGGTGGGCTGGCCTTGGTACTGGGGTGGCCTCCGTGGGGAGGCAAGCTCCTTTGTGAGCAAATGTTCACTCTGCTTCAGGGTCTCTTGGATTGTCTGGGTGTGTGGGTTCAAACTTGAAAGACATCTCCTTGGCTGCATGCTCTTGGTGGCTACAAAGCTATTTTGTACCTTTTTTATTAAGTATTTTATTTTAGTTGTAGGTGGACATAATACCTTTATTTTATTTTTATGTGGTGCTGAGGATCCAACCTAGGGCCTCATGCATGCTAGGTGAGCACTCTACCACTGAGCCACGATCTCAGTCCCTATTTTCTACTTTCGGGTCCGCTGCAGACCGAGCTTTGGTTAGCTGAGCAGACATCCTTGCAGCTGTGCAGTCTTGGTGGCAGAACCTGTAAGCCCGTGGACTGCTTTGGCAAGGTCCAGAGCCACTGAGGGACTTGAAAAGTGCAAGTTACTAATGTCTTTTCTCACACACACACACACACAAAATGGAAATAAACAGGACTAGATCTCAATTAGGAGCACTGTATCCATGGTATTAATTTTCAGTCAATACAGTCACCCACTGGAGTGCCCATCATGGGTCAAGTGTGGTGTCCAGTGATAGGGACACAGGAATGAGGAAGGCACTGTCCTGCTTTCAGGGAGCTGGCAGTCTTGTGGTAGAGATGGCTATCTAATAAGATAAGCAGGGAGGACTGGGTCCTATGGAGCCTGTGTCCAGATGGAGGAGCTGACTTCACCCTGTGGGTGATGGGACATCACTGATGTGTTCTCAGCAAGCAAATGGCAAGGTCTCTGGGCACTTTTCAGGGTGCTTTTGAGTGGACTAAGTCTGGAAACCAGGAGAAACTGATTTCAGAAACATTTAGGAACTAAGAAAGACAGGCAGAAGTTAAACTTATAGTAACCAAATAACACAGAGAACATAACTGAAAGTCCACTTTAATGAGAGCCTAGATTGAGTCTTTCTCTGGACTCTGTAGGAAACATTTTCTTCTTTCATGAACCTCCTAAGACCCTTTTTTTTTTGGTATTACTGAGCTCTCCTCACATCGTTTACTCCTCCTGTGGAGATAAGCCTGCAGGAGGTTCATGGTGTCTTTCTCACCATGCGGAGGTTATGGGTGCTCCCCTCATGAAGAAGGAGCACCTTCCTGCTCCTTGTGGATTTCACCTTGTTTTCCCCCTCAGCTCTACTCTCTCTGTGTGGCTTCAGGGGTACACCACTTATGCAGGGTGGAGTTGGTGGATGTGTAAGGCCACCAGGGCACACCCAAACCAGGGGAGGTGTTCACCCAAAAAGGCTCAGGCTGGGAGAAGCTGAAAGAAGATCTCAATACCTCTAGCTGAGAGGAAGGTGTGGAAAGTCGCATTCATGAGGCAAGGTGAAGATGTGAATGGAAAAACAGTCAAGTCAGAATGTAGGCGCATCAAGAGCAAGGTCGCGAGGCTGGAGGAAGGGATAGGATGAATGGTTCAGGACTGAGAGCACACAGAACAAGACTGCTGGGCGCCCCTGTATGTGGCTGCACACCCTAGCTTTAGGCATCATGGCTTATTGAACCATGAAGAGCATTGGAGTGAAATATAACTTGGAATAGGAATATAAGTCTAATAGTGCTTTAGACAAAGAAGCAAAAGAACGTAATGAAAGAAAAATAGATGTCCAGTAACAAGCATAAAAAGGAAAGAAAAAGGATAAAGAACTTTTAACCACTGGTCTTAGTAGATACCAGTGGCTGGGAATGTGTAGCTCTTACACACTTTTGCACATCAAACCTCTACCCAAAGGATGTAGACACCATGATGGAAGGCAATGAAAGGCATGGTCCCAGTACAGTAAGACCCAGGAAGGAAATGCTGGAGGGGTCTTGTGAAGTTGTGTAAATACAAACAGCCACCTTGGAACTTCTGAAGACTGTTTATTCTTGATGGTGCAGAAGTTTCCAGCCAAGTATGTCAGGGTAAGCACATTTATGACTCTCTCTGCTCCCTCCATGGAGGCAAGACTGGGTTTCTAGACGGGGAGAGCTCTTTTGAAGGGCCAACTGTCTGTCACCTGGTTTTGGATGGTAGGGTTTTTGTTGCCTTGGTTGTTCTCTTTGCCTTTTGCTGTCTCCAGGGCTGACTGGGTCCAACCTGAACTCTGTTTTAATAGATTCATCATATTTTTAAGGGAGGCATCATGACCCAGGGATCACCATGGAGATTGTGGATATGTTCCCTGTGGTTCATGTATTCCAATGGATGACCATTACACTTAGGTACTCTGCTCTCTGTGTCCTACATAAGCAAACTGAAATGTAACTCAGAATTGAAAAGAAAATGATATTTAAGGTCAGCCAATCACAGATGACTGGCTGGGCATTAGTTACATTGTTTTGAATTTCTATGGAGATAGTCTAAATTAAGGCAATTGATCCAACTGAATAATCAAAAACTTTCTTTGTTCTGCTTCTACATTATTGAACAAAAATTTTCCCTTCTCTTTTGTGGTGCCCCTGACCCTGCTTGTGATCCAGAGCTGCCTGATTCATGAATTGCTATTTGCTCAAATAAACTCTTAATGTTTTGGGGTGCCTCCATTTATCCTTTAATACTATGCAAGAGTACCTAACTGAGGGGGGATGAAATGCAGCTCGCTAAGTCAAGTACCGTGACATGTAGGAAGAGCCACGTTTTACTAAATCAAAGAAGAATGTCATACATGACAGTGGTGGCCTTGTCCTATCTAGAGCTAAACCTCATGAATGATATTCTAGGTTGATCACATTTGCTGTTCATAGTAACCTAGTGGATCAGAGGGGCATTGATAATTATGCTCCCAGTTTCAGTGGAGGAGGTGGAAGGGCATGGAATTTAACTGACTTACTGGTGGGCAGTCTCTTAGTTTGCTGGGTCAGAAGTGGTATCCTCTCCAGACTCCCATTACAGGAATTCCCAGCAAGCTGTCATGTGGCTCAAAGGGGCTACCCAGCAATTATTCTGGGGCAGCCTGAGAATGAGATCCTAGCTCAGCAGCACAGAGGAGAATCTAGTGGAAATGCCTCCATTTTGGAAATGCAGTATTGAGACTTTCTGGTACCCATATGGGAAGCCCTCATTGAACACCTGACCTGATGTGCCTCAAGTTCAGTTTGAATCTTTCTTTAGCAACTCTAAATATTTTCCTTGCATGGTGCAGATTGGCAAGCAGTGGGTGAGGATGGGGTGGGCTTGCAAAACATTAATGAATGGAATCTGTGGCTTTTCCCTGACCCAGCTTGGCCAGCTGCACTGGGCTGAAATTCCACATTCCATTGTTCTCCTTATAAGAAAACAGAACTGGCTCTATTTAGCCCTAGGAATTGTCTGTGTAGGCTTGTTGAAGAGAATTTGCAAACCAGATGGAATTACTATTTACTGTCTCCTCTTGTCCAAGGGAAAAATATTATTTCTGAAGGTCATCATCACTATGATCAGAATGGCTTCCCAACCATTGTTTATCAGGATTCTGGTGTGTATGTGGGCTCAACAGAACTTACATACTTCTTACCTTTATGCACATTTTATGCACACCTCATAGTGGTCAGCACTACCCAATTTCTTTCTCAACCAACTACCCTTATTTGTTAGCCCACATGGTTACATGGTTACATGGTTACCAACCTGTATGGCATCTTTCACCTACTCTCCTATCCTGATTATAGATAACAGGATCCAATTCAAGTTGATCTCTGGGAATTTGGAACTGAGACCATAAGAGAAACTCAGTCTTCCTTTGGGCCATTGACTCTGAACAGTATAAACTTAGAAGATGCTGCTAGTCATGTTGTCTATCACCAGATAGGAAGGGAGATTCAGAAGCAAATTTAAGTAGATGAAGAATGAAACAAATTTCAGAGAAACAGAGATGGAATTAGAGATCTCTCTCTGGTTCAAGAGACCCAATTATGTTCCTTCTTTGAGCTTCAGGACATGCCCCTGTGTTCTTATGATAAAATGCTCCTTTTTGCTCAAATTATCACTGGTTGGTTTCTATTAACCATAATTACTAGTTCTTTTTAATGCTTTAGCCAAATGGTTCTTGAGGAGTGATCCCTGAACTGGCATAATCATCGCCTTTGGGGAACTTGTTAGAAATAGAAATTCTCATCCCTAAGCACCTACTGAATCAGAGAGTCTAGGGATGGACTCTAGAAATTTGCATTTAAATAATCCCTCCTGGTATCTCAGCTGGAGGATCATGCACCTGGCCATCTCTGGTGGTGGGTGGGAAGAGCAAGGCCGGGAATTTGATTCTGGGATGCATGAACTGATGATGTGGTTCTGGGAAGGCTGCTTTGCCTTTGGATGCTCAGATTTCTCAGTGGTGAAATGGAGGGTGCTGATGTTTACATTATATAGTAGCTGTAAGAAAGGCATACACCTCTGGGTTTGAAAAACATCAGTCTTATTTTTGTCTCTGTGGATCATAAGAAGTGGTATTGACCCAGGTCCTTTATCTTGGATATACAACCTGAGATTTTAAAAAACAACCCATCACTTTAACAGAATAGGTTACTTCACATACCTCATATCAAATTGGTGCATCTAGATCTTAGCCTGGGGTCCCGGTTCCCCTGTGCTATTACTAGATGGCTGGGAATTAAACCCAATAAATCTGAAACTCATTTTGATTCCTTGGGTTTTGCTGACCCATTTTCCTGCCTATGTCAGGAAACCATATAATTAAGACCATCCTAGAATAAAACATGGAGATCAACTAGAAAACAACAAGGAAATCACCTGGTACATCTTTGAGGAGGGAAAGCAAAGTCTTCATTTATAAACTTATTTATCCACTGACTTATTGATTCATTTATCCACCCAACATTCATTGAGATATTTCTTGGTCTGCATATCATACTCGGTACTATGGATTTATAGAAAAGATCCTTGTGTTCTGTTATTGCTAGAACATTATGAATAGACAGGTGGAAGTTGAAAATGTGTAATCCCCACATCAGGAGATTATGGTTAGGAGATGTCTCCTGGCAAAATTAGGAAATATGGGACATGAGTGTCAAAGCTGGCAATAGAATGAAAAAACTGAAAGACAACATCTGCTTTGGTTTTAACAGCATACCATTCTGTAATTAACAGCAGCAGATATTTTGCAAGGACCTCCCAATTCCTTGGGCCATATCTGAGCCGACTCTGGATGGATGACCTTCCAGCAGGTAGATCCATTTGCCAAATACTATTCATGCTATTCATATTCTACATAGGGTGAGCTGCTTAGCTCTCATTAAAAAAGAATCCTGTGTCTGCCATAACTTGACAGTGGAATCCATCCAACCTCAAGTGAACTCCTTCTGGTATCCAAAGAGACTGACTATCTTCTCAATGAATCTCCACCCAGTTTTTGGCTTCCAGATCACCAAAGTTTTCAGTTATATGCAAGAAGGAAGGAAAACATTGAATTCCTCCCCAGACAGCTCTTCAGGAAATCCATCCAATTGGATGCTTTCTCAGACATATCCTTTAGGACTGTGTCAGACCAGTATTTCAGAAGCAAAAGAGATGAGACTGGGTTGGGAGTGAAGACAGCCACTCAGTGATTGTGTTAAATCCTGCCTCACATTTGAAGGGTGGTTTTACTGTTTGCGTCAATTACAAACTGCCTTAATGAAAGTCAAATTGTGTTTTTCTTATTCCCAGACCTTATATAAGAAGAACAAAAATAATGACTAACATGTTATATGGGACAGATAACATCCTTAACCTCATTTGATCCTTGCCACTACCCTGGAGTAGTTATTAGCATTTTATTCCCTTTTAACAGATGAGAGATTTGATGAGGGATGAGAGACTTTTCATCAAAATGTCTGAGCTTGTTCTTAACCCCAGTTTTCCAACTATGGATTTTACACTCATTCCATTGTTCCAGGCTGTTTTAAAGGAAAACTGTTCTTACAGTATACAGGATTTCAAGGAACTTCCTGGGAAAACTTGAAAATATGGAGTGAAGATTATCCTCTGCGTGTTGGAGTTTAAGATAGGCATAAGAGGATTAGCGAGGAGACAGAGTGGCTCCCAGGACTGTGAGATTCAGCTGATCATAATCCAACCATAGGTCTTAAATTTACTTAAAAGGGGAAGGAGAACAGGGTCAGGGAGGGACATTCTGGCACTCTGTCCATGTTGTGTGCTAGGGATCACATGAGGCGATCTTAATTGAGTGCTATTAGATGATTTATTCATCTAACTCCTCCTGTGGGGATACCTAACTCACCCAGGAACCTTCTGAGTGTGATGTGACATCCCAAGCAGGGAGGCCTATGGGGAGAGAATGCACTGGCTGAGCCAAGCTGAAGATTTCACTTCCATGTGAGCTTATTAACCTTAGAATACAGCAAGTAACATAAGTTACTCCAGCCCTCAGGAGACTGGCTCCTGAGGCATAGGAGGGAAGAATCAGCTCTTGGACTAACAAAGCCAGGTTTCTGAGTTTATGGAACTGCAGGATAAATCCAAGTCACTAGAGGAGTGACAGAGATGTTCCTCTGGATCTCCTGGATGGCCTCTTGGAAGGTGGAATTATCTACTGCTTTCCCCTGGCAGTGTGTTCTCTTTCATTCAAAGACACCAGCTTGAGTCTGTGTCTGTTGTCATCCCTACCGTCTTGGCCTTGTTCTTGCTAGAGACCAATGCTGCCCATGTGTCCTCATTTCAATTCTTATCCCAAATCCTTTGCTGACCACCTACCCAATCAAGACCATCACCAAGGAGGGTCATGAAGAGGCAGGATGAGTGAGACACTATCCCTCCAATTCAAGTACTTACACTTGCAGGACAGACTGACTTGTACACAAGTCATTTTAATAGTTTTAATGACTTTCTGTGCTCCTCAAATGTATCAGCTAATATGTGAAACATTTTATGTATATCATTTCAATTCTTTTTCATCACTAAACCAGGAACAGATGAAATTATGAAGTCTTGATGTGTTATGTAATCTGATACATGTCATAGAGCTAGTAAATGGTAGAATAGAGCTTTGACTCTCTAAGTCATTTATTTATTCCAAATACATGGGAATAAGGAGCATGGAGCTGAACTTGTTCTGGTTATTTCCACTTATGACCTGGTTCTTCACCAGAGCTCATCAAAATGAGGGCCCCTAGGCAATTTGAAGAGTTCTAATTCCTTCCTCGGTAGAAGAACCAGTTGGACAAACCAGTGAATCCCAATCTGGAGTCCTAGTCTAATATAAAATCGAAATGAGCATCTAAGAACCATTTTAAATATCAAAAATTATAATGGAAATTGTGCTTCTGTCTCAGATAGTGCTGCCGACGCTGGCTAATCTGTTTTGACTGGAATTTTATCATCCCAGTCTTCCCCTGGCTGTCTCATTACTCTTCTGGAGCTCTGATTAACTAGTAAGTGTCAGTTCATTCAACCTTTTTCTGTTTGTTTGGTGCTAGAGATGAAACCCAGGGCCTCCTATATGCTAGATGCTCTATACCAGCCTAGTTCACTGAACTTCAACGAACGCGTCTTGTGCACCTATCTTCTATGTGTGGGACACTGAACTGTCTTAGGGATACAGAGACCAAAAAAGGACACACTTCCTACTTCAGGAAGCTTGCCATCTAGGGAGGGAGGCATATCTGAATGAGTAGTTTAAGGCATTTTCTTTCAAATTATGACAATAACACATTTTCAGCACAACCATGTAAAGCAGTAGAGAAGTATTCATTTTTCAGGTGCGGGAGAGCCACTGGAAGATTTTATACTGGGGCCTTCTGTAGTAGGATTGGCTTTGGCAAGGTTCTGACATTTGAGATGCCCTTGTAGTAGGATGGGCCTTTGGTTGCAATGTCGGGGCTGGCCTAGATTTTGCCCCTGTGGGAGGCGGAAAGCCTAGGAGACAGCAAAGAGGCCACGGTGTGATTTCAGCCAGAGAGAGAGAGGCCTGAACCAGGGCAGAGGCTGCAAAGATGGATTGGAGAGATCCTTAAGAGGAAAAATATATGTTGGGTTACTGAAGAATAGGAAAATAAAGCAACTTCGATTCAAGAACAGGGCTTTGCTAGACAGACATTTTCACACGCTGATCTCCTGGAAAGGACACTGGAGGCACAGCTAACCAAACAACCGTCCCTCCTGGGCAAGGGCTTCCCACCAGGTGAACGCTTTGCCATATTTCCGATTCCAGGAACTGACTGGAATAACACTTATGCAATGGGAATGCATGAGGCCCACCTCCAGGAGCCTGGCTGCTGGAGAACTTGGCAAGACTGGAGTCCTTTGCTGAGTGGAAAGTCCTGCTGATCTGCTGGACTTCCCTGGGATGCTCAATTCAGGGGAAGTCAAGAGTGGGCTGTGTGGAAGGCTGTGTAGGCTGGGCCTGGAGCTGCTGGTAAGAAGGAACTGGGGGAAGTCCAGGGAGGGGTGACATCACCCTTCATGACCCTTGCTACCATAGAACAAGCAGGAAGCACCATGTTGGTAGAATGCTCTGCTGTCTTTCCAGGTATAGAGTGAGGACTTAGGAGCTTAAATAGCCGGCTCTGTCACTTCATATAACTTCTTTGAAAGTCAAAGTCCTTGTACATCAAATGAGATATGAATAGTACCCATATGCTAGGCGTGTTGCAAGAAGTCATAACGAATCAAAGTGCTAGTGCTGTGCCCAGCATGCTGTAGAAAGTTAATGAGCAGTAATTACTGGAGGGGGGGTCATGGCAGTCTAGCAGATTCAAAACCCAGGAAATTTAGGGAGGCAGAAGACCATTTATCAAATCAAAGGACAAGTAAAGAATAAAAATAAATGCACACACACTTCTTGCATCTAGTGATCTAGGATGAGTGTGGCTCCAGACTACTTGTAAACAAATTCAATTATTCTTAAAATGTCATAGAGATTTCTTACTTAAAGATATCCCAGTGGGAGTCTTTTTGTGAAAGGGATGCTGCTACTGTTAATAATGTAGTGCTGCGGTCTCATCAGGAGCTCTTAGGAGAAAGAGGCAATTGATCTGTGTATCTTCAGAACTCCTTTGCACTCTTGCTTCTTTATTAAACTGAATTGCTTGTTGAATCCCAAGTTTATGTGGTGTTTCATAGATTACTCTAGACTTTTGAGTACATTGTCTCATTTGTTCATTGAGCAGCTTAGAATTGTAGATTAAGATTGGGTTCACATCCTTGTTTCACAGTGGGGAGACTGAGGTCAAAGGCATAACATGGTTTTCAGAAGTCACTTAGCTAAGAAGGAAAGGATTAAGAATCCAAACCCATCTTCTGACTTTCAGTACAGTGTTTCTAATTTTCTTCAGTTGCTGTTATTGCCAGGAACTCGATGAGCTCCCTCTCATATGTGCGCCTATAAAAGGTACATGGAAGACCCCTGGGTGTTGGGCAGGAGTACAGTTTCACTATCACTGAGCAGGGTTGTTTTGTGATCTGGTGTGGGTGCTCTGTGATTAAGTGTGGATATTCGCCTGAGTGCAAGTATGTGGGATAAATACTCAGACGAGGAAACTCCCTTCCCTCATTCTCCACCCTGGCTGTGTGGGAGGGAATTCTGGGTCGATCAACCACCACCATTAGAATATTAATAATATGTTCTTCAGAGAACAGCCTGAAGCCCTCCCACCCAACTCATCACCAAGCTCTTGGTCTTTGACAAAGGCATCGAGGAAGGACAAGCTAGCATTCCTCACCAGCCTCCTCCACCCACCTCTCCCAGCAGGCCAGCCTGCTCACCAGCCCCCTGCAGTGTTGGATGGGAGCATACAGGAACCCAGGCATCTTGCCCTGCTACATTCAGAAGCGGGACTGGCTTTTCCCTTCTGAGTAGCACCCAAAGTTAATTTAGGGTGTCATGTATTATCAGTTTTCAAATTTTTGTGATAGAGTAACTGGGAAATTAACTCATCTTATTTTATAAAATCCCAAAGACATAAAAAGCAGTTTTCCCATTGGTCCTTACAAGAAGGAGGGTCTAGCTTTGAATTTTGGTGCTTTTGTCTTGGGTAGGTGGGACTACTTGATAGAAGGCAGACATAGAAGTCTCTCTGAAAAGATGATGTTTGGAGTGAGTGAGGAGAAGGGGCTAGCAGGAAAACAGCTGAAGAAGCATGTGTCACAAGGAAGGAGCCGTGGGCACCAGGGCTCTGAGATGGGAAGGCATTTGAAATGTTCAAGGAGTGGAGGAGGTCAGTCGAGCTGCCCAGTGTGTGGGAGGTGGACGGTGGCCAATGAGGCTGGAGAGGCAGCAAAGTAGATATCAGAGGGCTTTGGTTTGTTCCTTTGCTAAACATGGATAACTTCCCTCCCACTAAGACAGGTGAAAATCTTGCAAAAAAAGAGAAGCATAATTCCAAGTCTAGGTCATAGTCTGCTGGTACCATTGCCTAACAGAATACCAAAAGAATGACCATGGGACTGTATTATTTTCCTGATTTCTCTACAGCCAATCAGGCAAGTGAGCAAACAGCAAGACCAAAAGCTTTTAGTTTGGCCAGAATGGCCTTTCTCTGGCTGTCAGAAGATCAAGACGCAGAGAGGAGTGAGGAGCACAGATTAGGAAGCAGTTAGGGCCCCTTGGGCAACATCCATTTGAGCACCATCGCCTTGGAAGTGACAGGGTAGTGGAAGGGGTGAGAGATCAGCTGAGGCCAGACCCTCTGCAGTCACCTCTCCTCCCCAAGCTGTGGATAGCTGCAGGCCTCACCTTCCCAGCAGTTCAAGGTGCAGGGTGTCTCCTGACTAGTGCAAACCACACTTAGCTTTGTCATTTTTCAAGAACACCTTAGACTCTTTTTCCAGCAGACAGACTTCAGGAAAGACAGAGGAGAAGATGGTGGCCTCATTTCCCTTGCCATCAAGGCTGGCTAGCAGCTGGATTCTCTAAGATGAACCATACCACCAGCCTGCTTTATCCTCATCCCAGAACTCATAATTAGGCCAGGGTTTCCCAGCCTTGGCTCATAGGCGACTGCATGTTCATCACTTGGTAATTAAAGGTGTATTTTAGAGACATTCCAAGTGTCTCTCCTGCAGTCTTTAACCCTAGTCACGTCCCAAGCACTGGCTTAAAGGGGAGACTCGTGCTTACCTCTTTCATGGACTGGTTGTGAGCTACTTGGTGTGGCCCCTTCTGTGCTATTTTCCCTGCTATTTTTGGTTCTTGCTGCTTTCAAATCCATTACTTCTGCTTCAACCTCTTTGCCTTGTGACTCTGATAATCAACTTTCTTTTGTCTACTACCTCTCAACCCTGAATTTTAGTCTCTTTTGATTCGATCTGTGCCTGGGACCCCATTAACCTTTGCACTTTGCCCCAGTCGTCAACCTCACTGGGTCCCTGGGGACCCCCAAACTAGAACTAAGATGAGAAATAATGCATTCAGCTCAGTGTCCTCTAGATTCATTCATATTGTTGCAAATGATATAATTTTATTCTTCTTTAGGCCTGAACAGTATGCCATTGTGCATATGAACCACATTTGTTTATCCATTCACCCACTGATGAGCACTTAAGCTGTTTGCACATCTTGGCTATTGTGCATAATGCTGCATGTTTAAGAGTAGATTTTATATGTTCTTACTATCTAGAAAGGATAAGTATGTGAGGTGATGAATACATTAGCTAATTTAATTCTACAATATCTGCATGTATCATAGCATCACATTATGCCCTGTAAATGTGTACGATCATTATTTGCCAATAAAAAAATAAAAATAAAAGGTAAAAAAGAATACAGTAATGCAATTGACCACTCAGTCCACCCCACTCAAGTCGTGCTGCAGGGTGTGGTGACTTCCTGCAGCTCTAAGGAAATGTGCTCACCCAACATCCGCACAGACTTTCCAGCCCTTACAGGGCACCCGCCACTGTGCAGGCTACTATTATAAGGAAAGGGGTGGGCTCTTCATAGCAGAGCGGAAATGTAAGTGGTCTTTGGAGTTAGAGAAATTTGAGTTAGAGAGAAAGCTGCGTCACTTTGTTGTATGACCTTGGGCGAATGACTTGACCTCAGTTGTCTCATCTGTGTAATGGAGATAGTAATGCCTTACAGGGTGACGGCTGATTGGGAACACTCAGAGGGATAAAGTATTTAACATTCCTGGGGTTTAGGAGGTGCTGAATGAATGGCAGTTATGTACAAATATAACTATGTTCCCTCCCTCCCTCTCTCCCTTCCACCTTTCTTTCTTTTTTATCTTTTCTTCGAATAACACAGCTCTTCCCTTCTCTGAAGGCTTGTGCCCATGGAAGAATTCACTAAGAAACTAAATTCCACTTTCAGGCTGCCTGCAGAACTCCCACTGCTGTCAGGAGATTTCTGGGCCTTTAATGAGGGGAGAATTTGATCCTAAGACTCCTTGTTAAGATAAAGACCTGGCTGGTTTATTAACTCTATCCAGCTGGGTACAGACTTGCAGAGAAATAATTAAACACTCCCTGCTCAAGAATGGTCAGGGTCTCAGAGAAAACCTGGCCTGGATGTTTGGAAAAGAAGAAGGGTGATCTTCCAGCTCTCTACAAGAATCATTCCCTGAGAGCCTGGGGCTGGTGAATCTTTCCTTCTGGAAGAATCCTCTTCCCCTCCACATATCTGGACCTGGTCTTTAATTGCATATCAGAACATCAGAGTTTGTTTATTCACTCAGCAAATATTTATTGAACAAATACTGGATGGCAGATACTTTGCTAGGTTTGGAGTTGGGGTGAGGGTGCTTAGAAGATATCCAGCTCATTAAATCCACTTTATATAGGAAGAGACCGAGGCCCAGAGAGAAGCCACAAGTCTAGGATAACAGGTTGGGTCAGGATGTGGGCTTGCTCTCGCTCCCATAAAATGCTTCCTGAAGCCAAACAGGGCAGACCCCCTTCCTGCCTATCTGCCTCCCTTCCCCCCTCCCAGGAGACTTTCCTGTGTTTTGCCCCCCAGAGTGCAAGCACCTGGGAGATGGGGTCATGCCCATCACTTCTTGGCTGGCCTTGGGCCACCAGGCATCCCAGCACATAATTTCCTGCCTGTATTGGTTTATTAAAAAATATCAGAATATATAGATATTCAATTACACCTTTCAATCCAAATGCTCAATACCTTGCAACTAGTAGTAATTTAGAGTTGAAGCTGTTCATAATAATAATAATAATTATTATTATAATTATTAGTTTTTGGTAATGGGGATTGAACCCTGGGTCTCTTTCACGTTAGGTAAGTTCTCCACCACTGAATTAGACCCCCAGCCCTTTTACAGTTTTATTTTTTTATTTTGAGACAGGACTTCTTTAACTCAACCAGGCTGAATTGTGATCCCTGTGCCTCAGTGTCCCGAGTAGCTCAGATTACAAGTGTGCACTACTGCTCCCCATTCTATAGTGATTGATATTAAAAAAAAATTACCTTTCCTCAGACTCCTACTTTGAAAAATATTTTCACACATATCTGCAAGGTCATGTGCTCTTTTTCTTGTCCTGGCATTCAATATTATTATTCCTTCATTTTTATGGTGAGAAACTCAAAGATCAGAAGAAATTTTCATAAATTTCAGCAAAGAGTAGAATGAAGACTTGAATCCCGGGTGTCAACTTTGTGACATCCTACTGTATTGCACTATTTCTACAAATAGAAACCAGAGTGATACAAACTGCAGAGAAATCATCTATTAAAATAAACTTTGTTGAATGGGGCCGAGTAAGGGGTGACTTTATGCACGAAGTAGGAAACATTTAAATTGAGATGGAAGAATACTACTTAGGAGAGAGGTAAGCATTAGATAGGAATGTGTGTTTGTGAGTGTGTGTGTGTGTGTGTGTGTGTGTACATGTGCACACATGCATGTAGAGGGGAGGGGTGTGTGTGTGCACAGGACATTCTGTAAAGAGACAATGGCCCAAGCAGGTCTTGAAAGAAGTGTGGCATGCTTGTGGGATGGTGACTTCGAAGGCCTAAGCCAGAGGGTGTGTTCATGGAAGAGGCAAATGGGGAGGAAGGTGGAGGAGAGGGGCCCTGGGGTTGGTGTGGGGAAGAGAGGGTTCAAATCTCCATCCATAATTTACTAGTCATGTGACTTCTGGCAAGTCTCTTATCTCAGAGTGTTCCTCTCCTGCAATAGGCCATTATACCTAAACGCCACGAGGCGCTTACAAGGGTTACGCGTAGCTGCACGTGTCATGGCCCATCCCCAGATTATTTTAGGTGATCAGAATAAATTACTACTGGCTCTTCAACCATGGAGAGAACTGCCTTGTGGGTTTGCGATGCAAGGTCTATAAGGAATCTTAGCCCCAGTTTGAGCAGTGTGAGGACATTCCCTGAGCAAGGAGAGGCTGGCCATTCCAGGTGTGTGTGTGTGTGTGTGTGTGTGGGGGGGGGTGTGTGTTGGGGGGGGGGTTGCTTTGTTTATTCATTGTTTTAAGAAAATTGTGGTGAGAATGGGTTATAAATTGGAGTTTGGAGGTAGACCAGGCAGGGGCTTACTCAAAGGACCTAAGTAAGAAGAAGAGTACCCCAGCATAGTATAGAAGAATGGAGCAGATAGGCAGAGATAGAGTATGTGACAGCAACAGCAACCAACATTTATTGAGTACTTGCTGTATACCAGATACTGTCCTAAGAACTTGAAAGCCTTGTATCAGATATATTAAACCAAATACAACAAATATAATATCATATCGTTACATTATATTAATGTACCAGATATATTAACTTGACCCGTAGTACTTGCAACATGCCAGAGATGAACTTGTTTCTATCTATATTTGAAGGTAAGGATGGAAGCAGGGACAGGTGAAGGCATAAAAAAACTTCTAAAATCAGTTTTTTCTCATCTTTTAGGAAGCATGCCCACATTCAAATTTCAACAAAGTATTTATCTCTACCCCTCTGTCATATCCAATGTGAGTATATTAGGATGTTTCCTATTAGAATGTTTTATTCACTTCTTTCATTCACTACTTACATGTAATTATAATCTTGGTGTTTATTTATATGTATTTATTTATTTATTTATTTATTATTTTTTTTTGTGGTGCTGGGGATTGAACCCAGGGCCTTGTGCTTGTGAGGCAGGCACTCTACCAACTGAGCTATATATCCCCAGCCCCTATTTATATGTATTTATATATAATATATAAATAGAACTTTATATCTATATATATTTAATATATTGTATGTGTGTGTGAGTGTGTGTGTGTATGTATCTTAGGTGTATTGTTTTCATGACTATAGTGTTTTTTTTTTTTTTTTTTTTTTGGTACCAGGAACTGAACCCAGGGACACTTAATCTCTGACACACATCCCCATCCCTTTTTATACTTTATTTTGAGATAGGATGTTGCTAAATTGCTTAGGGTTTCACTGGTTTGCTTGAGCTGGCTTTGAACTCATGATCCTCCTGCCTCAGCCTCCTGAGTAGCTGGGATTACAGACGTGAGCCATTGTGCCTGGCTCTCACAGCTATAGTTTTAAATGGTGGTTTACTATTTTATGGAGTGGATATACCAGAATTGTTATATCTTTTCTGTTAATATGAAGCTCTTGGCATATAAATCCTTGACAGCAACTCTTATGTCTTGAAGACACATTTCCTGAAGTTGAATTCCTGATGAAACAAAGTGGCCAGTTTCATGGCTTTTCGTTTATATGGCCAATTTGCTTTTCTCACAGGCTTGAACATATTGACAATGCCTTGAGAAATATAAGAGCCAACCAGTTTAATTGCATCCTTGTTGGTATTGCATAACATTATTGTTGATTTTGGTAACTTTATTAGGAAAGTATGGGAGCCCACTTCAATTTAATTTTTATCTCTTTACTTATTGGAGGGATGTATCATTTTCTCTCACACATGACTGATTCCTCTGTAGTGTTTTGTTTTGCTTTTTGAAGATAAGCTTTTCAAAGCAAAAATTTGCCTGTTGGGATAAGTGAAGTATTTGACGTAGGGGGCAGAGGGGTAAAGTTGAGAAATCAGGAGTTTTGAGTCTGGGAAAGACGTCATGCCTTAGCATCGATGGACTTCAGGGCTGGAGTTGCTGGACTTGGATCCTATTTTAGTTTGGAGAGGGGTCTGAGCTAAACAAGCATTTAGCAGTATGATGAATGCTATGGTTTGGATGTTGAGTGTTCCCAAATGGGCCATATGTGAAGGCTTAGTCCCCAGGGTGGGGGAATTGGAAGGTATCATGAATCTTTAAGAGGTGGGGCCTAGTGGAAGGTCCTTAGGTCACTGAAGACAGGCCTTTGAAGCGATTGTGGAATCCCTGCTCCTGGTTTGAGATCTAATCTCTTACTTGTTCCCATACCTGCTCCTGCCACTGCCCTGTGCACCATGAAGTGATGTGGCCAAGGGGCATCTGCTGTGCTTGCACCATGCTGTTTTGACTTTCAGCCTCTAAAATTGGGGGTTAAATAATCTTTTCCCTCTTTAAGTTAGCTGCCTCAGGTATTTTGTTATAGTAACACAAAGCTCACTAATACAATATATAAGCAATATTTAAAGTCATAGGTAAACTCACCAAGAAATGAGTATAGACAGAAAAGAAAAATGATCTCAGGACTAAACCTGCCAGTATTTCAAAGTGACATAGGTAAGAAGAACCATAGATGAGGAGATAAAATTGTGGAGAATCAAGTGATTCATTGACCACACTTGGCCACACTGAGTGGCCAAGATGGAAACCCAAGCTCTGTGTGTTTGACTCTGAAGTCTGTTTATTAACCCTTAGCAACACTCCAAATGCTGGGGGAGAGAGTTTTTTTCCTGGAGACATAAAACTTGGGTGGCTTGCCAGAGTCCCACCTCTAAATGTGCTGGGATAGCTAGTGAGGTCTTCAGGCTTGAGCAAGTTAGATGCTTGAGTTGCTGGTAGGACCAGGCCGCACATCCATCACTCCACCTGGTGCAGTACTCAGGGATCTCGGGGGAGCAAGAAAGGTCTGGTAATTAAGAAAGATTCCTTTCCTGAGCTGCAGTGGGTCACAGTGACTGTCAGGGTTAAAAGATGGATGGCTTAATAAAGACCACCTGAAAAGGCAATTGACCAGCAAGGGAAAAACAATCATTGCCACCCACCAACTACTGCCTGAGTCACCAATCAGAGACCCGATAAGAAAGCTGAGTTGCCTGGAATTATCTGCACTGGATATCAGTTGGCCTCATTTTATAGTTGTGAACAATCCTCAAGCAGTCATGGCTGCATCCCTTCCTTCATAGGTACTCTGCCTAGTTCCTTCACTAGATATGTAGAGATGAAAAGACTTCCCCTGTTCTTAGGAATTTATAGTATTGTATTATTCATTCAAGATTCTGAACAAACCAAGGTTTCTATTTTATAATACTGCATGTGTGCATGTTTTAATCTTTTCAAATTTCAATAATGGTTGTTGATTTAGAGCCCAGTATATAGTAAATGCTCAATAAGTTATTAATTGATGTGAAGCATATGTGGGGGTCATAGAGAAGGAGCCCAGAATCAAGAGCTAAAAAACAGCATTGAAGCTACATCTTTACTAAAAATAGCTTTGTAACTTCACACAGGTCACTCTTTCTTCTCTGGATCTTAGTTTGCCCACCTGTTAAAAAGGGAGTTGGATTAAATGATTTTTGGAGATATTTTAGATTTAACATTAGGATTTACTGAAAGGTCTAAAGGTAATAGTTAAAAAAAAAAAAAAACCCTTCCTAAAATGCTACTAAGTGTCACAGTAGAAAGGGAAGCAGAGGCATGCCTGCTGTGCTCAGTCTGCCATCTTTGTGGAATTGCCTGTTCCCTAACATTGCACAGGTCCCAATTTCTCAGGAGTTCAACTTGATGGGAGACTTGACTGGGCAGTTTTCTGGAAGTGGGGTCCAGGTCATTTCCCTGGTGGCATTACACCGGAAAGGTGACAGGCTATTTCAGCACATGCAGGAATCAGTACAGATGTGGGCTGGAAATATGGCCACCATAGATCTTACTCATGCTTTGAGTCAAATGGGTGATGGATCTGTGGGGCCCCAACTCAGCATTCAGGTAGATGGTGAGCACGCTGCAAAAGAGGAACGTGCTTTTTTTCATTGGCTACCTCCTGAGAGAGAACTTGCTGTGTGTGGCTTTACGTGGAGGAGGTTCCTGCTTGGGAGTATCTAGCAGAATTTTCCTAAGGAAGTGATATTAGTGGGCTGCATCCTACATTCTTCTGCTGCCACATTGGTTCTGGACCTGGTCTTCTTCTCAACAGAATGACAGTCTCCTTTTTAAGTGAGCATCTGCCTTCGTTCTCTTTCTAACCGATTTTCTACAAAAGAACTAGAGTTACTTTTCTGGAAAAAAAAAAGAAGGGGAATAGAAAGCACCCCAAACAAATTAGGTCATGTGGTCCCATCAGTTGGAGTTCCTCTTCGAATAATTTTAATGACTTCATAGTGATTTAAGAGCATTCTGCCTAGGTAAGCTCCCACTTTCTCTACCTCTTTTGCACCACTCATTCAGAGCTTTCTGAACCTGTTTCCCAATTGCAATTCCTAAAACCCCAAATGAAGTTCTTGTATAGCTTCTGAGTTGGAATTGATTGACCCCAACTACCTCAGAGTATTCTAGTTCCCCAAATTGTACAGCATTTTTCTGACCACTGCTCCTTTGCCTGTACTGTTCCTTTGCCTAAAATATCCTACCCTCCTGAAAGATTCACTTACCCTTCAAGACTCCATTCGAATATCATCTTCTTGTTAATGTCTGTGCCCATCTTCCTGGCAAAATGAAAACATCTGCACCATGGCCTGTATACATGGCATCAATCTGCATTGTCTTTATCTGTTGGCGTATTTACTTTCCCCATTAGACACACATCTCAGGATTAGGGAGAGAGTCAGTTTTTATATCCTTACTTCTTAATGGTGTTTCTCACACAGTCAGCATTTGTGAAATGTTCGTGGAGAGAATACATAGATTAATCCATACAGGAGTTTCCTTTGTGTACTTTCTGTGTGGCATCTTCTGTCTGAGAAATCACTCTGCATGCTTTCTGTTTGAATATTCCTTTTTGGAAATTTTCTCTGTGGTTCCTGGTTCAGGGAGACCATCTTTCTTTTTGTGTCTTCTAGGATTAGAGAGTTGGTTTGCTCTAGAAAATACTTCACTGTGGCCTGCTTTAAAAGCAATCTAGCAAGTTAATAAAGGTCTCATGGGAGAAACCGGGATGCTGGAGAAGGCACACCTCTACTTCCAAATACTTTACTACACTATCCACCTATAGATCTGGTTGTCAAGAATTCTTTCATTCATCCATTCATATAAGACTCATTCATTCACTCACAGCAAAACAATACCCATTGCTTTCTTGTCCTGTGGCAGACACTTTGTTGGTACTGTGGGGTAGGGAGATGCAAGAGGTAGTGATGGTCTTATTCCTTGTCAGGGAGGAGGCTCAGACAGGCAGTGTGGTGTGATTCATGCTCTGATGGGGATGTGCTGTGCAGAGTTATGTGGAAGTAAAGAAAAGGAAGGCTTTCATCCACCTAGGGAGGTTAAGGCAGTCTTGAGTGGAGGGGCTGTTTATGTTGACATTTGATAGATGAGTAAATTGTTCTGTGGATAAAGGGAGGTAAGAAAAGGAGGAAAAGAGAATGAGGGAAGGTGGAGGGAACGAAGCAAGGAGTCGCAGGTGTGCCTTAGGAATTGAAAGGAATTTGTAATTCACTGTGGTCCAGATTTTGCTACTCAACAGATTAACATTATCTGGGAACTTTCTGGATCAGCAGAATATTGAACTTCATATGGGACCAAGGAAGTCAGAATCTATATTTTAACAAGACCCTCAAGTGTTTCCTGCGCACATTAAAGTATTTTAAAAATGGGCAAAGACACGTTTTCAAAGCTATAGCCTGCTTCAAATCACCTGGAGACTTTATTTTTAAAAAATGTCACTGGGTTCCACCTCTGAGTTTCTGAATCAGTAGCTGAGAATTCTCATTTTCAAGAGTTTCCAAGTGATGCTGCCGCTGGTGGTCCCTGCACCACTTGGAGATCCACTGGGGCAGAGTAGAGTGGATGGGCAACTTCTGGGCAGTGAGCTGGGTAGGTAGCAGGCAATCCTGAAGGACCTTAACTGCAGCAGTTTGGACCTCATCCTGGAGCACTGGGGACCACTGTGCAGCCTTTACCCAGGACGGTGACAGGCCACATCTTTGTGTTGGGTAGATTTCTCTGGCAGCCTGTGGAAGACAGACAGGATATTGACAGGACAACAGATGTCTCATATTCTCAGTGAAGGTGAGGTGGCTTTGATATAAATTTGGGGTTCGGAGCCTGCAGGAGTCAGCGACTGACTGAATGTGAGGGTGGGAATCACAAGCCTCTGTCTAGCTGGGGACCTGTGAGCTGCAGGACAGCCTGCGGTTCACTTACCTCCTGTGGCTGCTGCCCTTTCATGCCTTCTCTTCACAAGACTGCCTCTGGCCCCCTCTGACAGGTTTCAGCCTGCAGTGTTTGAAGAAAGGGGTGCAGTAAACCATTCAGAAATAGGATTTATTAATGGGAGGCATGTAATTACTGCCAGACACAGCAATTTGAAGAGTTTATGGCCAAAGTGTTTGGTGTCATTCATTAAAACAAAGTGGGCTCTTGGCATGGACGCCGTCACCCTGTGACCAGACCCGTCTGTTTCTGTGAAGACCCCTCCCCCAGTCCTGCAAGTGGAGCCTGGCTGAAGGGGCAGAGGCAGATAAACCACCAGGGCAGCGTGTCTGGTTCTGGAGTGACCTTGCTGGGACGTGTTGGAGGAGCAGGTCCTGGCTCTGGAGCAGGGGTCCTGGGGGGATCATGGCCTGTTTTTATTTCCTGGACCTCATTCCGCAGTGAGCTGCTGGATGGCCCTTTCCTAACCACAACCTCCTGCACACATGGCTTCTCCAAGGCCTCCCTCCCTCTTGTTTAGCAGCTTACCTGCTCCTCACAGAACTTGTGGTGCAGATAGCAGAGGTTAGTATTGCCTCTTGACATGGGAAACTGAGGCCCAGAGAGGCTTGGTGAGCCTCCCAAAGTCCTATGGACAAAGGGATAAGTGTGTACTGAGTTCTCACAAGCTGTTCTCCCCTCTCCCTGAGACAGGACACTGCCTGAGCTCCATGAGGTCCTGGTGTATTCTGAGAGCAGCCCTTTGAGTCAGAGGTGCTGGCAGCTACAGCATTGGAGTTTAAACCCAGGCTTTATCTTGAGTAACTCTCTAAATATGAGAGAGCTGGGCCTCAGTGTCTTCAAGCATGAAGTGGGAGAGGGAAACATGTGACCTCCTTCACAGGGTCTGTCATGTTAAGCAGGTTTGGCACTGGTTCTTCTTTCCCCCATGACTTGTGACCCTCACTGGGCCTCCCAGAAAGTCCTGCATGACCAGGACAGGGATGTGGTGCTCAGATGAGATAATGGAGAGAATATGCTTTGGAAAATCCTTGCACTCCATTCAAATGTGAGGTAATAATAGGAAAATGGATCTGCCACCACCCTGCCAAGAAACCAGCAACTTTTGAGACAAAAAGCAGACCTGGAGTCTAGAATCTTCATTATTGTGATTGGTTTTGAGCAGAGAAATTTTTCTGCCCTTTCAAGTATCTATCTCCAAAGGTTATTTTGAAGACGGGAGAGAATGTCCTTAAAGCACAATATGGAACCCATTGTAGGCAATGGATATCTGGCAGGTGCTGTGTGCCAGGACACTGCTCCATTCAACTGTCTCTTCCAGGGGGACTGACATCATATTTGTCATATGCTCCCTAGTGCCCAGCACATAGCCTGGCATATGGGAGGTGCTTAGCAATTTGTTGAACTGACTTGGGTTCCATCGTATTCCACAGGTTTTTTGAATGCTCAAGCCTATGTTTTACTCATTTCTCTCTTTCAGAGCCAAGCCTCATGTCTGGCACATGAGGTGCTTAGTAAATTCAGGTTGGATTGAGATTAAACTCTGTGAGAAATAAGGTGGACTCACCTCAAGTTGGCATTGAGCCACAGGGAAGCCTAGGGCTTCAGGTGGGATAGAAGCCTGGGACTTGTAACCTGAGCAGCCCCCCACCCTCCATCAAATGACAGGCTCACTTCAAAGGCCCATAGGGGGTAGAGAGGGGAGGGGATGTGGTTTCTCAAATGCCTATTTGACTGGGTGGGAGCCTCAGTTGGCAGCAAGGGTGGTTGGTGGCAGGGGTGGGGGGAATTGGCAGCAGAGCAGAGGCCTCTGACAGGGCTACAGAGACAGGAACAAACGAGCCAGAGGAGAGGAAGCAACTCAGATGGAGACAGAATGCATTTAGAATCTCCTTCCCCTCTCAGCATCTGCGGGAACGGACGTGGCCGCGGTGTGTGTGTGTTGGAAAGAAAACAGGCTTTGCCGTCAAATAAATCTGTGTGCGGATTCTCTCAGTGCAAGCTGCAAGCCAGGGATGTGGGGTTTTGAATGTGATGCTTTATTTTTCTGAATCTCCATTTCCTCATCTTTTTAAAAATAAGAAATTTAAAAAAAGGATCAGTGATTCTTGCTGTGCATGGTTGTTGTGGGTATCGAAAGAGTTTTGTAAGCAATAAAACAGGCATTTACGAAACACCTGCTCTCTCCTAGGCACTGAGCCTAGTAGCCGGGTGGATTTAATCTGTTATCCCCTAATCATCCTGCAAGGGAGTTATTATCATCTTCAGTCTCCACTTTCCAGCTGAGGAAATTGAAGTTCAGAGGCGTCGAGCAATTTGCTCAAGTGATAGGGCCAGAATTCCAACGAGCTTCTTTGTGTAAAGATGACACCGTGGCATTGAACGTGATGGTAGATTTCTTGAAACTTACTCAAGCCCCAAACTCTCCCACAGCTGTAGTTTTCCTTCAGCCTCAGCACTTTTTCTTCCCTCACCTCCCTTTTCCCCCTTCTTCTTTTAAAGCTAAACCTTTGGCTAACCTGGCTCTCTGTGGAAGAGGATGCCTGCCACTCAGTGATTCAGACATGATGCATTCTTTCTGTCCAGGTGCTCTTTGGCTTCCATGGGTTGTGGGGCAGGAAATTATTTCTAGGTGTTTGTATGAGGGAGGAGGAGAAACTGCTGAGCCTTTGGATGACCCAAGAGCATCTGAGATATCAAAAAATATCCTTTTAAACAAAGCTGTCAACTCCTTTGACATTTAGAAAAATCTTTCTTGGAAACTTTAGCCATACATGAGACAAATATGAAAGGTAAGGAAAGCAAAGGAACTTTGCTGCCTTGTGTCTTGATGTGTCCTTGCTTCAATATCTCACAGTGATCTCAGAAGGTCATATAAGATCCATTTTCCACATAAGAATGTCCAGAAAGTTAAATATTTGTTTGAGATCACGCAATGATTAGGCACCAAAACCAAGATTCCAAGCTTAGCCTGTTTGGTCCTAAATTTTTTCTCTTACGTTCTTTCCTTCTGCTCTCTGCTTTTGAATCTGTGTGTCTTCTAATGTTCTGATGGTGGCCATTGCTTCCAGTAATCCCCTCTCCTTACAGAGCCCATCCTTTTGTCTTTAATGATGCTGGAGAGATCCTACAGGTTGAAAAGGAAAAGGACTTTTTGCTTTAAGATTGATGGGACCCACCACCAAGATCTGCAGCAGAAAACAGAGGTGAGCACAATTTTGGAAGGTACCCTTGGTGACATGGACACTGGCTGGATAGTTCTATCTTTGGATATGGGCTCAGCGTCATGAACAGCTGTATTTTTTGGGGGGTCAGGGTGGACGAGGGGGATGCAAGAATCCAGCAGGGAGGAGGACCTCCTTTCGGTTTATCCAACTCAAAGCAGGTATTATGGACCTGCGCGCAGTACCAATTGTTAAGTGGTTTTACTTAGCTCCTGGATGCTAGAGGTGGAAAGTAGCCGATGGTTCTCATCTTGTTTAACATTTAACGCACCCTTGAATTGTAGGTGATGAAAAATCAAAACAATCTACCAGCACCTGCTTTGCATGCCATTCTGAGAATTCTCCTTGTGGAGTAGCGGGAAGCTTACCAGTTCTGGTGTTCAGAAGGTATGGTTTTGACTTTCAGCCCTGTCACTTATCTGGGTGGCTTTGGAGAAGCCATCTAGCATCTCTGAGCACAGGTTCCTCATCTGTAAAGTGAGTACAATAATGCCTACTGTTGAGATCATCATGGTTGTGGAGTGCTTGATACTGGGCAGACACTCTGCATGTTATTTATTTTTTTCTCCCTGTATCTCAAAGTGCACATTCTGTGTCTATAATTTCTTAGGTAGAGAGGTGGAGGGATGACCTATATTTTTTAGGACAATTTGGATCCACCCAGATTGTTGGCAGGGACTGTTAGCCACAGTTTAAGACTTAAGCCAATGCCCATTATGTCATTATGGAGCCTGCAAAAGTGATTACTAATGTTACTTTTCCAGTTCACTGCAGAGCAGAGGGGAGAGTTTTTTCACACTGCTGGCGTTTTGTTGGAGCACAACGATACGAATCACAGATGGCTTCCTCAGCAGATGTGGCTCTGCAGAACTGCAGTGCTGGTTTACAGGGATTTAATGAAAACCTGGCACCCTTCCAGGCTTGAATCAGTCCTCTGGGGTTCTCAGCTAATGCACGTACAGACCAATCTGCAAATGTCCAGCCTGTAGATGGTGTGGGGAGTGCTGGGGTGAATCGTTTTTTACCTGGGAACTGAAGCCCAACCTGTGTGGCTGAGTTCACAGGCTCAGGGCCTGGGAGC
Source organism: Glaucomys volans (assembly GCA_020662805.1). Lineage (NCBI taxonomy): Eukaryota > Metazoa > Chordata > Mammalia > Rodentia > Sciuridae > Glaucomys > Glaucomys volans. The sequence continues at coordinate 412,798 of JAJEJO010001964.1, forward strand.
TGGAACAGTGATGTGGAAGGGAAGTTGGTAGGAGAGGGCTCTGCCTGGAGGATGTCCAGATGGCAGCTGCCCTGCTAGGGTGATATGGGCTCAGGGTGGGAGGATGGTTTTCTCAGCTGCTTGGGGTTCACACCATTTTCTTCCTTGCCATGGATTAGGCAAAAAAGGAGTGAGCAGGAGCCTTGAGTGGGCGATATAGAATAACAGTAGTTTCCATTTAGTTCATGGTATCGATGGGAACTGATTTGCCTTTTATTGCCTTTGCTTGAAATGCTCTTTCTCCTCAAATAGTTGGCTTATCTCTTCTATTTTGTCTTCAGTGTCCTCTCTTGGAGAGGGTTTCCTTGACTGCGCCTTGAACGATCATTTCCAAGCTCATTGCCAGATTCTGAGCTGTACATATGTTGTGAAACACATCACAATTTGTCTGTTTGCTTTCTGTTTTGGATCTTTCATAAATGTAACTCCTTGAGGGAAGGAACTCTGTCCATCTTGTGGACCAAGGTGGCCCAGTGCCTGGTGTAGTACCTGGCACAGAGTGAACATCCAGCGAGTATGCGCCAATGACTGAATCAATTTCAGGACAAGAATAAGAGAGATGGGTGTTTGTACCTTAATGCCACCATTTGCAAGCTGTATGCCTAGCAAAATGACTTAGTCTCAGATTTTTACTTTCAGATTCTTCATCTGTAAAAAAGCGATAAAAATGTAGAGAGTAGCTGTTGATGAAGCAGAGCAGTGAGCAGTAAGAAAAGTTCGGTAAGGTGAAGCTATTACTATGCAGTCATTGCAGAATTCAGTTAACCACCAACCAACATGCATTGATATTTCTCTTCAGCTAGCATCTATTGAATATCTAGCACATTCCATCCCCCCTACCAAACACTTTAACTTGCTTTATTTTATGCGTTTCTCTGCACAACCATGTGAGATGTTCTTCTCATTTTAGAACAGAGGAAACAGAGTCTTAGGGAGATTAAGTGGCTTGAACAAGCTTCTATAGCTGCACAATGACAGAGGCAGTATTAAATCCATTTCTATTTTTAAAGCCTTAATTTCCCCCCCATAATTCCAGGCTGCTTCCTATTAACACTTACTCTGGATAAATAAACATAAGGAAGCCACATTCTCTGTCCTCTGGGGACTCTGGTTTAGGTGATAAGACATATGTAAGAGTAAAATGAACACTAATAAAAACCCAAGTTTTTTTTTTTTTAATGCTGCTTTGAAGTTCACAAAGCCTGTCCCAATATTTACAACACATTTAAGTTTTAAAAGATTATTATCTGGGATGTATAAACAATTCGTACAAGTCAATAGAAAAAGGCAAACAACTCTGTGGAAAAATCAGTGGATTACAAGCAGGCGATTCAAATAGCCAATAATCACATGAAAACTGTTAACATTACTAGATGTCGGGGATAGTCCAATGAGAACAATGAGATGCCATTTCCCATCCATCAGATTGTCAAAAATAACAGAGAAACCCAAGTGTTGATGAGGATAAGGTGAAATAAGAACTGTCATACCAGGCTGGTGGGATTCTAAATTGATAAAATCATTCTGCAGAATACGTGGTAATACCTACTAAGGGCAGATACCAAGAAGCCAGTGGAACCAGGATTTCCTCTATGAGATAAAAATTTAGAGAAAAAAACTCCTGAATACATGCAAAAAGAGATGTGCAAAAATGTTAAGTTTCAGTGTTTTGTATAATAATAAAATATCAGAAATAATCTAAGAATAATAAGGGGTATGGACAAATTAGTGGTTATTCGTAGATGAAATATGCAACAACAATTGAATGAATAAATTACAGCTATACTTAGCAACGTGGATACATCACAGAAACATGCTGTTGAATAAATAAAACCAAGCTGCAGAAGCGCACAGCCATGATATCATTTGTGTACATTTAAAAACACACAAAAACAAGGCTGAATGTTTAAAATTAACTCTGCATACTTTAGGACCTGGTCAGGAAGCATCCATGCTGCTAGAGGGTAAATAATGACTGCTTCTGTCTGGAGAGAAGGAGGGGACACACCAGGGAATCTTGCAAGGAGCCTTCCACTGAGTCTTCAACCCATGGTGTGTGTTGCAGTGCTGGGGATTGAACCCAGGGTTTTGTGCATGCTAGGTAAGTGCTCTTGCTCTGAGCTAAACCCACAACCCCAATGAATAGTTTAATTAAAAAAAAGCAATTGCTACAAAATATTAACATTGTTAGATCCTGGTGGTGGATCTTTGAACTTTCTGTGTGTTTGGGATTTCTTGTACAACAAACTCCTAACTAGCCCAGAGCTGCTTCCCCAGATCTTATCTAATTGTACCCTTATTAGGGCCCTGGAGGCAAGAGGGCAAGAGAAAGAGGTTCAGCTCCACCTTTAGTTTCAGCCCTGTCTCGGGGCACCTGCCCTTTGTTGTGCTGGTTGGGGCTGGGGCACAGGTGCAGAAGAGACCCAGATTTCATTAGAAATGAGCCTGCAGCTATGGGGGTGGTGAGGGTTGGGTTCAGGGAAAAGGCAGAGAGAAACAGGAGGGCGACGGTGCTGAGGTTTTGAGAAAAGGCAGAAGAAACAGGTTCATAGAAGAGTAACTCATTCAAGGTCCTACCAAGGTAGAGCTGGAATCTGTCTCTGCTCACTTAACCCCCTGTTCAGATTAAAAGCCAGAGTACGTGAGAGGCCCAGCACGTACTCCAGCTTAGTAAGAAACCAGCACTGCTGCTGAGTGCCTGTGTGGCCTCAGGTAGCCCACCTGACTCTCTGAGCTTGGGTCACCTTTTACATATACATTTACATATTATTTACATATATAAACATATATATATATATTTGTTGTTGTCGTTGTTGTTGTAGATGGACACAATGCCTTTATATTATTTATTTATTTTTTTGTGTGGTGCTGAGGATCTAACCCAGGGCCTCCCACGTGCTAGGCAAGCACTCTACCACTGAGCCACAAACCTGGCCCAGCTTGGGTCACTTTTGTCCCTCTTAGAGTGTGATTGAGAAAAACAAAAACATCACATAATGTCCCCTTTAGGGACTCAGCAGAACTAGCAGTGTGTCATTCTTTGTATTTATTCCACAGCCATTCCAATTGGCTTCAGCCATTCCTGGGTCACTTGTTTAATTACGTATGTTCTCCTCACTCCTTTCCTCTCCCAACCCACATCAGGACCGTTTCCTATGGACAGGTGTACAGGTTATCTGTGTCTAAGAATTGAGGTCACCTTTCCAGTCAAGTCAGTCACAGCCAAGAGGAGCAGAAATAGCAGCTCCTTTTCTCTGGACTTCTTACTCCTGTGAGTTCCGTCTGAGGGTCATCGATTTGAAGGCAGGCAAATCACACAGCCCCCTTTGCATCTTTTAATATGACTTAACTAAAGGGTGCCTTTGGCCCATTTTATATGTTGGATTTTCCAATTCAAACGAAGGATTGTTAGTAGGGAAAGGAGGAAAGAGCAAGATACACGACTCCCCAGTGATACGGAGGAAGTGAAACTGCTCTTATTTGTGAGTGTTAGAGACTGGCTTATTTTTGTCCTTTCCACGAGTTCTGTGACATGAAAACTTGAAGATCATGGAGTTGAGCCCAATATTCCGCCTTCTCCTTTTCCTAGTAGCAATTCTTTCAATGAGCAGCTCCTGCCTACCCCCACTGTGCAACTTTTTATTTTGTTTATCATGGTCTTATGTGTTCTTTGTAATTATTGCTAAGTGTGCTATAGATTATTACCATTGTTGTTCTTTTTGATTTCTGAGCTGATTTGCCTAGTGGGAATTCCTCCAAGCCAGTCCTATGTTTCCATCCATCCGTGGGCACCTCCTTGTTCTTTGGCACAAGATATTCCAGACTTTGTTCTTTGTCCTAGAACTAAGATTAGCAATTTCTCCATGGAACAATGGTTCTTTTTGGTGGATAATGATATTTAGAAATCAAGATTTGAGTACTACATGTGCTTGCTGCTATAGGAGTATAATTATTTCTGGGTCTTTTCAGTGCAGAGAAAAACACATAAACACATTTCTCTTTCTCCCCCAACCCCCATGACACACACACCCTATTAGTTGTATATCTCTGGAGAACCTTAATATTGGCTCTGATGCCTCTAAAACCATAGAGTTCATGCTCACTTTATTCATATTTGTATTTCTCATGTTTTACAGTAATTATAGTTTGCATAAAAAATAAGTGTATTTACTCATTTTTTCTATCCCCAATACATATAACAAGGCAATCACCCTGGACTCTTAAAAAATATCAATGTTATGAAAGAAAGTAATAAGGTGGGGGGAGAGAGATTCCATATCACATGAAACTAAAGAGCCCTGACAATCAGGTGCATGATATTTATTTGGATTCTGTGCATTATTGGGGTACTTTGAATACAGAAAAACATTAGATAATATTTTATAAATTTAAATTTCCTGGGTCTCAAAGTGATATCTTGTGGAAAGAATGTAATTTTTTGAAAAAAGTAAGAGACGAATATTGAATTATTTAGGAATGAAGTGTTTTGATGCTGGCAAAATACTCTTAAATGGTTCATAAAACAGATGTCTGTGTACACATACAAAAAGAAAACGAAAATGGGTACAAATAGGGCAAAATATTAACTGTTGGTAAATTGAAGTTTAGGAAAAATAATTGGATTATTCTTTCAGCTTTTCTGTTGAAAAATTTTCTAATTGAAACTTTTGAAAATAAAAAGGTAGGGGAAATAGTGGTGAGCATTGCTCATGGAGTGCAGTCACGTGGATTATTACATCCCAAGTGCTGACTTTGTTCTGGGCCCCAGTAAGCGCTGTAGTGCATTGGTGTTTTCGTCAGCTTTTACACTGCTGTGACCCAAAGACCTGACAACAACAATTTTAGAAGAGAAAAAGTTTATTTGAGGCTCATGGTTTCAAAGGTTACAGTCAATAGACAGCTCACTCCATAGCTCTGGGCCCAGGGTGAGGCAGAACATCATGGTGAAATGGCATGGAGGAGGAAAGCAGCTCAGGACGTGGCAACCAGGAAGCACAGAGAGAGTTTTGCTCACTAAGGACAACAGATATACCCCAAGGCACAGCCCAGTGACTGACCTCCTCCAGCCACACTCCACCTGTAGTTAATCCCTATCTGTAGATTAGTCTGCTAGTTGGGTTACAGCTCTCACCATCTGATCATTTCACCTCTGAACCTTCTTGTATTGTCTCATGAGTGAACTTTTGGGGGACGCCTCATTTCTAAATCATAATTATTAGCTTTTTCCTCATCACCACAATTCTCTGAGATAGGTAAACTCACCTACTTGATGTCTAAGGCATCTGAGGCTCAAGAGGAGCAGAAACTTGTAGGTGAGGAGGCCGGGGCCCAGAAAGGAGCCCCTCCTGAGGCCACTAGTTAGAATGGCCATGGCAGGACTAAGACAGGCATCTGCTTCTTCCTCCAGCGGGCAATCCTTTGCCTCAGAAAAGTTCTTCCTTGTTGTTCTCTTACCCACTGAAGCTCCATTTTAAAAAATATTGCTGCCTGCTCTGCTAGGCTCATTTTGAAGAGAAAAGATTCTGTTTCCCCATTCCTTCCCCTTTGAAAGAGATAAGCATCCAGCTTCCTGTCCTCTGGCCTTTACCCAGACCTTTTATACCCATTACTTTCTGCAATGCATGTTCTTGTGGTTATTGGGTCACAACTTTATCAGATTCCAGAGATGTGAAAACCCCAGCAGGCAGCAGGGCCTTTCGACTAAGGGCAAGCATTTCCATTCATTAGCAGAGGGACAGTGATTCTTTGTCTGCTTCTAGCTGTTTGCACGCTATTCACTTTATGTGTAAGCAGAGAGCTAGCCTAGCAGTGTCCTATGCACCAGGGGTTATGACCTATTAGTGAGTCTTGAAATCAATTTAGATGGTGGCTGTCAGCATTTAAAAAGTGATTTAGAATCAAATCAAAGAATAGAAGCTATTAGAGTATACGCTTATTATAAAGGTAGGTGTTTCGTGAGTGCAGTATACAGGCACAGAGGTGCACACATATGCTTATTCTGGGTGATGGTACTAAATATATTTCTTATCACGGGTCACAGTTAAAGCAATTCAGAAACTACTAGCTTAAGTCTGGGGTTGGCACGTGCCTGTTTTTGTGAACACAAGTTTATTGGAACACAGCCACACCCAGTGTGTACTCTTTCAGTGCTTCCACAATGCACTGGCAGGGTTGAGTAGTTGTGACTGAGTGTATGTATGGCAAAGCCTAAAGTGTTTGCTGTTTGGCTCTTTACAGAAAAGTTTGTTGTCCCCTTCTGGCCTAAGATATTGAAGCAAAAATTTCAATTTCAAAGTCTAATAAAGCTCCCGTTGTATGGATCTCTAGAATTTCTATTTCTCGCCCAGTATCCATCTCAGCTGCAGTACTCACAAACAGATTCATGTACCTGCATGCACAAACTACAGAAACGAAGGCAAAATAACAGCAATGATTGCTCAGGAAACCAGAAGTATTCAGATGCAACGTCCTTCCAGCACATAGCCAACAGGATGACCTTTCTGTCCTAGGAAAATATTTTGATGTTTAACCTCATTGCATTCAACCAGACATTTCCTTGCACAAATTTTCGAGTGAAATATTTCAATCCTGCATTCATCTTGGGGGCCACGTGTCTTATCCAAGTTAAATATTTCCAGAAAATAAATGTCTAGACACCGTCTCATATAAATTAAGCACCCGGTTTTTAAAAGATTCCTAGCAGACCTCCTTTTGGGTGTGTGGGTGAGTATAATTTTACTCCTGTGAAAAATGCTAGGTAAAGCCTGATGTGCCTAAGTCAGTGCACCTGCAGGTGGCTAATGAGTGCTACTTAGTCATTAGCAGTGGTGTGTGTGTGTGTGTGTGTGTGTGTATGTGTGTTTGCACATGCCAGGGAGGGGGAAGTATGGGGAAGACAGGTCTCAAGGTGAGTATTCAGAGGACAGCTCCTTTTTCTTTCTGATGATCATCTATAAGACTTGCAGGTGACACAGCTCATGAACATGTCCACCTTCCTCAGAGGAGCCACCAAGCCTGCTGAATCCTCTCTTCAGAGAACCAGATCAGGTGAGTGAAGGGCATGAGGAGAGAATTCTGAATTGTCTCTTGGGCTTTGTATTTCATTCATATTTAAGGTTTTTCAATTTGATGGGCTTTATCCAATTCTACTGAGCTATTTTAGTGCTCTTTTTTTTTTTTTTTTTTTTTTTTTGGTGGTTGGGCCCAAGCCCGTGGTCTTTTGTGGTTTGGGCTGTGCCTCTAATAACTGAGTTATATCCCCAGCCCTATTTTAGTGCTCTTGATATTTATATTTTTCTTGATATACACTTCTGTATCACTGAGATATACATTACATTTTTTTTCCACCAAAGTGTGAAATTCTTAGGAAAACTCAAACACTTCAAACAAAGATGAAACATTTTAAAGGCACTCTTGTATTTTTAAAATGTCTTTATGTTTTATATAAATATTATATACATACAATTTATATTCATGCAAATATACCTTCAAATGTTATAAATCATTTATAGTTAACATAACTGTATTATAAATAATCATACCTTATGTAAATATCATGTTTACATATAACAGTAGGTGTATACATGCATAATGAAATATTCTTATTAATAAAATAAAAATATTATAATTTATTATATATATTCTCATGTATTTTAGCTGCATTTTTGATAAAAAATCTCATGAGGGAATTTGCAATGAAATATATTGATTGATTTGAAATTCAATGGAGAGGTAATAAAAGAAGTAGTTATTCCTTTCTTCCTTCCTTCCTTCTTACCTTCCTTCCTTCCTTCTCTCTCTCTTTCTTTCTTTCTTTCTTTCTTTCTTTCTTTCTTTCTTTCTTTCTTTCTTTC
>JAJEJO010001965.1:0-139816 GCA_020662805.1 Glaucomys volans
GCTCAGAACAGTTCCTTGGGGGAGACTGAGCCTGCTCAGATGATCTCTACTCACTGACCTTGTTCTCCACACCCTTCCCTCTTCATCAAATCTGGAACACTTTAAAATTACCTAGAAGGATACCTAACAGGCCCAGAGAGCAATAGGTTGTTTTCCTCTCTGACTTTGAGTTCTTGCCCCTGAACTGAGCAGGACATGCTGACAGTGTCGTGTGGCTTTTTCAAGGAGGCTTGTTTTCTATTTCGTGGATTCTAAACTCTTTCAGAGCCCCTAATCATGAAGCCAGAAGGAAGATAGGGTAGTAGCTTCTTGACCCCTGGATCCCCAGGCTTGGCTGGAAATGAGTATTTGAGCCTGTTGTGAGACTAGGTTGCAGTGTGTGCTGCTGCTCTTGGGAAGAAGCCAGGAAAGGAATGCCTTGGGGTTTCCCTCCCAATTCTTAGCTCACAGATGGAACTGAAGGCCTGAATCAGCATGGGAGTCCTAGAATTTCAGGAGCTGCCTCTCTTGCTATACGACTTGGGTTTGGAATCCCAGATAAGCACTTCAGTGGTCAGAGGCTTTTTCTGGCTTCAGGCTGTGATCTTGGACATCATAATCAAAAAGCTCATGGCTTGACTTCTAGACTCCCAAATGTTAACCACTTTACAAGCCATTTCTGTTCAGTTCCAAATGAGCAGCACAAGTAGGACACTGCGGAGTAAGAAGAAATTTCATGGACTGGAGAAGTCCAAGAGGACTTCCTGGTGGAAGGGCAAACACTGCCCCATAGTCCCCAGTTCTGGGGATGGATCCTAGGGCCTCACACATGCTGGGCAAGTGCACCACCACTGAGCTATGTCCCCAACCTGCCAGTAGTCTCTGAGGCAAGAGGCAAGGGGATTCCCTGAGCTAGAGACCCCCTGGAGGCTGCCTCTGTGGTCCCAGGAGTGTTTCTGCCTTTGGATCAAGGGCAACCTCTTATTTTCACTCTGATTTGGAAGGTTTTATTGCCAACCTCTCAGTGCAACGGCAGTTCTTCCCCACTGATGAGGATGAGTCCGGAGCTGCCAAAGCCTTGATGAGACTTCAGGACACATACAAGCTGGACCCAGACACAATTTCCAGAGGGGAGCTTCCAGGTAACTCAGTGCTCTGTGGCTTTGCTCGTCCTGCCTGTCTCTTTGCTGGCTGGACAAGGCAGAGGCAGAGTATGGTCTCTGCCTCTATTAATGATCCTCTCTTGGATCCTCATTTAGTGTCTCCTGTCCTCAGGACAGCTGCTTCCCCTCAGCCCCTGCCTGCCACCTCCCTCCATGCATTAGTCAAGGTCCTCCCTCTCCTCCTGTGTCTCAGAGAATGCTGATGCTGCTGTCAGGAACCCTGTTGATCTCTGCCCCCAGAGCACCACAGATCTGCGGCCAGACCTGCTTCCATCTCCCACCCTCCTAATGTTTCTTTCCAAGGCTGATTTCTGGACTCACTGCCCCCTCTCCTAGGTCCCCTCAGTTATAGTCTCTGTTCCTTTTCTTTCTGTCCCCACCTCTTTGGGATCTCTCCTTGAGCTCCTACTCTGTTCTTGCTCATCACAAACTCCTCCATCAGGGTCCACAGATCTTTGGTCTCTGCTGCTGGTCAGTCTCCTCTCCCCTCCTAGTAGGCTGTGGAATAGAGCAATTTGTACTCTTTCTCCACTTCCTGGTTCCCATTTACTCCTGACCCCACAGTGCCTTTGTGCCTGCTGTCCACCAACCCTGCTGGGATGGTAAAACTAACAGACATTGTAGTCATCATGTTCTTTAAATTCTCAGCAACATTCAACACATCGATTGCCCCATTCTGCCTGATATTATCCCCTCCTTTGAATTCTGAGATACTGATCTTGGCTTCTCCTCTTTTGACCTCTCTGGTCATTCATTCTTTTTCTTTTTTAAGCCAGTTCCTTCTCCACTGACTTCCTCAATGTTAGTGTTTGTAAGAAGATATGCTGGGTTTGGAGAGCTACTCAAGACCAATAAACCTAGGAATTCAGTTGTATCTCATTAGACATTGGGTACCATCTCACTTGTGGGGCCCCCAGAGAAGATACAGAGAGATCCTTATTGTGTGGAATCTTTCTCCCTCTTTAGGTTTTCTGTTACTGGCTAGGTGAGGCCTGGGGCCTTGGCACACAGGTCTCGGATGAACTAGCAGGAGGGGGTATGGACTTCTTATTTCTGCCTCAGTCAGGTCTTAGATCAAGCCAGGCCATTAGACTGGAGAGAGAAGGCAGCTAAGGGCACCTGCAGGATCTGTTTACCCTGTAGCTGTAAGATTGATTAGTGTGGGAGGGAGCTACACTCTGACGGTGACCTTTCACACTCAGTTAACACACCCGTGAATATCCTGAATATTCACAAGTCAAGGGCAGAGGGAGTTGCTCTCCAGGATTCAGTTCCTACATGCCTTCCCCAGGAACCCAGCAATTTTCATCCTTGGAGGCATTTCCCATCCTTGGTTGACTTCCAGATCTGTGTTTCCCACCAAGACAGCCTCTTGAGCTTCCTCCCAGTGTTTGATGCTTGGATATTCCATGAACATCTCAAACTTCATGCATCCTAAATTGAAGTCCCTATCTCCTTTGAACTGCTTACCCAATTCCCTTACCTCTTATCTCAGCAAGAAGCATCTCCTTCTACTGGCTGTCTAAGTCAGAATCCTGAGGCCTATAGATTCTCCTTCCCCAATGTCTTCTGTACTTGTCCCCTCACTGCTGCCCTGTGATCACTTCTTTTCAGCTGGATTATTAGATTACTGGCTGGCTTCTTATATATTCACATATGCACATGATATAACAATATGTCACTATGGATCCCCAAGATTTCTCTTTTCCCTCCTCTGCCTTCTCTTCCTTGCCCCTTTCCTTTACTCTGTTGATCTCCCTTTCAGTTTCATGAGATTCGACCCCACCCCCCCCCAACTTTTTTTTCTTTTTCCTCTCTAGCTTCCACATATGAGAGAAAACAGCGCTGGACTCTGAGTTTCACTTATTTCATTTAACATAATGTTCTCAAGTTCCATCCATTTTCTTGCAGTTGTCCAGCTCTCTTAAGACCATTCTCTATGTTGTCTTTAACACACTAGAACCTGGTCACAATGCTTAACTTTCAGGGATAAACCCCTCCTACATGTAGTCTTTGAGGTCCCCTGTATCCCTGGCCTCCTTGCCCATGGTTCTCAACTTCTCCATTGCTGAACTCCTTGGTTCATCCCATTCCCTCTGCAGGAGTACCTTTACCCATGTCAGCTTGGCTATTCCATGTCTGATTCCCTTTCCACACTCAGCTCAGCTGTCACTGTGCAGGGAGTACTCTCCAAGGAGTAGATGTTCAAGTTGACTTCTGTGGAGGATGCTGAGTGCCTGAGAGCCGTTCTTAACATTCTTGGCATCTGTGAGACATGTTGATAATAGCTGCCAGTCATTCACATCCTGAGGATCACAGGAGCCATCTTCATATGTCATATCACTGAATTCTTGGCATAGGCCCTTTAAAATCAATGTTATTATCTCTATTTAGATAGGTAGATAGATATTATTCTATGTAGATAGGAGACTGAACTTAAACTGGGTCACTTGACTACAGTCATAGAGTGAGGCCCACACAGACCTGGCTTTGTCCCCAGAGCTCCACCTCTCTATGTTACACAGTAGGCTCCTGGGACTGCAGAGCCAGCCGAAATCTGTGGCAGTGTCTGGAGTGGGGAAAGGGGCCCTAGGAACTCCCATCCCTGGCCTATCTACAGTTCCATCTTGTGATTACTCTCTCCAGCTTCCTATTCTACATTGTTGGTTCTTGAGCTACCCAGTCTCTGAAGAGTGCACTTCCTACTGCAGAAGGAATTTCATTTTGGGCAGAGGTCCATCTTGGATATCAGCAGGAGGGGCCCACTCTGAGGCAGTTCTTTCATATCAACCATGTCCATGTGGCTGTTAAGAGAGTTTTTGGGGAACTCCTGTGCTTTCCAGTAAAGGTCACAGCCCTCCTTGTTCCTCACAGGGTCTGATTTCTCGTTATTCTGGGAGGAATATAGTCTTTCCATCTTGTGCCTGCCCTAAACCCTGCGTTTCCCTATAGCCACTGCTCTTGGCTTGAAACTGGCTTCATGGTCACTTTCTAGTGCTCAGCTCATAGCACATGACCTGAGGTCACAAGGCCTGCTGAGTGGTGCTCACCAAGGTCCCTGCTGCCTGACAGCCAAAGCCAGCACTGCAGCCTTGGCTGTTGGCCTCCCTCAGTGTCTGTCTCACTGCTCCTGCTCCCTCTGTTTCCCCTACCTCTCAATTCCTTATTGATGTTCTGTATCCTCTATCCTTTCTGAGTGTCCCTGGGGCTCTGGCCTCAGCCACCTTCTCACTCTTCCCTCAGACTTTTCTTATAAGCGATTATCCTTATCTGTGGCTTTTGCTGCCACCTGAATTCTGTTTCTTCAGCTAATTTTTCTATCCTCCAGACTGGTACCAGCTGCCCATCAGATGTCTTCTCCTGTGTGGTCCACAGGACCTTTAGGCCTTTCTCAACACTACTTCTTGGTGGGCTTCCTGGGGTCCCCCATAACACAGCTCCTTCCCCCTTGGGAGAAGGGGAGTCTGATTCTGGGAGATTTGCTATGAACCCTAACCCAGAGCAGAACCCACCTGTCTGTGTTTACTGTATCAATGGCATGTCAGGGCATATGGTCTGAGACCCTGGTGGGATTCTGCTCTGGTGGGAACCTCCCTCTATAACCCAGCATTTTTTTGAGTCCTGACTGATGGATTCTCCTGCTGAAGGAACCAAGTACCAGGCAATGCTGAGTGTGGATGACTGCTTCGGGATGGGCCGCTCAGCCTACAATGAAGGGGACTATTATCACACGGTGCTGTGGATGGAGCAGGTGCTAAAGCAGCTTGATGCTGGGGAGGAGGCGACTGTGGCCAAGGCCCAGGCACTGGACTACCTGAGCTATGCCGTGTTCCAGTTGGGTGACCTGCACCGTGCCCTGGAGCTCACCCGCCGCCTGCTCTCCCTTGGTAAGATTAGGGGAAGGTAATACAGAGATGGGGAGCTGGCAGAGGAGCTGGATAGACTCTGCTGGACATACTACTTGACCCTTCTTTTGGGACTGAGTCAGCTTGGCCTGTCACCTGGCCAGTGACTAATGGCACATTCCAACTGCCTGCTAGCTCTTTACCCATTAGCCCTTGCCCAGTTGCTGATGGGTGTACTCGGGTCTGGGGGATCCTGTGATATCTGTGGCCCTACACGCTTCCTTTCTAAGTAAGGACCCAGTGCTGTGGTACATCTGCCACTCTGCAGGGTAGAACCTCCACTGTGTCAGGAGTAGCTTGAGGTGCAGGCTGTACATCAGAGTCACTGTCATACCAACTAGTTGGAGGTCTGAGATCTCACAGTAGGACTTTCCATGTGTCTTGTGATGTGGGACTGAAGGAAACCCAAAGCACTGTGCCTTTACAATCCATCTCTGACACCTCTTACATGGGAACATTGTCATCTGGAGTTTCACAGACCAGCAAAGCCTTTTGTATGCCACTGCTTTCCATGGGGCCCTAAGTTGGATGTCAGCTAGCATCTGACTAATGTGGGAAAAGATCTTTATAGATTCTCTCAGGTGAGTCAGTAAGAGCATTGGACAAGGAGTTGGGACACCTGGATTCTTGTTTTATAGAATCTCAACCTAAGTCACTCAACATCTTTGAACTTCAGTTTCCTTACCTGAGGAGTGTCACAGAAATCCTGCTATGCCTACTTCTTTGGATGCTGTGATGTCCAAGGACAGAGCTTTGGCTGTCTTTTCTGCTGGTGTTTCAACTTGCTTCTAGCTGTGGCCAGTGGACAATACAATCTTCAGCAGTGCCTGAAGTCTGAAGAAGGGCTGTAAATGGAAATGTAGCTGTCATGAGGAGGAGGCATGCTCTGCCTAGGACTGCTGCTCTGGACTGGGGACCTTGGGACCTCCAGGGAGGAAGCTGCCTCTGTGGGTGACTAGGGGTCCCCTCCTTTGATGGTGCTTCTCGCTCAGCTCTGACCAGAATAGGGAGTCCTCTGCTGACATCTTGGCTCTCCCCCACACGCCTGGTTAGGTGCTGTGGAAGGCAGAGGGCAACACACAAGTAGGCTACTGCGAGGGAAACTGCTTAGTGAATAATTGATCTAAACGACCTAACAGATGTTTGTGGTTTCCTTTTCCTTCTTGTTCTTTGCTTTTTCTAGACCCAAGCCATGAGCGAGCTGGAGGGAATCTACGGTACTTTGAGCGGTTGTTGGAGGAAGAAAGAGGAAAACAGTCGTCAAATCAGACAGAAGCTGTGCTAGCAACCCAGGGAGGCCTCTACGAAAGGCCAGCAGACTACCTGCCTGAGAGGGATGTGTACGAGAGCCTCTGTCGTGGGGAGGGTGTTAAACTGGTGAGTTGTGGGAGGGGGCACAGTGCCCAGACTGCAGACCTGGATGCCTGATGTGGGCAGGCAGGCTTAGGAGGATGTTCTCCTGTGTGTAGACACTTTTCTTAACATCTCCCCCAGTTCTTGGTAGTATCTGCTGAGGCCAGTGTGTGGGTGTGCTCTGAGGTGTAGGACTGGAGAATTTCCCTGATGCCCCAGGTAGAATTTCCATCCTCCAAATTATTAGTGTGCTCCCCTCCTCACCCCAGCTTGCCCAATTTTTGCTCATCTCACTGTTGTGAGGAAAACATGGGTATGGATGTGCTTCAGGTCCCTAGGGAAGTCACAGTGTAAGTGGAGAGTAAGTCTCTGTGGTAAAGACGTAGCACTTGCTTGAGCTTGTTATCAGTACCATTGGTTTTGGGGAGCCCTGGGCTTCCAGTGCTTCCTCACAGAGGCTCAGGTGTGAGGCAGGCTCTTGTCATTTCCATGTCCATCCACTTGGCTTCCACTGGCTCCTTCCCTGGAAAGGCTGCTCCCCGCCTATCCTCCAGACCTATTTGCATCTCTATGAAAGGATCAGGATTCACCTTCTGCCATAGGACATGAGGCGATCTTGAGAGAGAAGAAAAGTTGCATGATTTGTGGTTTGCCACTTCATGCCAGTCAAGCTGAGAGGCTTTTCTTCTGTGGCAGGGAAGCAAGGAGCAGCAGCTGGTCATGGGTGTGAGAGCATCTGCAGATAACTGGGGTGGGACCAAGGTTAAAGGCTTGCTCAGTTCAATGGCTATTTCTTTGTGCTCCCCAGACACCCCAGAGGCAGAAGAGGCTTTTCTGTAGGTACCACCATGGCAACAGGGTGCCACAGCTGCTCATTGCCCCCTTCAAAGAGGAGGACGAGTGGGACAGCCCGCACATCGTCAGGTACTACGATGTCATGTCTGACCAGGAAATCGAGAGGATCAAGGAGATTGCAAAACCCAAAGTAGGTGTCTCTCTATAGGACCCGAAGGGGGCAGTTTCTCTTTCATCTCTAGTGTCAGAGGCAGTTTGTTTACCTAATCAAGTCCTTATTGGTATCTAGCATGAGGCCATTGTGGGGTTACTGAGGTGCTGCAGACTCAGCCTGACCTGTGGGTTTATGGTATAGTGGGAAAGAAAAATGAGGGAACCAATGTGGACAACCAAGCACTGTGGTAAAAGGTCATTTTGGGATCAGGGCAGGCTCACAGTGAGAAGGATCAGTTCACCTGGTTGGGGGACTGATGTGCAGGTGAGGTATTTTTTTTAGGAAATATTCCATAAGGTGCTGGGAAGCTGGGTCCTGTGGCACTCCTGATTGGGACTCCAAAGTGGTAATTTACTTGGAGGGGATTGTTCATCTGTACAATATTGGGTTTTCTCATCCAGGGTCATGCCAGGTCTTTCCATTTATTCATATCTTTTACGTGTTAAGTTTATTCATAAGTGGCTTTTTTGTTATCGTAACTTTTTTTCTTCACTGTTTTAATTTTTATTTTTGTTCTAATTAGTTATCCATGAGAGCAGAATGCATTTTGATTCTTTGTACATGCATGGCGCACAACTTTTCCCTTTTCTGGTTGTATATGATGTAGAGTCATGCCATTCGTGTAATCATGCAAGTACCTAGGTTAATGATGTCAATCCCATTCCACCATCTTTCCCATCCCTTGCCCGATTTACTCCCCTCACTCCCCTCTGCCCAATCCAAAGTTCCTCCATTCATTGCCACCCTACCACCTCATTATGGATCAGCATTCACATATCAGAGAAAACATTTGGCCTTTGGTTTTTTGGGATTGACTTATTTTGCTCAGCATGATATTCTCCACTCCATCCATTTACCTGCAAATGCCATAATTTTATTCTCCTTTAAGGCTGAGTAATATTCCATTGTCTTCACTGTATTTTAACTGGTTACATTATTATATATTAAACTGGATTTAAAAATATTTCTTATAATACTTGCTAATTGTTACTGAGTTCTTAAGGGGACTGGACCTGGTCCTAAATGCTTAATATAAATGAACTATTATATGTGTTAAGTAAACTGTGACACTGGCTTTATTTCACCTTTGGGGAAGCTGACTTGTGCAGGTCACAGGCGGTGGTTGAACTCACTTATTCCCTTTTTGATTTTTAACTGATTCTCTTGGATACATGTAATATCACCTGCAAATAAGAAAAATTTTGTTATCTCCTTCCTAATACTTACAGTTCCTTTGTTTTTATTGTCCAATTGAACTGCCTAGAACTTTTGAAGCATTATTACAGTAGGTGTTCTTGTTTCTGAGTTTCTTGGAACTTCCTCTGGCATTTTTGCAGTTAAGTATGCAGTAGACTGTTGGCTTTTTAAATTTGTGTGTGTGTGTGTATGTGTGTGTGTGTGTGTGTGTGAGAGAGAGAGAGAGAGAGAGAGATAAAATTATTCTTCTATTTCTAATTCATAGACGTTTACTCCCATTTAGAATCATCTACCACAGATGATTGGAAGGGAGGATTTAGCTAGATTCTCTACTTCTCTGCTCCTAGTAGAACTGGAGTGGCTGAGGTGGCCAGGAGGCCCAGTGCTCTTGGAGCAAGTCCTCTTATGGTTCTTGGACCTTGTCTTGGAACAACCTTGGTTTGAGGTCCTAGGACATCTAAGGGTTAGGGTCACTTGGTATTATTGATGTGGCCAAGGGAGGGTCTAGCTAGTGTGTGTGGAGAATGGCTACTCAGACCCCTCCTCCCACTCCCTGGGAAGTTCCAAAGTTCTCCAGAAAGAAAGCTACTTTTTTGGGTTCCAGGTGAGAGAGGCAGGTGAATGCCAAAATCTCCTGAAAGATTCCTTACCTGTCCCTCCGTCTTGGACACTGGGAGCTTTTCCATGTGTGTGACTCATGCACACACACACACACACACACACACACACACGTACACACACATGAAGCTGGGGAGGGAGCAGTGGGAAAACTTGCCTTTGAACAGGAGCCATGTGAAGAGCCAACGTGTTGGCCATCATAAACTGACCTCTCCTTTCCGGAGTCTAAGAGGGACAGATGCTATTCTGGCTTTGAAGTGGGACCAGTGAGCTTAACTTGGCCTGTGGAGAATGCCTGGCAGCTGCCTGTGGGTCCCCAGCCCGCTTTCAAAATAGCCCTGTCTGTCCCTAAGGGCAGAGCACAGTTGCCCAGAGTCTCTTTATGGGCATCAGGCCAACACCGAGGCTCTGATGTTTGGATGGGGTCTAGCTGTGGCAGCAGCTGTCATCAGGGAGGGACTGGCATCAGCTGAGCTGAGGAAAGAGCCACAGATAGCCATCCATCCAGGGGAGCCATCCATCCTGGTATGCTGGTCACCATATTAGAACATGTAGCTACACATTGTCCAGGTGGGTTGGTTTCACCCCCTAACAGACTTTTGGTCTGTCCACTCCTCTCCATCCCTTCTTCTGCTGTGACCTTCTCAATAGCCACCCCCTTCCTACTCCAGCCCTCCCTGGTCAGCTCTCCACAAGGTGTGCACCATGGTGCCTCTTACCTTTGGTTGTGAATGTTGCTCCTCTGCATAAAGCCTGCCCTGTCTCTCACAGGCCATGAGATTGCATTGGACCCAGCCCCTGCTTTCCATTGAGTCTCTTCTCATCTCTCTCCGTCACATAACTTCTAATCCACAGTCAGCACCATATGCTTTTTCATCCCTGGGCCTCTGCTTCACTGCCCCTGTAATGCCCCTTCCCTGTTCCTGTAATGCTCCCCTTGATGGCTAACTCATTTACTCTTCTGATCTCATCTAGGTGGTTCCTTTCTCTAGGAAGCCATTCTTGACTCTGAAACATTAAGTTCAAAGCTGCTGCAATTACTTGACTGGTTTTCTGCTTTCCTCTCCTCACTGGATTTGAGTTAAATGAGGGCAGGATCCATGTCTCTGTCACCTGCTAGCATAGTAGGCACTTTTCACATATTTACTTCAAGGGAAAGTATTTTGGAGGTGGGGTAACTGGGCCTATGGCTCCACCCATATGAGGACATTAGGACAATCCATAGCTGAAGCACATGGACCCTTGCCCTGGGGACTGGCTGTGAGTAGTGGGTTCCTCCTGGCAGTAACATTAAGCCTCTTTATGGGGATTGGGGAGATGAAGTAGGTAAGTGGTATGTGTGTGTGTGTGTGTATAAGAAAGTTGGAGTGGATGGCTTCAGGTAGTGGTTCATTTATTTCAATTTGAAAATCCCTTTCCTGGTTTTATTATCCAATTTTGTGAGGGTCCTGAGGGAGTGAAAACTCTGCGATCTATCTCTTCCTCTTGCAGCATAGGAGCCCAGTGTGAGGTGGTACATCAGGAGAGTGTTTGGATGGATGTCTTGGCAGAGGAGGGCACTGGGTTCAGAAGGATATAGAACTTGACCAAGTCAAGAGAGGAACACAAATTGAGGCTCAGGGTTCATGGCACAGACCAAATATGGTGGGGGCAGCTAAGCTCAGCTGTGCTTACTCAGGATGGTCTGTGTGTCTGGCAAAGAGGGAGGCTATCTAGGCAGACACATAGATGGACACAACCAAATCCATAGGCATAATTGTGCAGGTAGCACAGACCGGGAAGGAGAAGGGATGAGTAGTGACCAAGCAGGGAAGTGACCAGGGTCTGATAGCAGAGAGGGAAGGTGGAGGCCTCAGATGCCTGCTTTGGCCTGGCCTACAGGGTCATGGGGTCTTGGCTAGAGCCACTGCCTGTAAAACTGTTTTCTCCCACCAATGGGGCTGCCAGATCTGGTCTCAGTGCTCTCTGAGAAAACACAAGGCCAAAAAGGATAAGTCTATCCTGTCTTCCTGACCTCTAGCTTGCACGAGCCACTGTTCGTGATCCCAAGACAGGCGTCCTTACTGTTGCCAGCTACAGGGTTTCCAAAAGGTAAGCAAAGATGGTGGTGGGGGGTGGGGGGGACATGGATGTAGCTGTTTAAGCCCTAACTCCAAGGCTTCCTAGTACCTACCCAATGGAGGGTGCCTTAGCTTAAGCCTGTTGGCCCCTCCATATCCTCTTAGAGCACTCACCCAGTTCTGCCTATTTGTGCTGGGTCTTAATGCTGGGAAGAGAAGATAGGACCTCATCGAAGTCTGCCTTCCCCATTTTCTTTTACCTGTTCTCTTCTTTTGTCCCAGTTCCTGGTTGGAGGAAGATGATGACCCTGTTGTGGCCCGAGTAAATCGTCGAATGCAGCATATCACAGGGTTAACAGTAAAGACTGCAGAATTATTGCAGGTACAACTGGTCCCTGGGACTATAGGAGTTGGGATGGGGGAATATCTGGCCAGATGGTCTTCCAAGGCACACACACTGGGTCTAGGAAGGCTTGCCTGATAAACAGTATTACTGCACTATGCTATGAATATGAAGTGATCTTGTGCTGGGAAACCAAAATCTATAATATCCACTGCAATCAGCAGTTAGCATTTAACAAATATCACCTGAACATCTACTGTGTGCTCAAGTACCATGCTAGGGGCTAGGGATCAGTGGTGGGCACAGCAACCTCATTCATGTCTTCTTGACTACCTAAGTTCAAATCCTAGAATTATCTTCCAAGGTTTTGATTCTGATTCTGCATTCATAGTGAAATGCACTTGGAGATAAGATAAAGTGTTCTGTGATATGTTGCTAGGGAAAATGAGACTGGTTAGCCTGGACTGGTTAGCCTGGACTGGTTAGCTGATGAAGGTGGAATGCTCTTTGTCAAAGTACTCCCATTGAGACCCCAGCTTCCCACCTTCATTTCCAAGGTGATTCGAAAGAAACATGGTGGCACTGTGCTGAGAGGTTCTGGTTCAAGCTCCTTCACAGTGTGTCCTTGTGGGCACCAATTTCAAATCAGCACTGTCTTGCTGTCTTCTGAACATCAGAACTCCTAGGTTCTTTTATAAAACTATAACCTGAGAAACTATCATAGAAGCTTCAATAGCATCTTTCTAGAGTCCCTGGATCTCTGTTTGGCTAGAGTGTCTGTACATTTAAAGGTAGCATCCTTCACTTTTAGGCTTGGTGTTTGGGTCTGACCAGCTGTAGATTTCATTAGAATATTGACTGAAGGTCATTTGGGAAGGATTCTCTGAACCTTTACTTGGACATATCCAAGCGAAAGGGCATTCACTTTTACCCCATCTGTTGGAAGGTGCAACTGCAGTCAGGAAAACCAGTTTCAAAGGTCATCATAATGGATTGTGTGAAATTCAACAGAGTTTTCAAAAACACACTGATTATAAACAGTGTATTTGTAAAACAGTCTTGTGAAAATTTTTCATAATTTTTCAGTTCAACTCAACTTAGTGTTGTCTAGTTTTAAAATACATCCTGCAGGTAAGCAACACAATAGAGGACTTCAGCCACATCTCATACTTTGTCTCCTATGCACGAGAAAAACCATTTCACGAAGATAGGAGTTCTGCATGCACTACACACATCTCTGTTGGCATTATCTTGACTTACATCTTCCTGGTGCAGGTTTTGTTGTTGTTGTTGTCGTTTTAAGGCATCTATCACTGCTTCTTTCACATCAGAGCCAGTGTTCAGTGTTCTCATGGTCCTGAAGGACAGCAGTCTGCTTGATTGACTGATTCTATACCACGGGCCACAGGGCTGAGTGGACAGGATCTGTGCTCTATTGCTGTCCTATCCTGGCTGGCTTCCTGTCTGCATTCTCTCTACCTCTGTCTCACCTTTAGCCATGGAAGACAGCAGCCTCTTGCCACAGATCGGCTTCTCTGCCAAAACCTTTACTTCATCTATCTGACCTCTCATTGTGTTTTAACTCAATTATCTGATATCTGAATGTCACAACTCTCAGTGGACATTAGGCTCTAGACCTAAGGCTCTAGACCTTAGAATGAGGGCTCTTCTGGAAGATCTAACCCACAGTTTCCAAGTGACTGAGATGCTGATTTTGTTTGCATTCTTCCTCTGGGAACTATCATGGCATTTTATTTGAAAGCCAGTGGTGTTGTGAAAGCTTTGATCTTACCTGGTCTGGGGAACAGGAACCTGAATTTCAGCACCTGTTCCTGAATGCTCACTCTACAGGGACTGCATGTGATGTGATAAATACCTAGGCACCAGCAACAGCCAATGCACCAGGGTCCCTTTGGAAATGCCACAGGCTTTTGGAAAGGAGCTGTGTTTCTGCTACCTGTCAGCACTCTAGCTCTAGCTGATTTGTTTGCTCTAGACCTTTTTGGAGAGAAAGGGCAATCGAGGAGTTGTTATGAATTGAATGGGGACCTGTTTGATGAAGGAGGAGATGCTACACCACCAGGATTCCCCAAGATTCAAGACTTCTGGCCTGATGATATCTCAGCCTCTTAGATGGTTTCTGATTTTTTTTTCTTCACTCTGACATCAGCATCATAAATAACTATGTCTTTCAAATGGCCGTCTCTGCCTTATAGCAGTAAGAAGTATAAAGGTTCATATGAATACCTTGTCACAGGAATCAGTGTTGATATATAGTTGCTTGTTATTAAGGGTATGAATCTGGGGACTTCAGTGTGCAGGGATGGTGAATCTGCTACAAACCCAGAAGTTCCTATGACTTCTGTACTTGTTTTGGGACCATATTAAAGAGTGTAGGTACAGTGGCTTCAGCACTGTGATCAAATATAATTGTCCAAACTGTTAAAAGATGAGCCAGCTATTTTGCAGTGCAGCTTCTTTCACTGTCTAGGATCTCACAGTTTAGTTACTTCATCAAAGGAGCAGATGAATTAGAAAGTGCAGTCATGCTCTACAGCCCTAGCAACAAACAGTGATGGAAATTTCTGGAGTGCCTTAGCATGCTAATTGCAGCCATGTCTAGAATTTTCTTTAAGTTCTTATCTAGAATGGATAACAAGAATAGATACATTTTTGAAAACATGGAATAGCACTTCCTCACAGGCTCTAGCACTTCCCTCCTTAAATAAATGTGCCTCCAGCCCCAGGCACCTGCTGCCCCAAGCCTCTTTATGCTCTTGACAGGATCTCAGGTATTTCTGGTGCAGGAATCTGGATGACAGCATATTTTCATTCTGTCATGATTCTTTACATCATAATTTTTATTTTTGTAGAAATTGAAAAATATATTGCCCAAATTTTGCATTTCATCATATTTGGTAAATATGAATTGTGCTCCAACTGGAGGATTTCCTCTCTTGTAATATCCATCCTCTCTTTGTCTCCCATATTTGAAGATCCCCATTATTGCCAGTTTTGCCCCATCTCTCTCCTGACTATTAGAATGGCCAAAAAAGAAACACAGAAGATACTGACTTTGCAAGAACTAGTGGCTGAGCCCCAAAGGTTTCTAGGGTTTCAATAGAAAACAGTGGACAGCTGTTCCTAGATAGATTTGTGGTGCCACTTGATTCATCAAGTGGATCATGTCAAATTCTGCATTTTCTTTTAAACCTTGTCTCTCATTTTATCTACTGAAGCTAGAGTGACCTTTGTGATCTTGGATGTTACATTGTGTCCACACACTGTTCACAAAGGATCTGCGATTTCTAATCCAATTAGTGACACCTGGTAGCTGCAGAGGCCGCTGTGGCTGGGGTTTTGTTACAGGTTCAGGCTTACTCTGGGGGTGCTGAGGTGATAAAGTAATTCTTGGCCACTGGGCAACTGGCCACCATGTCCTGCTGCTTCACTTAGGTGCTTCAGTTAGGTGCAGTGCCCCACTTAGCCTGACCAAGAACTGCAAGTAGCTCCAAACCTAATGTTAAAAAGGAAAAATTTCAAGCCAGGTGTGGTGGCATGTGCTTGTAGTTCTAGCTACTCAGGAATCTAAGGTCGAAGGATGGCATAAGCCTAAGAGTTTGAGGCCAGCCTGCAACACAGTAAGACCCTGTCTCAAAACACCTCGATCTTGAGTTTGATGTTGGCTTTTCTTTGGATCACCTTCTCATTTTCTTCCAAACAAACTGGGTCCAGGCCAGGGCTTACCTCAAGAAGGGCTCCCTCTTGAGCCATCTGAGTATTCTTGAAGGGCTGGTTCTTCTCCACAAGTCGCCCATCTTCTTCTTTTCAGGAAACCATATATACCCTTGGACACAACTGTGGATATGTTTGCAACACTTGTTCTGCCTGTGCTGTCAAGACATGATTGTCTTCTACCTTAGAGAGGCTGCTCTTGGGGCATATGATTGTTTGGAGGCTTGGGGACGTGGTATCTGTGATATGAGTATGTTCATGCTGCTGACAAGGTCCAATGCTGTTAAAATTTCTCACCAGGTTGCAAATTATGGAATGGGAGGACAGTATGAGCCACACTTTGACTTCTCTAGGGTAAGACCCAAAACATAGGTGCTTTCAGAGGGCCCCACTCTGGTTGATTTGAGAAGGCTGGAGCTTCTAGGAGCATTTCAGCCTCCATATCACCTCTCTCCTCCTACTTTCTGCCTCACCAGGGGAGACTCTGTTACTGGTGAAGCCCAATCTGGAATCATAGGGTTTGTGGAGCCTATGGAGCCTGGCCTTTTCCCCTGCCCTACCTCTGTTACTTTGTTTGATTCTAGAACAGAGGACCTTAGTAGGTCTCTGTGAAAAATATTCCTTGCCCTGGCAAGAATGTCCTCTGTTGAATTGTCCCTTGTTCTAGGCCATTTTGGGGAACACACACTTATTACCTTCCCCTGTCCCTTTTGGCCCTAGTCACTTGGGTGGTGGGTAAGTTGGTTGCAAACCTGGATGAAAGTTTTTGTCTGTTGCAGCGACCTTTTGACAGCGGCCTCAAAACGGAGGGGAATAGGTTAGCGACGTTTCTTAACTATGTAAGTACGGGGTCCAGGCCCACTTGTCCACTCTCACTTAATTTTATAGAACCATGAGCAAGATGTTTTCAAGCATTTAGGGACTGGGAACCGTGTGGCCACATTCTTAAACTACGTGAGTATGACATGAACAGCCTGTGGGCTCTAAGGGGACCATGGGTCCAGAGGGCTCTTATATCCCACCCTCATCAGAGCTGATGCCACCACTGTTGGCTAATGGTCCTTTTGTCCCTCAGCACCCTTTTTGACTGGAGTAGAGAAAGTTCGTCTCTATTCTCATCTGTTTGGCCCCCCAGCCCTATGACTTTATCCTTGGCTCCTCTTTTTCTCCCAATTTTTTTTATTGTGGTAAAATACACATAACATAAAAGTTACCATCTTAATCATCTTTAAGTGCACTTCGGTGGTATTAAATCCATGATGTCGTATAACCATTGCCATTCTCCATGGCCAGAACTCCTCTCGTCTTGTAAAACTGAAACTCTATTCCTGTTAAACAGTAATTTCAGAGTCCCCTCCCACAGCCCTTGCCAAGCTCCATTCTGGTTTTGATGACTCACATCACATAACCTCCAGTAGGTGAACTCGTAGAGTATTTGCCTTTTTTTTTTTTTTTTTTTTTTTTGTGGGCTTATTTCACTGAGCACAATGTCCTCGAGATGCACCCATGTCATAGCATATTCTATCTCCTCTTTGATGGGCCCACTGCCACTCTGGTCTTTCAGGATGAGTGCTCTGGAGGGATCCCTCCTTGGCAGCAGAGTGAGGACATGGCCACAAGGTGCTCTTAGCTGAAAGCTGTCTTTGTTTCCCCACCTGCTGCCTCGGCTCCAGCCACAGGCCTTTGGATTTTCATGTGAGGACCAGTTTTCTCTCCCCTCGCTGCGAGAGCCTGCCCTAAAGAGGTGTAGAGACTGTCAAGGAACTTAAGAGACAGTTTATTTTTTCCTTCTAAGTTTTAACTGTGTGGTTATTGCATGCTGGGGGCTGTGGGGTGGACAAGCTATGAACAGGACCTATGAGGTCTCTCTTATGGTGCTTGTGGTCTAACATGGGAGACTTACTTTAAACATAAGAGAGATGGCTATTTAGTTACTATGGGAACAGGTACTATGAAGAAGTGGCCCAGGCTTGGGGTTCAGAGAGGGCCTCCCTTGGGAAGTAACAGGTTGACTAAGACTTAAAGATTGAATGGAAATTGGCTGGTGAAATGTGTTTCTGGCAGAGAAGGGAATGTGTGTAAGCCCAGAAGAGAAAAGGGGCTTGAGATGTTGGAAAAATAGAAGAGGGCTGGTGTGTCTGGAGGGAGAGGCTAATGAGACAGGCAGGCCTTGGGGTTTCCTTGAGTTTGATCCCCAGGGCTATGGGAGTCATTGGGGGTTTTCATCTTATTTATTTAGCATGTGTCCATTAAGTGCTCCTCAGTCAGTCTGGTATGCGTCCTGTGGAAATACTTTTTAGTTCCAGTTTTTATTAGGCAAAAAAGTAAGAGCCAGATGAGACAGGAGTGGTGCTTTGGCAGAGCTGAGCCATACTCCGTGGGTGTGAGTGCAACCTTGCTGCTGAGGATCTTGTGTGCAGTTTGGAGGCCTCACCATGGGGGAAAGCAGGCCTCTAAAGTCCTAGCATCCCACATGCCCACCTAGAGGGCAGCTGTTTTGGGAAAGCAAGGGTTAGCCCAGAGCAGCAAGCTGCCAGAGCCAGAGAAACAGCCCATACAGTTGGGGCTTACCAGTGGTAGAAGCAGCAAGGGAGCTTCTGGTCTGGGCAACTTGCTAGGGGTGGTGTCTTAGGCAAGGCCCAAGCTGGATATGGATTCAAGGAGCAGCAGTCAGGACAGGGATGTTCTGATTATAAACTCAGATTGCTCCCAAGCAGGGACGGCCTGGATGTTTGTCTCCTGCTTTTGAACATTGTGGCATGGAGACTGCACAGGTGAACATAAGTAGGTGTAGAAAGAGTCTTTCTTGTTTGAAGGATGGTCATGAGCAGAGCCTGCCAGCAGTGCTACTCATGCTCAGAGGAGGGCAATCTGCACACCTTGTCATGACTTTTGTGGCTCTCTTGCTTTGAGATGCTTGGGCAGAGTGGCCAAACCCTATGCCTTGTGTTCCCAGATGAGTGATGTAGAAGCTGGTGGTGCCACTGTCTTCCCTGATCTGGGGGCTGCAATTTGGCCTAAGAAGGTAAGTTCTGATTCTTGTGGGTCAGAGGTTTTAGACCTTGATTCTGTCCCCCAGTCCTATTCCCAAGGCATACTTGACTGTCATTGTGATGTGCCTCACCCCTTCTTCCCTGCACTCTGGACTTGTGGTCCCAGCATCTACCTGGGGAGAAGGGATGGGGAGGGAAGTCCTTTCAGGGTCAGATGGGTTTCTAAACACCATGAAGGGTAGGCACTTTTGGAGTCCCAGAGCCTCGTTCCTCTGCATGCGGGGAAATTGAAGGCGTTTTTGCTCAGGACAGGGTTTCCAGGGTGCTTGGGATCAGGTCCCTGAGCCCATTCTCTAAGGATTTGTTCTGACAGGCCATCTCTTTCCCAGGGCACCGCGGTATTTTGGTACAACCTTCTGCGGAGTGGAGAAGGTGACTACCGAACAAGACATGCAGCCTGCCCCGTGCTCGTGGGTTGCAAGTGGGGTGAGTGGCTTGAGGGTGCTGTTGGCTGTGGCTTTCTCAGCCTGAGCTTTGATGCTGAGTCTTAGGCTCACCTGGGAGACAGCTGCTGCCAAATTTGCACATAAGACTGTCTCCCTTCTGAGAGGTTTTCTGCTAACTGGTAGTGCCATTCAGTCATGTAGCAGTCTGTTTGGTTAAGTACTGAGACAACTGGTTGAGAACATTCTCAGAGATGCCCAAACAACTACAAGCACTGTAGATCCAAGGCAGCTCTCCAGAGGAGTGGGCTCTGGCTTGGGTTCTGAGGGAGCAGAGGGGAGAGCTAGAAGCAGAGAGGGGAAAACCCTCTTACCAGGCAACTGAGGCACAGGCTCCTTCCAGCATCATAGGTATGGGTGCTACTGTCCTTGTCACATAAAGAAAGGGGGACCAAGAGATAAGGCTTGAGTCTGGAACCAAACTGCAGAAGCTGAAGTTGACCCTTATCCTGGATACAGCTGTCCAGTAGTGGTCATACAAGTTTATAACTGTTGGAGTTTGCGGCTAAATAGTGATAGCTTTAAAAAAAGTAAAAAAAAAAAAAAAAAAAAAAGGTAGTTGCTGACTTCAGGAAGAAAAAGTTGTACAAGAAAGGAAGTTTAAGTGTAATGTAGATGACTTAACTGTAGTATTAAAGTGACATAATGATGTAAACACTGCCTAGTAATTTTAACTAAAATTCATGATTTAACTGTATATGCTCTTTTCACTATAAGCCTTATAGATAGTTTGTTCAATTAAGTACATGTGCTGCTTTAAAAATCTCTGGCTTCAGTGGTGCACTAGAATATTTTCTTCATTATGAGAGAACTTATGTTTGAGGAATGGAACTGGGGTTCCTGTGCAGTTGAGGCAATTCTAGGTGACAGTGTTGGCACACTCTGCTGCTCTGGTGCCCACAGCACACTGACTGTATCTGCTGGTCCTCAGGGCCTGAGGCATCTGATGGCCAGGCCCTCTGCAGTGCTGACAGGCTTCCTCATCCCCAACCTCTCAGCTTCTACCTGCTAGTTCCTGGTAACATCAGACTGTTTGAGGTCCTTGACACAAGCCAGAATGATCCCTGCCTTCACTGACTTTCTCATCCTGCTCCCACTTTCTGCATCCAACCTCATTGTTATATTCAGCCTCATATTCTAGCCCTGCAGTCTCCTCTTACCTAAATGGTCAGGTGCTCTTTGGCTCTGTTCCCGTGACAACCTCCACACATATATCATGTCACTGGCAGAATTTTGTACAATTACCTGTTTACTCATGTGTTTTCCTTAATAGTCCATGAACAACTTGTCTTACTCAAGTCTGTTTCCCAGAGCACAGTGCAGGAGTCATCTTGGAGGAGCCATTAATTTCGTCTACTGAACTGACCAATGAGATTGTAACATAACTTGCTTTCTGTTCACAGTCTCCAATAAGTGGTTCCATGAACGAGGACAGGAATTCTTGAGGCCTTGTGGATCGACAGAAGTTGACTGAAGTCCTTTTCTGCCCTTCCCTTCTGGCCCCACAGCTCAAGTCATCTTCTAGTTCAGACAGACACCTTTGTATGTTCCAGCTCCTATCAGGCGGGTCTTTGGAAGAGGCCATGTTTGTCTGGATTGGAGAGAGTATACTGGGCCAGGTCCTGCATGACCTCAGTTCCAGCCTCTGCATTTAGCCTGTGCCATCTCTGGCCCCAAGGATAGCATTGGAGCAGCTGCACCAGAGCCAGGCTGTCTAGCACCTAGCAAGGCGCCTTTGTACCTCAGATGTTTTAGGTGTGAAATGTTTCATTGAACCAAAGTTCTGATACCTTGTTTACATGTTTGTTTTTATGGTATTTTTATCAGTTGTGACTTTAACCAAAAAAATAAAATATCCCTGCCGGAAGCCTTAAAGAGCCTTATTTGGAATATTCTTTTAAGACCTGGGAACTTTGACCACATTTACCATTTTGCATGTGTCCCTTTGTGCAGGCACAGTCTGGGTGATGAATGCACTAACAACAAAGCCCTCGCTTTGGGTTCTGTTTTAGTGACCTTTTTTGTTGCTGTGACCAAAAGACCTGACAAGAACAATTTTAGAGGAGAAAGAGTTTATTTGGTGCTCACAGTTTCAGGGGTCTCAGTCCATAGATGGCTGACTCTATTGCTGTGGGCCTGAAGTGAGGTGGAATATTATGGTAGAAGGACGTGGAAGAGGAACTCAGCTCAGGACATGGCAATCAGGAAGCAGAGAGTGCTCTGCTCACCAGAAATAAAATATAAACCCCAAAGCCATGCCCCCAGTGACCTATCTCCTCCATCCACACCCTACCTGCCTGTAGTTACTGCCCAGTTAGTCCATTCAGGGGAATAATGCACGGATTAGTTAAGGCTTTCATAACCCAGTCATTTCACCTCCAAACCTTCTTGCATTGTCTAACACATGAGCTTTTGGGGGACACCTCATATCTCAACCATAACAGGTTCTAGATCTGGTTTAATAATTGTGAAAGCTCCATGCTTAATTATCCTTTAGCAAGTTGGGGTAAATGGTCTCTCCTTGTCTCCCAGAGAATGCCAAGAGTATGTATATTCATGATTGTGATGCTGTCCTTATTTGAAATTTCTTTTTTTTTTGTTTTTTTTTACTTGTTTTAATTTTTTCATTTGTTCTAATTAGTTGTGCATGACAGTAGAATGCATTTATACATTTTGATAAATCATACATAAATGGAGTGTAATTTCTCATTTTTTCTGATTGTTCATATTGTAGGATCACATTGGTCATGAAGTCATACATGCACATGAGGTAATAATGTCTGTTTCACTCTACTATCCTTCCTACCCCCATATCCCCTACCCTTCCTTCACTCCCCTCTACTTAATATAAAGTAACTCTATTTTTCCCTATCCCTGCCCCCTTATTGTGAATTAGCATCCATATATCAGAGAAAACATTTGGCCTTTGGTTTTTTGGGTTTGGCTTATTTCACTTAGCATGATATTTTCCAACTCCATCCATTTACCAGCAAATGCCATGATTTCATTCTTCTTTAAAGCTGAGTTCTATCGCATTTATATACCACATTTTCTTTATCCATTCATCTGTTGAAGGGCACCTAGGTTGATTCCATAGTTTAGCTCTTGTGAGTTGAGCTGCTGTCAACATTGATGTGGCTGTGTCACTGGAGTATGCTGATTTTAAGTCCTTTGGGTATAAATCGAGAAGTGGGATAACTAGGCCAAATGGTGGTTCAATTCCAAGTTTTCTGAGGAATCTCCATACTGCTTTCCATAATGGTTGCACCATTTTACATTCCCACCAGCAATGTATGAGTGTACCTTTTCCCCCCACATCCTTGCCAGCATTTATTGTTGCTTGTATTCTTGATTGCCATTCTGATTGGAGTGAGATGAAATCTTAGAGTAGTTTTGATTTACATCTCTAGCAATTAGAGAAATTTCTTATTTTTTAAATTTTGAGATTATATGCAGAATTGTTCATGGTGCATGGATATATACCTTAGAGTTATGAAGCACCTGTGTCACTGACCCCCTGCCTGGAGATCAGTACCTTTGGTACCTTTGGTAGCCCCTCCAAGATCCCATCTCTTTCTCTGCACCTAGCACCTTGGTAACATCGCCTAGTGACTTGTGGTAGTTGTTCTTTGCTTATCTTTGTAGTTTTACCACCTTTGCCTAGATCGCTTAATATATGGTTATTTAATTTTCAATGATTTTGAGCTTTTTACTAGTGGAATCAGACTATATATTTTGGGACATTTAGCTTCTTTTATTTGACATGTTTTTAAGATTCATCTGTATTGTCATGTATTTTAATTTTTACAGTTCATTCAACACTGTTGTGTATTGTAGGGCTATACCATAATATAGTCAATCCTATTGATGGACATTTGAGTTGGTTTCAGTCTTTGTAGATTAGGATTATGCTGTGATAAGCATTTTTATATATGATTTCTATTTTGTATAAACACATTTCTTTGAGATATGTATCTAGGAGTAGAAATGTAGAGTTTAATAGGTGGGTCTTCAACTTTATCATAAAATGTGTTCCACAGTGCTTTTATACATTCTCACTAGAAGTGATTAAAGTTTGTTACCCAACATTTCTCTAATATCTGGTATTATTATGGCAAATGTGTTTGCATTTTAGCTAGCTTTGTGCATGTTATGGACTGAATGTTGGCCTCCCCAACTCTCCAGATTCATATGTTGGAAACCTAACCCCAGGTGGGATGATGTTAGGGCCTTAGGGAAGAAATTTCATCAGGAGGGTAGAACCCTCATGGATGGTGACTTATAAATGAGACCCAAGTTCTCTCTGACCCTTTCTGCCCAGTGAAGACATAGCAAGAAGATGGCTCTCTGTGAACCAGGAAGCAGGTTCTCACCAGACAAAAATCAGCCCACACCCCAGTCTTGGACTTTCCAGCTTCTAGAACTGTGAGATCATTGTGTGGTACTTTGTTGTACAGCAGCGCCACTTAGGCCAGCACATGTATGGTATCATCTAATTTAACATGATTATTAATGATGAGCACCTTTCACATTTTTATCAGTCATTTTTAAGTCTTTTTCGTATTGACTCATAGAAATTTTTAATATGGATACAAGCCCTTTGTTCATTATCTTTTCCCAAAATCTGTTTTGTGGTTTGTCTTTTCACTCTTTTAGCTCTGTCTTTTGATAAACAAACTCTAGATTTTATGCCAAACTTATCAAGCTTTTGACTTAAGCTTTTTAGGTCTTTTTTTTCCTTTCCTTTTATGTCTTAAGACATTCTTCTTTACCTCAAGATCATGAATATATTTCCTATGTTCTAAAGCTATAGATTCCTTGTTTCATTTTAGTTTCATTTTTGTATGTAGTATGATGAGTAAGGCTACAAAATTTTTTGTCTGTATTTTGTTAGGATAAGATAGGCTTATCCTACACTAATAAATAATTCCTAAATCTCAGGGGCACAATAGATAAAACTGTTTCTCATGAAAAAACAAAAACAAAAGCACTGGGTCTAGGGCAACTGTCTACTCCCATCTAATCTCCTCCTATTGGCTTCCATGGGTGGAATTTAAAAGGAAACCAGCTGGCAAAGCAGTCTGGGAAATGTAGTTTAGAGAGTTACAGCTTCAGTGTGACAACAGAGAACAGAGCTTGGAGAGAAATGACAGAAATTGGTGCACAAGGCAAATTTTTAAAAAAATTTGTTCCTTTTTTTTGGATTTAAGCCTGTTTATTAACAGTCAAATGCTATACATTATTATTATTTTTATATATTTTTTAAACTTTTACAGACTTCATTTTGATTCATTATACACAAATGGGGTACAAATTTTCAGTTCTAGTTATACATGATGACAGTAGAATTTTATTTTGACATTATACATACATGGACTATAGCTTCCCATTTTTGTGGTTGTACATGGTGGTGGAGTTAAACTGGCCATGTATTCAATATATGAACATAGGAAAGTCATGTTGGATTCATGCTACTATCTTTCCTATTCCCATTCCCCTTCCTTTGCCTTCCCTTCCCTTCATTCCCCTGCATCTAATCCAGTGGATTTCTATCTCCTTGCTTATTTGTGTTAGCATCTGCATATCAGAGAGAATATCCAGCCCTTGTTTTCAGGGGATTGGCTTATTTCACTTAGCATGATATTCTCCATTTCCATCCATTTACTGGCAAAAACCATAATTTCATTCTTTAAAGCTGAGTAATATTCCATCATGTATATATGCCATAGTTTCTTTATCCATTCATCTGTTGAAGGGCACCATGGTTGGTTCCATAGCTTAGCTGTTGTGAGTTGAGCTGCTATAAACATTGAAGTGGCTGCATCACTGTAGTATGCTGATTTTAAGTCCTTTGGGTATAAACCGAGGAGTTGGATAACTGGATCAACTGGTGGTACCATTCCAAGTTTGCTGAGGAATCTCTATACTGCTCTCCAGAGTGTTTGCACCAGTTTGCAGTCTCACCAGCAAAGAGGGTACCTTTTTCCCTACATCCTCACCATTTATTGTTACTTGCATTCTTGATCATTGCCATTCTGACTGGAGTGAGAGGAAATCTCCGTGTAGTTTTAATTTGCTTTGCTCTAATTCTGTGGCTCTCTTTCTGTTCTGCCCTCTGCCCTGGTTTCTGTTCATTTTTTAGTCCACTCTGTTGGCATGCCTGGTAATTTTTTACTGAATGCCCAACACTGTATGATAAACTGAATGCTGTTAACTTCCTCCACAAAGGGCTCAACTTTCCCTCTAATGAGGCAGAGTGGACCTGAATGCAATCAGGGCCTGAGCTGACTGAAAGTTGTGGTTTTCATTAAGACTATTTCTTTTCTACCCTCGACTCCCCTACTTACAGGATGTGGTCTTCCAGGGGTTTTCCATTTGAGAGCCACAGTGTTCACTGGATCTGTCCCCAGTGGCAGTTCCTCAGCTCTGATTTTGGTATCCTCAGTGTCTAGACTCTGACCCCAAAATTCATTCTCCTTTTCAGAGAATTTGAATTTATGAATCTAAGTCAGAGATCTTAGATCTCTGCTTAGCATCTTAACCTTCTATTCTGCACAGCTTCAGATTTCAGAGAATGTCTTAATAGGTAACCAGGCTGAGTATTTGGCTAAATTTTCTACCAGTTCTATTTAATATTCTGACAGACTAAAGTCTTATTTTTGTCTTTCAATGCCCTTTGATACTGCCAAAAGTTATGTTGGTTTCTCTGCCTCTTAGAAGTTGCCCATTGCTGTGGGTCCTCATTCTCACCCCATGCCTAGAAACACTAAGTGACTTAAGAATAAAAGAAGCTATAGACTTCTGACCCATTAACACAAGGTTCATCCTTCTCCATGATCATGATACTCTTGCCCTTTTAGCTTTAGCAATTGCTTCCTTCACACAGACTTTGAAGAGATTTTTATTCAGCTCTCATGATTTTTTTATTTTTATGGGGGTTTTTGGTACAAAAGGGGCCTACTATAAGATCTTGGCTGGAAGTGGAGACTTACCATTTATTTTTTAAAAGATTATTTTTCATGTAAAATAAAATATAGATATTGAAAACCTTATCTTTAACATATTCCTTTGCCATATGGTATGAAAAGATGTTCCACATTCATTTGAACATTTTTTTTTGCACTAAACGTGTAATCAGCCATTAAGGAATCTGTTATGTGTTGGTGTCTGCTCACTAATCCCAGCATGGTCCTGGGATAGCACAGAGTGGTGCCTACCTTACAAGTGCAGCTTCCAGCAACCCTTATTAACCTACTTATCTTGGCATTAACTGTTCACTATAGCAGCTGAGATCGTGGAGCATTTCAGGGTGCATTTGGTCCTGTTCTAGGGATGCTATAGTCTATTATTTCATACGATAGCTCTTCACTATTGGTAATGAAGAAGCTGAAGGTCAGAAGTGTTAGTGAATGTCACCAAGGTCACAGGAAGTCTCATGACCAGTAAGTAGAAGGTCTGGGAATCAATCCCTTATTTGGAAGTTTCCCAGAGCCTTTGCTCTAAAATAAATATACTTTCATTCTTTCAACAGTTATTAAAGGTCTGATGGGAAAGCAAAGGTAAATAAATACTGTCTTCACCTTTAAAGAATTAAGAGCAATGGAAGAGACTCTTAAATAGATACGTGAAAATGAGAGACCAGGTAACAAGAGAGCCAGTGCTCAGGGAGCATGGTGTAGTGGGTCTCTGCTTTACCCAGGAAGTTGGCACTGCATCAGCAACACTAGCACTGGGTCTTGAGGCACTGGTAGCTGCTTCTCTCTCTGCCCAATTGAAAATGAAGAGTTCACTGTGAAAAATTCTGTCCCAACCTACTGCTCCCCCTCCCTAGACCCACTCCCTAGAGGAAACTGTTTCAATTGTCCTTTTCCCTGTGCTGACTATAAATCATAAAGCTTATAAAGTATTGTTTCTTGATTTTTCTACTTTAGAAATTCTTCAACTGCATGCCCCCTCCCTTTGCCACTTCTTTTTTGTTTGTTTTTGTTTGAGACAGGGTCTCACTATATTGCCCAGACTGGTCTTGAACTCCTGGGCCCATGAGATCCTCCCACCTCAGTCTCCCAAGTATCTGGGACATGAGGTGCACCCCCAGGCCTGGCTTCCTTTGCCACTTTTTGATAATTATAGACCTCTCCTTTGCCTGGCAACATAAATCTCTGTTTTGTTTGGTAAATCTAAGATGGTATCTCTGCCATTCTGGTAAATGAGATGATCTAGACTGGCATTTGACCAAACAGCTGACATCATGTTGAGTTAGCCAAGTTGAGTTATAAACTTACCTATCATACACTCTTTCAGCTCTCAATTTCTACTTAGAATCCTTTTGATTTTGAGTAACCTCGTAAGTTGCCTCTAAAGGTTGAAAACCCAAATACTATGCTTCTTAATTTAGTTGAATTTATACATCATTATAATGGTGTAGCTAATCATAAAAAAGAATCTGTGCCTTATTTGTTGAATAAAATATATATTTGTTGCCGGGTGCGGTGGCGCACGCCTATAATCCAAGCAACTTGGGAGGCTGAGTCAGGAGGATCGCGAGTTCAAAGCCAGTCTCAGCAACTTAGCGAGGCCCTAAGCAACTTAGTGAGACCCTGTCTCTAAATAAAATACAAAATAGGGCTGGGGATGTGGCTCAGTGGCCGAGTGCCCCTGAGTTCAATCCCTGGTTCCAAAACAAACAAACAAAAAAATGTATTTGTTTTCTAGAGCTGCTGTAACAATGCCATAGACTGGGTGACTTAAATAACAGAAATGTGTTTTTTCACAGTTCTGGAGGCTGTAAGTCCAAGATCAAAATGTCAACAGGTTCTGTTTTTTCTGAGACCTCTTCCCTTGACCCACAAATAGTTGCCCTTGGTCCGTGTGTTGTCTGTGTTCTAATCTGCTCTCATAAGAACCTCAGTCTTATTGGAGTAAGGGTCAACTATAGGACCTCATTTTACTTTAGTTACAACTTTAAGGCCATGACTCCAAATACAATCACATACTGTATTAGGGCTTTAAATTACAAATTTGGGTGGAACACAAAGGAAATTTATTAACTCTGAAATACTATTGAGAACATAATAAGCAAACTAAGGTTCCTTACTCTTTGTACATGAGATATAAGTCAGCATGAACAAATATAGATTATTAAGAATGTTTACAAAAGAATTATATCCTACAGTGAATATCACCATTGTATATCCACAAGACACTAATTTTAAAAATGTAAATAAATAGAAAGATCAGTAGAGCAGAGGAAAGGGAACAGGAAGAAGGAAGAGAGGGAGGGTAAAGGTAAGTACTGGGGACTTAATTGGACCAAACTATACTCTATACATTTATAATTATGTCAAAATAAGTCCTAATGTTATGTATAACTATTATGAACCAAAAAAAATAAAGTTATATATAAGAAAGTAGTATCCTAACAAGAATAAAGTTTGATTTTATTGAAATAAGATAAAAAGGGATA
This sequence comes from Glaucomys volans, assembly GCA_020662805.1. Lineage (NCBI taxonomy): Eukaryota > Metazoa > Chordata > Mammalia > Rodentia > Sciuridae > Glaucomys > Glaucomys volans. The sequence continues at coordinate 28,322 of JAJEJO010001965.1, forward strand.
TAGACTATCTTGTGAAATTATCATTAAATTGGAAAAAATGGTATTTGACATGAAATATTTTTAAAGCCACAGATCTGATAAGGGGACAAATATAGCAGGGATTTATATAAAGATGCAAAAGTCATTATTCATTCCACCAAATAATTATGCCACATAAGTTCATAATAAATGCTGTTTCTGTGAATTCAAATATTGCTTCTTTTAATATTGTACAAAGGATATGTAATTGTGAATGTATTGAACAAATGGACTATTATGCTTGTTCTGAAAGCTACATTAAAAACATGTGAGGGCTGGGGTCGTAGCCCAGTGGAAGAGTGTTTGGCCAGCATGTGAGGCATTGGGTTCAATCCTCAGCACCGCATAGAAATAAATAAATAAATAAAATGCGATGACTATTTTTAAAAAAGGAACTTACACACACACACACACACACACACACACACACGAGGCCTGGGGTTGTAGCTCAGTGGTGGCATATTTGCCTAGCGTATGTGAAGCACTGGATTTGATCTTCAGCACCACATAAAAATAAATAAAATAAAGCATCTTGGTGCAAATAGATTATAGCTTTTTTTTTTTTTTTTTTTTTTTACAGTGCTGGGGATTGAACCCAGGGCCTTGTGCTTGCAAGGCAAACACTCTACCAACTGAACTATATCCCCAGCCCGATTACAAATTTTTGAAACAAGTAGAAAAAGTTAATAAAGGTTAATAATTAAAAATGACTGTGCAAAACTGCATAATTAATAAAAGGCCAATTCTTTGGCTAATAGCAAATGAAAGTAACTCTGAAAGACTGATTAATGTAAAACTTTAGCAAGAGAAGTGACAGTACTTGAACAATAAGAAAAAATTGGAAATGAACAAATCACCAGATGAGTGTATCAATTATTGTGGGAAAAGTGTTTATCAAATAGAAATTAAAGAGATTGTATCTAGAGATGGAGACATGAAAAATCAAATGACGTGGCTTCAGATTTTGAATTATTACCTGGAAAAAAGATATTTTCTCTGATTTACAAAAGGCAGTCACTGACTTGCCTTTTAATAGACCAGTGGTTTAAATCCTCTGGAAATGTCATTGGAAAAAGTTTTAGGCTGCATGCAATATCAATAATCTGTAAGGTAAAATCATCAGGTTTGTATCCTCTAAAACCGATTCATGAACTTTTTTTAGTACAGTCCCATCTAAACTTGGAAGTGATCTTGAAAATGTGTTTTTAATACTAATTGCAGAGGCATCTTACAAAATAAATTTAAACTGAAGTTAATTAAAAATTACTTAGGGCCACGTGCTGTGGCGCACACCTGTAATCCCAGTGGGAGGCTGAGGCAGGAGGATGATGAGTTCGAAGCCAGCCTCAGCAAATTATCAAGGCCCTAAGCAACTCAGTAAGACCCACTTTTATTTCAAATAATGAATAATAATATACAGGATTTTGTTTTCAATGAGGTTTAGCTATGCCCCCCAGGCTGGTCCCAAATGGTGGGCTCAAATGATCCTACAACCTCAGACTCCCAAGTAGCTGGGACTGCAGGGATATGCCACCACAACAGGTGTGTGTTGGGTATTCTAATAAGTTGTTTTTTGTGTGAAATTCAGTCACTGGGCAAGCTGTGAGTATCTGGCAACTCTAAACATAATGATCTATGTGGTCGAAAGATCTGCCTGCTTCATGGTACAGTTTTACTGTTTCCACGGCCATCTTGCCCTTTCCCTGCTAGAAAGTCACATGACTTATGAATCACACTGGCCATGTCAGATCACACTGTAGGCCTGTCAGATCCTCCCCAGGTCTGGAAGGCGAAGGTGGCCTCACCCCGCAGAGGGAAAAGGAGAGCTTGCCCTCACTCACACCCACTACCCTCTCCCCAGCTGCTTCTGCTCCAGTCACACAGCCCTCCTTATCACCTTTGGGTTCTCTGGAGCATTCTTTCTGCAGGTAGTCAGTCTTCACCCTCATTCCTTTCAAGATTGATCAAAGATCTCCTAATCGAGAGACCTTTAAAGATTACTGGGAAGAGTTTGCGCCTTCATATCCTTCTTCCTTACCCTGCTTTATTTTTCTTGAAAGCATATGGCCACCCAGTTAAAGGCCACATTTGCGATTTGTGTATCAGCTTATGAATTGTCTGTCCCGACTGGTCAAGCAGCTCCTCCAGCCTCCATGGAAGGAATTGTGAGTTTTTTTTTTCCTCCACTCGTCTGGTCCCAGTGCACAGAAGAGCATTTGGGAAGGGATAAGTGAAGTTCTCCCTCACTGACCTCTGAAGTGGAAATGTAGGGTAGGAGCTCAATGCCCCAGAGGGTAGGGAGGGACCCTCATAGGCCTTCAAAGGGGTGGGGCTTCTGGGAGAGGCAGGATCAGAGGTTTCTGGAAAGACTGGCAAGACCTCAGGCCCATGGACAGTGTCTCCAGAGGTGAGATAGATGATGATCATGGTGGATGTCAACCTATGACTGTAGCTGTAACTGACCTGGGTTGTGGCTGCTAGGGCAGGGCTCCTGCCTGGACCCTTCTTGCAAACTGGTCTGTTGGAATGATCCCTCTGGACCTGGAGAGGCTGTGTCGGGACCCAGGGTATTGTCATGTGATATGGGTCTGTCCCCAAGGCCTGAGTCAGAAGTGTGGAGAGAAGGCTATAACCCTCTCTGAGTTATTCCCTGATGTACAGAATAATAGTTTTCAGACTGTGTGTAATCCTGAGTTATTCCGTTTTGTAAAGCAGTAGTTTGCCATGAGTTACTTCAGTAATTTTCTATAATCTCTTTATGTCCCTGCTTTAATGGGTATTGTTTTGTATATGCTGTTGCCACATGTGTGGGCGTTATCTGGACTTGTTAATCTACACTTCATAATTTTTATGTGTTTTGCTGGCCACCAGTTTTTATATATTAAAGGTATCACCCTCATGCCTGAACTATTTTCTACCTCAATTGAGCAATATATGATGTGTTAGCTTTTCATCACTGTCCAAAATATCTGATAAGAACAACTTAGAGGAGGAAAAGTTTATTTTGGCTCATGGTTTCAGAGGTTCAGTCTATGGTTGGTTGACTCCATTGATTTGGTCCCAAGGTGAAACAAAACATGGTGGAAGGACGTGGTGGAGGAGTGCTGTTGTTTCATGGCAGCCAGAAAGCAGGGGTGGGTTGGGGGAGAGGGAGAGGGAGAGGGAGAGAAAGCTGGAAAAGGACCTTAGGAAAGAAGAACCCTACTAGCACATGCCCCCAGGGACCTACCTCCTCAAGTCACACCCTTCCTGCCTACAGTTACAAGCCAGTTAATCTATTCCAACCAAGATGGACTGATCAGGTTACAGCTCTAATAATCTAATCATTTCATCTCTGAATATTTCTGTGCTTACACAGATGCCTTTGGGGGATACCTTGTACTGAAATCATAACACACAATTCACAATTACTTCTCCCATTCTTTTTTTTTGTTTTGAGTGGGGATACCAGGGATTGAACTCAGGGGCACTCAACCACCGAGTCACATCCCCAGTCCTATTGTGTATTTCATTTAGTGACAGGGTCTCATTGAGTTGCTTAGTGCCTCGATTTTGGTTGAGGCTGGGTTTGAACTTGCAATCCTCCTGCCTTAACCTCCCAAGCCACTGGGCACGTGCACCACTGTGCCCAGCTACATGATTACTTCTGTTGGGTTACTACTATAGTATAAAATTTTTGCTCTGGTTGGGCCATCTTCAGCTATCTTGCCACCCAGTCCCTCATGAGATGAGCCCTTGCATAGTGTAGAGTGTAGGTAATTTAACTTCCCAGCTCTGCAGTCTTTGGCTCTGATCTGCATGGATTGGAGGTATGCCCTTCTTCCAGCATCCAAGTTGGGTTTCACCCCAAATGGTTTGCCTGGTGGCATGAACCAGGCCTTGAACTGATAGAGCAAGCATTAAATTTCTGTTCATGAGTCTTTCGTATAGATGCTGAATTTTATCTATATTGCCAAATGGCTTATTTTATTTTACTTATTTTTAATTATACATGACAGTAAAATGTATTTTGGTAGAATACACATATGTAAAGCATAACTTTTTCCATTAGGTTCCCACCCTTGTGGTAGTTCAGGATGTGGAGTTACCCTGTTTGTGTCTACAAATTAAAGGCTAGGAAAGTTATGTCCAATTAATTCTACTGTCTTTCCTATTCCCTCTCTCCTCCCTTCTCTTTGTTACTCTTTGTATAGTCCAATCTATTTCTATTATTCCTTCCTCAACCTCCCTTGTTTTGGGGTAGCATCCACGAATCAGAGAGAACATTTGGCCTCTATTTTTGGGGGATTGACTTATTTCACTTAGCATGATATTCTTTAGTTCCATCCATTACCTGCAAATGCCATAATTTCATTCTTCTTTATGGCTGAGTATTATTCCCAAATGGTTTAATTTATATGACACAAAGTCATGTATTTCTGATTATTTTATCAATGGTCTGTTTACTCATTGGATTCCTTCTTTAACAGATTGAATCCTGAGGACTATGCCAATTGTCCTGAGTTGTTATACTATTAATATAGACCAAACAATGTGTCTCTCCATAATGTCAGAATTTATTGAATAACAATAAAGTCACAAGCTACACCACTTTCAGTGACTGCAGTTCACCGAGTAGTTGTGGGTTACCTGATTGTCAGAAACCAGGCAATCACGAGTTCTTTCATTCCATTCCAATCTTAATTTCTAACATCTATGACACTTAAGTCACATATACTTCACATAATGATATATATGTAGGTCAGTAGAAAGACTTAAGAAAGGGTTAAGGTGGCCACAGTGTTACAGGATGCTGTGCCAAGAGCACTGGCAAAGAGAGAGATGAATGCAGAGCCAAAGAGTGCCTGTAGGTGGTCAGATAAGGGTTTTATCAAGTACGTTCTACAAGAGTTGTCAAGACACAGATCTGAACAGGTGGCAGTCTCAGAGTGTCAGCTTGATGTGTCAGCTTGGAGCGGGCCCCTGTGCTGTTATCACAGGCAGGAGAAACTGTGCTGTGCTGAAACCTGGAGGGACAGAACTGGAGGTTCCTTACTGTGGTGATCTTCCTGGGTAAGACTTGTGACGAGCGACCAGGTGTTGGGGTTAGGGTTCCAGCGTGTCCAGTCTTGGGGGAGCTTCTCCTTTTATGGGTCTTAGATTAAGGGGTTGCATCTGGTAAGAGTGATAAACTCTTGCATCTGGTGTTCCTGATGTGACTTGGGATGTCCATGTGTTCAGGTACTCCTGATTTATTTTGATAAACTGGCATAAATAAGTTATCAATTTGAGCCTTATGGCTGCACAGGGCAGATGATGGCTATATATTTGTACAGACAAGTTATAGAGTCTAACTTGGCACTTGAACTCAAAATGGAGTAACTCAGGGCAAACTACTGCTTAACAAAATAGGATAACTCAGCGTTAGGCACGACCTGAAAACTACTCTTTTATGTATCACAGGGTACCGCCTGCTCTCTACAGCAGGTGGGGTGGAAGATGTGGGGGCAAACCACTTTTTTGTAAAGCATTTGGAGGTTAAGAGAAGGTAAGTGATAGGAAAAGGCCATGGGTATTTGACAGACCCGAAGTTTGATTGATTGGTGAATGGGGTCTCCCTAGGTTGTCCAGGCTCATGCACCTGCTGGGCTCAAACAGTACTCTTGCCTCTGCCTCCTGAGTAGCTGGGGCTATGGGCCTAGGCCACCATGCCTGTCTCAAAGTTTTATGTTTTGTAGGCACTTTTCATTGTTTTTCTGAAAGTACATTTATAACATGGAGGATCAGCAGCCCCCAAACCCTTCATGTTCTTGATGGGCTCATGACCTTCTTTAACTTCTTTCTTTTCTTCTTCCTCTTCTTTCTCCTCCTCCTTTTTCTGTTCGTTTTTGTCTTTGTGCCATTCTTCATTTTCTAACATAGAAAGTCTCCCTCAGCAAATTCCCTGAGATTGTCTAGTACAGTGTTCCGAGTCCTCCTAGTGGCTAAACTCAGGCAGACACTCATGACAATATTTTTCTTTTCTTTTTATTTATTTATTTAATTTATTTTGATTCATTGTACACAAATGGAGTTCAACTGTTGTTTCTCTGGTTGTACACAAAGTAGAGCCACACTATTTGTGTAATCATACATGTACATAGGGTAAAGATGTTTGTCTCATTCTGTTATTTTTCTCTCCCCCCACCCCGATCCCATTGCATAGATATTTTTCTTTCAGTGAAGTGTGTCACAAGTCTTAGCTCTTTCACTCCCAGCTTCCCCCGCACCTGCACCTGATCCTCTTCACTGGCCCATCCATCTTGTATATATATGTTACCTGGTCTAATTCTCATTTCCATTTTCCAATAGCATACTGTGGGAGGAAGGATCTTAACCCCTCTCACTGCTTCAAAATCATTTATATGCTCATGGTTTATTAAATTATTTATTTTTGCACTCAAAGTTTTCTTTTGAGCTCTATTCTAAACTCTTATATCTAACTTTCTAGTACACCAAGATCTAGAATGAGTCTCACAAATTGTTTAATAAGTGATTTAAAATAGAGCCTGATATATAAAAAGTTACAGTTACTGTTAAACTTTTGGGGTAATAGACCCTCCTGAAAAATCTTGTGGAATTTCTCAGACTTTTGCCCTAAAAAAAGTGTATGCTAATTCTTATCTATTTGTTTCAGAGCCTCCTAGACTGGCCATAGTTCATGAATTCAGATCTTGGGTTAGAGCTTCCTAAGATGATAAAATGAAAAGGTGTGTTTTCATAGTGTCATATCCACAGCCCAGATGTGCTAGGGCAGTGGGGTAGGTTGCAGAAAGGCCAAAGAAAATGCCTGGAGATGGCGTGTGAGACATGATTTACTGGCGGAAAGCTTATGAGAGATCAGTGACTGCTCCAAGAAGAGTTCAATGACAAAGCCCTGTGTTTGATCCCAAGTACTGCAGAAGAAAGAAAAGTTCAGTGGCAATAGGCTGGACAAGGTGCTTTACCAAGCAGTGTCCCCTCTTCCTCCAGCACTTCACCAGTGGCAGTCAGGGGTAAGTCACACGAAGCCTTTCCACAGTACCCTCAGTTCTGTGTCAGTCCCCTTCAGAGAAGGGTTTTATATGTCGGGCTGCAAAAGCACTGACATCATCAGCATTAGCTTGCCTAGTTTGCTTGCATGACCGGCATCCCAAGGAGCAACTGTACTGGTGCATGTGCAAGAAAGTAGCTTCCTACAGATAACACTAACTTGCCCCAGTTCCCAGTGAGCAGAAGAGAAAACCAGTGTCCTTCAAGATAACATGTATCCAGACATTCTGACCCAGGTTTGCTCTCATTGTTCCCTTAACGTGGCCAAGTTTTGGGAAACAAAACATATCATTAAGGGATATGATACTTAATATTTATTTTTAATAAAGATTAGATCCAAGGAGACATTAGCCATTCTTTCTTTAAACCCTTGCCTTGGCTTCCATAATCCAGCTGCCTTCTGGATGTTCCTTTTGCCTCTTGTACTATAACTTTTCAGTATTCTCTTCTGGCCCTCCTTTCTCAATCCTTACTTATAGCTCAGAGTGAGTTTCTTTGTAGCCATTTTGCTTTCTGCAGGCTCATGACTTCTAAATACCACCTATGTATCGGTAGCATCTTGAATTCTAGTTTTGATCACTTTCCACCTTGTAGGTCTGACTCCTCCTAGAGGGCCACAAGTTCTTTCATTTTAATACATCCCTAACCAGGGTCATTATATAGCCAGTCCTCTGCATCTCTGGGTTCTGTACCCCCACTTTCAACCAGCTATGCAAAATATTTTTAAAAATTGCTTCTGTACTAGACAAACCTTTATTGCCATCATCCCCTAAACAATACAGAATAACAAATATTTACATAGTATTTATATTGAATTGGGTATTATAAATAATCTAGAGATGATTCCAAGTGTCCAGGAAGACATTGGTATGTCCAATGGCAAATAGTATGCCATTTTATCTGAGGGACTTGAGCATCCTCAGCTTTTGGTGTGGGTGTCCTGGTACCAATCCTCCATGGATACCAAGGGACAACTACATTTTCATTAAATGGCTCTTGTTTCTGTTTTACTTGTCTTTGAATGGCAAAAATTACTGATTATTTCTCCTAGTCAACAACTCAGCTAGGAGGAGATTCTCTCTTTTCTCTCTACTGCTCTTGGTAACAATTCATGTGAACTTTCAAACTTTTATCCATTTTCACTCAGCACCAAGAAAGTGGGAATTTGTTTCTATTTTGCTCTTAATATTTAGAGCAGTCTTAGTGACCTTAAGTATATGGTTCCCATTTTACCCATGAGAAAACAGCCTTACTTTTTAATTAATTACATAGAGAACATGTGTGTACATGTTCCCTCTAAAGAAGTTTTGGCAGAACAGAAATAGACAAAATGGTCCCTCCATCCCTCTCTTTTCCCTCCTATCTCCACAGCAATTATACACTAGGGAAATTTTATCCCATAGGTGACATTTGGTAAGGTATTTTGATTGTCTTCACTGAGGAGATTCTACTGAAATGTAGGGGGTAGAGGCCAGAAGTGTTCCTAACAAGTACAGGGCACAAACCCCCACCAGCATAGCAAATTACCCATCCCCTATATTATAATCCAAGGTAAGAAACACTGCTCTGGAGGTAATCACTAATTTTTATTAAATTGTCCAGAACTGCTTTGTCCAATACTGTAACCATTAGTCACATGAGTCTATTTAAATTGAAATTAAAATTAAATTAAAAATTCAGTTCCTCAGTCATATTAACTACATTTTAAGGGTTTAACAGCCACTGCAGCTAATTAATTAAGTGGTGTAGATTGTAAAACATTTTCTTTGTTGCAGTAAGTTTTATTGGACAGTTGCTATGGTGTAAATATAGTTTGTTTCCCTGATACTCATGTTGCAGTTTAATCTCCATTGCAAGGGATTAAGAAAGTAGAAATTTGATTTAACTATGGTGTTTAGAGGTGGGGTCTTTGGGAATTAATTAAGATTAGATAAGGTTATTAGGGTAGAGAACTTATGATTGAATTCTGGTGGCTTTATAAGAAGAGCGAGACTAGACAAACATACTCCTGTCTCTTGGCATGTGATGCTCAGCCTCAGCAAGGTGGCCATTACCAGATGAGGCCCCTGGATCTTGTATTTTGGCCATGAGACAAAATAAAGCCTATATTACCTTGTCTTGTGTTTTTCATTATAGTGAAACAAATCAGACTAATTTAAGCATATATCATAAAAACAGATTTTATATTTTACATAAATAGAATCATGGACATGTTGTTTTAAGTTTTGCTAGTATGTCTTACAGATTTTTCATCTTAGTATATATAACTAAACAATTAAATGTGCTAATCTTGTGATATAATTGTTTCATTAAATTATAACTAATAATATAGTTTCCTTTACCTTTTCTAAAGTTCATATACATGGACTTATATAGTACTTCTTCTTTTTGTTTGGTTTACTTTATTCAGTGTCATATTTTTAAGACATCGTATGTTCTATTTTTATGTTCAAGTTCATTTCTCTTTTTCCTGCTAACTGATGCTTGTTGGATGACTATACCACAGTTTATCTGTTCTATTATTGATGGGCATTTAAATCTTCCATTTTAGAGATGTAATGAATAATTCTGCATGAATATTCTGAACTCATTTCATGTATGAATATTTCTATGAAGTTCTTAGGTGGAAATGGAATTACTGGGCCATTGAAGTTCTCTGGATTATTCCATTCTCTCAAAATAGTTATGCTTTTACTCTTACCAGCATGGAGGTCCCACTACACAGCATCCTTAGCAATATCTTTTTGTTTGTCAGACTTCTAAATTTCAAACTTTCTGGCAGGATATAGTTGTATCTTGTAGATTTATTTTGCATTGTTATGCAATGTCTGCATAACAGACCTTTTGCATTTTCTGTTATTAATGATATTGAACACTTTCATATAAATATTGGACTTTTTGATATCTTCTTTGTGAGTATCTAGCCCATTTTTCTTTTGGTTTGATTTCTTATTCATTTGTAGGAATGCTGGATGTCCTGAGTATAACTTTTTGTGTGTATATGTTGCAAATATATTCTCATACTTTTTTTAGTGAATTTTTTTGTTTGTTTTAGAGAAATGCTGTTTTCTTCTTAACATCATTTAACAAAAGAAAAATCACACTGAGAAACCACTTTCAATTTAACTCCTGAAAGTTTGGCTGGGTTTAGCTCCTCAGTTCTCAGTTTTATAATCATGTGAATATAATATGAAAAGAAAAAAACCAGATATTTCTGTAAATGATGGTCTTTGTAAAAACAAATGTTCTGTGCTCTTACACATTATACTTCAGTTTTGGATGTAGCTGCCAGTAATCTGACTCAACAAATGTCTAGATTTGGACACATCACTTTAATATTTAAAGTAATGGTGACTTCCAAACAGTGGTGGAAGGTGACCTAGGTGACCTAGAGCACATTACCTTAATGATGCTGTGCATTAATTTATTTTGCTATAAAAATGGAGTAATATATCCATAATAATTCCATACAATTGTTGTTAGAGCAAATAAATAGCCTGTTGTTCAGTTGGAACAAATGGAAGAACTTGTAAATGAAAGGACCAAATAGATGATTTAGTTTCCTAATGGATCAAATCAAGAGAGAAAGTTATAAAGGCTATAGAATTCTAGATGAAATTATAGCATCACCTCAAAGAGAGATCACTTATCCCTGGTCAGACCTTCTTCCTGAAGTAGTAGTGGTGTTTTGGGGTGAGGACCTGTGAGCCTGAACTTGCTTTTCCAATAGGAAAATCAGTGGCCTACTCATCTATTTCACTGGGCTAACCATGAATGTCCTTTAGGAAAGATATCTCTGGTCCTTTGGGTAATGTGAAGTCCTTCAATTTCATTCTTTTTCAAAATGATTTTGGCTATTCTGGGTCCCTTTCATTTCCATATGAATTTCAGGACAAGCTTATCAATTTCTGCAAAAAACCTGCCAGGATTTCTATAGGGATTGCATTGACTCTCTACATCAATTTGGCAAGTATTGCCAACTTAATATTGTCTTCCAATCCATGAACATAGGAAGTTTTTCCATTTGCTTGGATCATTTAATATTTCTCTCAGCAGTGTTCTTTTTTAAATGTACAAGTCTTCTATTTTGTTAATTGTTTCTATCAATTTTATTCCTTTCCTTTTAATGCTATCATTGTTAATGCAAGAATTGTTTTCTTAGTTTTATATTTGGAATGTTTATTGTTACTATATAGAAACAGTTGACTTTTAAAAAATATCTTTTTAGTTGTTAATGGAGCATTTATTTATTTATTTATTTATTTATATGTGGTGCTAAGTATTGAACACGGGCCTTGCACATGCCAGGCAAGTGCTCTTCCACTGAGCCACAACTCCAGCCCCACAATTGACTTTTGTATATTGATTATATATCTTATAACCCTTCAAAAATGTTTCTATTAATTCTAATAGCTGTCTTATGAATTCATTGGAATTTTCTACCCTGTAGACTGAAAATTACAGTTTATGTTCTCTTTTCTCTAATTCTTAAAAACTGCCTTATTAAACTGGCTAGAACTTCTAACTACAATGTTGAAAAGAAGTAGCATGAGTGAACATCCTTCCTTACCTTTCTTCCAATCTAAGAACAAAGCAGTCTGTCTTTCACTATTAAATATGATGATAATGATGGGATCGTCATTTATGCACTTTATTAGGTTGAGGAAATTCTATTCCTTGTTTATTGAGAGTGTTTTAAAAAACTATGAATAGGCTGGGCATAATGGCATAGACCTTAAGTCCCATGAACTTGTGGGCTGAGACATGAGGATTTCTTGAGCCCAGGAGTTAAAGCAACCTGTGCAACATAGTGAGACATGAGGTAAATAAATAAATAAATAAAATCATGAATGGATGTTGAACATTCTCATATGTAGATAACATACTTTATCTACATCTTTTGAGATGACCATATTTCTTTTATTCTATATAACCTTTTACATTAGTTGAGTGTAAAACCTCCTATTCTTGGCATAAATCCTACTTGATCATGGTGTATCAATCCCTTTTACATATTGCCAGATTCAATTTGATAATAATTAAGGATTTTCATGACGATGTTCTTGAGGGTTCTGCATTTTTTTCATATGATGTCTTCCTTTAGCTTTGTTGTGAAGGTAATATGAATCTTATAAATTTTGTTGGGTTGTGTTCCCTCCTGTTTTCTGAAAGGATTTGTGAAGGATCAGTATTATTTTCTAATTAAATAGTTGATAGAATATGCCAGTAAAACCAGCTGGGCCTGGAATTTTCTTTGAGGGAGGTTTTTTAAATTACTAATTAAATTTCTTTAAGAGTCTATTTTGATTTTCTATATATTATTGAATTTGTTTTGGTGAGTTGTAGTTTTCTAAGAATTTTTCCATTCTATTAAAGTTGTCTACTTTGTTGACATAAAGATGTTTAAAATATTTCTTTATAATTCATTTAATTTCTGTAGGATTAGTAATTTTTTCTCTTTCATTATTTTATTTGGTGATTTTTACCTTTATTTTTTTCATCATCTAACTAAAAAGATTTGTTAATTTTGTTGACTCTTTTCAAATAATCAGCCCTGGTTTCCTTGATTTTCTCTTTTTTATTTCATTGTTTTCTGCTCTTATCTTTATTATTTCATTCTTTTGCTTGTTTTATTTTAATTTTTCCTTCTTTTCTAGTTTCTTAAGGTGGAGGTTTATTGAATTGAGACCTTTATTTTCTGATATAGGCCTTTAAAACTATACATTTCCTACTAAGAACTGCTTTAAGCTGCATCCCATTAATTTTGATATATTGTGGTTTGTCTTTTTTTAGTTCAAAATATTTTCTAATTTCCACTGTGAATTTTTCTTTGATCTATGGATTATTCAGAAATATATTGTTCAACTTCTTTGCTTTCCTTTTTGTTCTTCTCTTTTCTCTTTCCTTTCCTTTTTTGTTTTGAGATGGGGAGTGGGGCGACAAAGGTCTTGCCATGTTGCCCAGGTGGGCCTTGAACTCCTAGGCTCAAGTGATCCTCATACCTTAGCCTCCTGAGTAGCTAGGGTTACAGGCACACATCATTGCATTTGCTTTTTGATCAATTTCAAAATATTTGAGGCTATCCATGATTTCTTGCTATTTTTAATTCTTAATTCAATTCCATGCAATTAGAGAGCATACTTTGTAAGATTTAAATCTTCTAAGATTGATTAGGACTTGATTTATGATGTAGTATATAGTCTATACTGAAGACTATATTTATTTATTCTGCTATTTTTTGGTACCATAGTCTATGGGTGGTAGTTAAATAAAGCTGGTTCATAGTATTATTTTAATCTTCAATACCTTTACAAATTGTCTGTTTTGTTTTACCAATTTTTAAGAGTGAGGCATTAAAATATCCAGATATTATTTTTGAACTATCTATTTTTTTTTCAGTTGGTGCTCCATGTATTTTGCGTTCTCAAGTATGCATTAATAATTTCTATAATGTTATGATATATTGACCCCTTTCACATTATACAGTGTCCTTTTTTGTCCCTAGTACTATTTCTTAAAGTCTGTATTGTCAGGTATTAATATTGCCACTTCAGCTCTCTTATGGCTGCTGCTTGCAGTAGAAAAAAATCAAGGAAACCAAAGACTGCCTGTTTTAAAAAAAAAATCAGTATCAATGTTTTAGTCATTTTGTATCTCTGTAACCAAAAGACCTGACAAAAACAATACAGAGGAAAAAAAGTTTATGTGGGACTCATGGTTTCAGAGGTTTCAGTCCACAGACAGCCAGCTCCATAGCTCTGAGCCAGGGGTGAAGCAGGACATCAAGATGGAAGGGTGTGAAGAAGGAAAGCAGTGCAGGATATGGTAACAGGAAGCAGAGAGAAGAATCTGCTCACCAGAAACAAAAATAGAAAGCCCAAAGACATGCCCCCAACTGACCTATCTCCTCCAGCTTCACTCTACCTACCTGCAGTTACCACCCCATTAATCCCTATCAGTGGATCAATGAATTGATTCGATTACAACCCTCACAATCTGTTTCACCTCTAAACAGTTCTTTCATTGTCTCACTCATGAGCTTTTGTGAAACACCTTATATCTAAACCATAACAATCTACATTAATAAACCTTTAATTATACTGACCCACAAAGGTACATTGTCTACTTTCCTTTTACTTTCTGAAACTTTTTAGATTATCTGAATCTAAAGTGTATCTTTGTATGTAACATGCATTTGGATCTTGCTTTATTTATTCAATACGAAAAGCTTGACCTTTTGTTAAGGGAAATCAAGGTGATAGACTGATGGAGAGCCTTGGGATAGAAGAGTCTCATATAGGATGCCTCTTGTGGAAGTAGCATATATAGGCTGAGACCTAAAGATAAGAAGGAATCAGTATGTGAAGGGAGGAGAGGAAAGAGTATTTAAGCAAAGGGAATAGAATCTGAGTTATAAGAAAACTTCTCTGATATGTGGATGCTAAATCACAATAGTGATGTGCGTCTAGGGAACAATAGAAGTACTTTGGGTTAGACAGAGGAGAGTGAAGGGAGGGGAGGGGGTAAGGGAGTAGGAAGGACAGTAGAATGAATTAGACATTATTACCCTATGTGCATATGTGATTACACCACCAGCGTGATTCTACATTGTGTACAATTAGAAGAGTGAGAAATACTCCATTTATGTATGATGTGTCAAAATGCATTCTACTGTCATTTTGAAAGAACTGACAGAGAAGGCTGGTCTATAGGGAGCAAGGGTAATGGGGTGGCAGATGAGGGTAAAGTGTTAAAAATGGCGAGGACTCTGGGTGCAGGGATGCACACTTGTAATTCCAGCACCTCGGGAGGCTGAGGCAGGAGGATTGTGAGTTCAAAGCCAGCCTCAGCAACTTAGTGACATCTTAAGCAACTCAATTTGACCCTGTCTCTAAATAAAATTTAGATTTTTTTTTTAAATGGAGGACTGGGGATGTGGCTCAGTGTTTAAGAGCCCCTGGGTTTAATCCTCAGTACCAAAAAAAAAAAAAAAAAAAAGGCAAGGCCTTTGTAGAATCTTGGTCTAGTGATCAGGAGGTAACTTTTTATTCAAATGTGGGTGAAGTCATTAAAATATTTGAAGAAGAGAAGAAACTTGATTCAATTGGTATGCACTAATATACTAAATCTGAATCTAATCCCTGGTAAATGAGAAGCAACATATTGAATTTTTTAAAAAAATTTATTTGTTCTAATTAGTTGTACATGACAGTAGAGTGCATTTATACATTTTGATAAATCATATATAAGTGGAATGCAATTTTTTTAATCCAAATTAAATTTGACTCAGTATCCCTTTCTGAGCTAGTGAGACATTTCCCATCAGTCATTATTGGGGCTCTATCCCCTCCAAAGTGCCCACCAAAGTATGGGAATCCAAAAAATAGAAAGTAGGTTTCTAACTTTGAGTTTGTCATGGCCATTAGTGATAGAGTGTGGATATTTGACCATAGCCACAGCAATTTCTTGAAAGATGGCCATTTTCTGCTTCTAGGCCTCATCAGGGTTCACCAATCTGTGGGAGGCTGGGAGTCCCGGTACCACAGAACCATCACTTTCTAAGTCTTTCCTAGGGATGCTTACCCACAAGTTCTCTGAACCTACTTTTGTCTTTTCCCTCCCTCTTCTGACCTCTAGATCACTCTAGATTGAATACTCTTCTGTTGTTCTCATAAAAATCTCTTAGTTTGATCTTACTTAGACTTTTTTTTTTTAAGGAAAGGAAAGTAATGATTTCTGACTAGATTTTTCTATGAAGAAAGAGCAGCCTAAGGGGATAGAGTGATGGAGCATACTATTTTTGTTTTCGTTTTTGTTTTTTTCGGTACTGGGGATTGAACCTGGAGTACTCTACCACCACTGAGCTACATCCCTAGCTCCTTCTTATTTCTTCTTATGAGACTGGGTCTTGTTAAGTTACCCAGGGAGGCCTCCAACTTGTGACTCTCTGCCTTAACCTTCTGAGTCAACGAGATTATAGGTGTGCATCGTTGTGCCTGGCTTTTTTTAGACAGTGTCTCACTATGTTGCCTAGGATGACCTTGAACTCCTGGGCTTTAAGCAGTCATCTTGTTTCTGCCAACTGAGTAGTCATGACTGTGGGTGTGCACCACCTTACTTGGAAGAGTCTGCTATTTTAGAGAGATGAGGGGAGTCCTCTTCTAGTAGAGTCCTTTGGTTAGAGTCCTGAATGTAATCAAACAAAAGAGAATATCAGGCAGAGGAAAAAATAAATTACCTGGTGTTTTAGTCAGCTTTTTCACTGCTATGGCTAAAAGACTCAACAAGAACAATTTTAGAGGAGGAAAAGTTTATTTGGGGGCTCATGGTTTCAGGGTTCTCAGTCCACAGACAGCTCCCTCCATTACTTGGGGCTGGAGGTGAGGCAGAACATCATGACAGAAGAATGTGGCAGAAGAAAGTGGCTCACATGGTGATCAGGAAGCAGAGAGAGACGCCCCGCCCGACCAGACACAAAATATATATTCCAGAGCCATGCCCCCAGTACCTGCCTCCTCCACTACACCCTCTCTGCTTTCAGTTAACACTCAGTTAATCCCCATGAGGAGATTGGGTTAGGGCTCTCATGCCCAATCATTTCACCTTTAAACCTTATTGCATTGTCTCACATATGAGCTTTTGGAGGACACCTCACATCCAAACCATAACACCTGAAAGGCAGGATAGTTGGTGTTTTAAAAACAGTAAAGATCAGGAAAGTGTGACTAGAGCGGACAAGCAAGGTTAGGGAGATTTAGCAGATGAAGTAGCTAGATGCAAGGGCATGCAGGACCTCATAGGCCAGGGCAAAGACTTTAGGATTCCATTGTGTGCAAGATCATAGAGGATCACTTCTGGTGACTTTGTGAAAATTAGACTATTGAGTGGATAAGGGTAGGAAAAATAACCTTGCTAAGAGACTATTACATTCATCCAGTAGAGAGGTTCTGATTACTCAGATGAGGCTGTAGTAGAAATCCAAATTGGTTGGATTTGGCACACATTTTGAAGATAAAGATGACAAGATAAGATAAGGGATTGCATGTGTATTGTGAAAGGAAATGAAAAGTCAAAGATGAGTCAACAACTTTTTTGTTGAACAGGTTGAACAGTGTGCCAATTACTGAAACAAAAATTTAAAAAATTTATAAAGCTTATATTCCAATGGCAGGTATACAGTACCCTTTAAAAGCATTGAACTGGGCTGGGAAGATAGCCCAGTGGTAGGGTGCTTGCCTAGCATGCTTGAGGCTGTGGGTTTGATCCCCAGCACTGAAAAAACAAAAAACAAAACAAAACAAAACAAAAAACACAGTTGTGGTGTCATACCCCTGTAATCCCAGTAACTTGGGAAGCCAAGGCAGGAGGACCACAACTATGAAGTCAGCCTCAGCAATTTAGTGAGACCCTCAGCAGCTTAGTGAGAACCTGTCTCAAAATAAAAGATAAAAAGGCTGGGGATGTAGTTCAGTGGTAAAGCACCCCTGGTTTCCATCCTCAGTACTGAAAAAAAAAATGCATTGAACTATGTCCTATATCCTCCACTGTATTTCCTGTTGCTGTGGTGTGACTAACCTTTTCTAAACTCAGTGTCAAACGTCATCTGCAAGCTATCCTCTAGTGAGGATGGACAGAAGGGTACGGGGGTATAGAAAAGTCTTCTACCATAGGAAGAAGGTGTGTGTCTTTAGTGTGTGATCCTGTGCAATTAGTGCATTGTAGGATTCTCTTTAAAGTGCTGTTTAACAGAAGCCTTGCTGCATCACTATCAACTGGATTAAATTCTTATTACAGCTTTCATCTTTGGTACCCAATCCATAGGGACAGAAATTACATTGACCTGTACTACTAGAATGCTCAATTTGGGAATTATCTCTTTAGTTGTTCACATTTCAGTAATTATGGCACAGTGGCTAACAACTTGAATTTTAAAGCTAGATTGCTTGATTTTGACACTACTCTGTGACCCTGGACAAATTATTAAACTCTCTCTGCTCCGTGTCCCCACTTATTAAATGGTGATAAGAGTTTCTAAGATGGGTGCAGTGTCACAGGCCTATAATCCCAGTGTCTTGTGAGGCTGAGGCAGAAGGATTTTAAGTTCAAATCCAGCCTCAGCCACTTAGCAAGGCCCTAAGCAACTTAGTGAGACCCTGTCTTAAAAGAAAAATAAATAAATAAAAAGGGCTGGGGATATTACTCAGTTGTTAAGCACCCCTGGATTTAATCCTCAGTACCAAAAGAGTTTCTACCTTCATAGAATTATTGTGAGGAGTAAATGTGTATAGTTATTTATGTGTTATGTAGAATAAGGCCTGTCATGTGATGACCACATAATAAATGTTAGCTTCTATCATTATTAAAAGTATGGGAGGGAGGATTTACACAAACAACAGAATTTGAGTACATACAGTAAAACAACAGATACCTGCAATATTGGTGCATGCCTATAATCCCAGTCATGTAGGGACTGATCCCATGCAGGAGGATCCCAAGTTCGTGGCCAGTCTCACAACCTAGCAAGACCCTGTCTCAAAATAACAAATAAAAGGGTTGGAGATGTAGCTCAGTGGTAGATCACCCCTGGATTCAATCACCAGTATTGTGCAAAAATAAATAAATTAAAAACAAAAACAGATGCTTTCTACATTTATGAAGCAATAATGGTAGTGTCATCCACATTATATCTCTTATTTAATACTATGCCAACCACACTGCAAAGTAAAGAAACAACTTAGAAAGATAATTTAGCTTTTCAAGACATTACAGTTAGTGAATGGGAAATCTGTCTTCCTCTAGAGCTATCACAATATATATCTATGTTTCTTCTTTAAAATGGATTTTGACAAACATTATGTGCCCTATTTGGATCTAGAGGTGGCCTTAATGACATGATATCTGGATTTATTATTTAACTGATGAAGAATTTTTTTCCTGGGCAAGGTAAATGGCTGTTTTATATCTCTTGAGTCCAAATGTACAACTTTTTTTGCAATGTGATTGATTATGTTCTTGTCCTCCCAATTGAATCTGAAACTTTCCAAGATATGCCCACTCTTTTTGGCATTGGGACCAAATTTAAATAGAGACAGTTGAGTAATCTGTGAATTCTAGATTTATTCCTTGCCTAGTATAGCTTATCTTCTTGTCTACTTCCACCTTTTTAAAAAATAATCGTAACTTTGACCCTGGGCTCCAGTTAACAGATTGGAGTTGACTTTGGATGAGCTGTGTGCTCAACTTTGATCACTTCATTCTTAGACTGAGCTATTAATAACATCCTTGAAATATGGTCTCAGCAGCCATCTCACCTTGGTAATCCTGGCATGAAAACACTCCTTGAGATATACAGATGCTAACACACAATAAAAGAATAGAAGTTCATTGGATTATACAAAGTGAAATGAAGGGAGGCGGGGTAAGATCAGGAAAAATAGCAGAATGAATCAGACATAACTTTCCTATGTTCATATATGAATACATGACCAGCGTAACTCCACATCATGTTCAACCATAAGAATGGGATGTTGTACTTCATTTATGTGCAATATGTCAAAATACATTCTACTGTCATGCATGATTAAAAAGAGCACATAAAAAATAAAAAGAAACTACTCCTTGATCTACATCTGGTTATATCTTAGCTATTTGCTCCAATTCACTGATTTCCTGAGGAGCATATAATCAAGTAGATTCCTTCAAGCTTTTATAGTGTAACTTAAATTTGTTTATGTTGTGTGTGATCTACATGTGCATGCATTTATGTATTAGTCTCCTCATATTAGTCATTAAAAAAAACTCTTGTAATCTATTAAATGTTATTAAATTCTTTGTAGATGCTGACCTCTAGAGTCATGAAACCCCAAATATCCATGGTGGTGTTGGCTTGATTCAACCTTCTGGAATGCACATGAGCTGAAGTCTTCACATCTGTTGATATGGACCAAGGAGGATGATATTTTCGACAAATGTAATTCCCAACATCAGGTAGGGCCCACCTCCTCTCCATCAGGATGGAAAAGTCTCACCCACATATTTTAACCCATAGCTATTGGACAGTGAGAAAGGAGTTTCTAGACATTGATACTCCTCCTTATGGAGCTCACTAAGGAACTGGAACTTAACAGATAAAAGGTTTTTTTCTGGGGAACAAATAATTGTGGTCTATCCATTTTGAAAGGTGTAGATATTCTCAAGGCCTCTAGGAATGTTCAGACACTTTTTCTTAGAATGTTAGTGATTGTGGAAAGAAATATATTCTGTGGCATGAGAGTCCTATCTGCTCTTGCTCTTCTCTTCTAGAACTTCAGAGTTCATTCCTATGTGTCAAAGTGGTTTTATTCATCAGGGTTTCCATGTCCCACACGACACGATTAGACTTAGGGTGAAAGAGTGAGATGTGGGTTTCTCCCTAAAGACTGAATGAACTTGAAGTCTTGAACATCTCTATCAGTGTCCCTCCTACCTTTTTGAAGCCAAAGACTAATAATAAAATAAAATAAAATAAAATGTTTAGCTGTCAACCAAAAATGCAAGACATGCAGAGAAACAGGAAAGTATGACTCTTTGAGAAAAAACATTCTGGAAGACCAGACATTGAAAAAAGACATTACACCAGCTATTATATTTCAAAGAACTAAAGACAACTATGTCTAAAGAATGAAGTATGTGAATGATGTCTCCCCTAAAATAAAGAATATCAATAAAGAGATACAAATTATTTTAAAAAATCAAATGGAAATATTGGAGTTGAAGAATATAATAACTGCAATATTAAATTTATTAAAGGATCTCCCCATCAGCTTTGAACTGGCAGAAGAAAAAATACCAGTAAACTTGAAGGCAGATCAATTGAGATAAACCAGTGAGGAAAAGAAAAAAAAAAAGAAGGAAAAATGAACAGAACATCATAGACTTGTGGGAAACCATTAAGTATACCAATATATTCATAAGGGATTTCCAGAAGAAAAGCAGAGAGAGAAGGGGAAAGAATGAATATTTGAAGAAACAACAGCAGGAAAACCTTACAAATCAGATGAAAAACACTATTCTGCACAACCAAGAAGCTCAGTAGACTCTTAAGTAGGATAAACGGAAAGAAATCCACAGTTAGTCACATGATAGTCAAACTAATGAAAGCCAAAGATGAAGAGATAATTATGAACACAGAAAGTGAAGGCGACAAGGAATCTTCAGTAAGATTAACAGTTTAATTCTCATCAGAAGTCATGAGGCCAGGAGACAATGGGATCATGTAATCAAGGTGCTGAAAGAGAAAGACTGTCAACTGAGAATTCTATATCTAGTAAAGATATTCTTCAAAAAAAAGTGAAATTAAGACATTCTCAGATAAAACAGAATTCTTCATCAGATAAAACAGAATTCTTCATCAGATAAAACAGAATTCTTCACTAGCAGATTTACCCTACAAGAAGTATTAAAGGAATTCTTTAGGTTAAAATGACAGGACTTTAGACAATAACTTGAATCCACACAAAGCAATAGCACTAGTAAGGATAGCTACATAGGTAAATATAAAAGACAACATAAATGTTTTTTTCGTTGTTTATAGCTATTCTATCTGATTTAAAAAAACAACTACAAAAAGCAATTATTTTAAAACTTTGTTTTGGGGTTTATGAAGTACAGAGCTATAATTTGGATGGTAATGCTAAAAGGAGATGAATTAGAATAAAGTTTTATTGAAACAAAGTTTTTGTATATTAGCAAAATTAAGTTAATTTGACTCAGCTAGATTGCTTTGAGTTCAAATGTTAATTTATATCTCTCGGGAAAACACTGGTAACTCCAAAATGTGACAAAAGAAATAATAATAAGGGAATAAAATGCTATACTCAAAAACTAACATAAAAGAAAGCAGTAATGAAAGGGTAGAGGGGAGAAAAAGGCATGTTATATATAGAAGACAGCAAAATGTCAGATGTAAATCCCACCTTATGAGTAATTGCAGGAAATGGGGTGACACCACAGTCAAAAGGTACAGATTGACAAAATGGATAAAATGACAATCCAACTCTACATTGTCTACAAGAAATAAACTTATATTCAAAGACATAAATAAATTGAAGGTGAAAGTTTGAACGAGAGTACAACATCTCTCCAAAAGAGAGCTAGAAAGACTATGCAAACGTTAGACTGAATAGCCTTTGAAAACAAAACTGTTACTAGAGACATAAAAATATGATTTTTTAGTGATAGAAGGGTCAAAACATTAGGAAGACATAACAGTTATGAACATACGTGCTTCTAACAGCAAAGTCCCAAAATACATGAAGCATTTAAGCTGCAGAAAGGAAAAAGACAATGTAACAATAATAGTTGTAGACATCAATACCACACTTTCAAAAATAAACATAATGTCTAGGTAGAAGATCAATTTGAAAATAAAAGATACAGACAACATAGACCAAGTAGACATCTGTAAAATAATCTACCCAACACCAGAACACACATTCTTCTCAAGTGCACATGAAACATTTCTCAGACCACATTCCAAGCCATAAAATAAGCTTCAATAAATTTAAAAGAATTAAAATCATACAACCTGTTTTCCAATTACGATGGAATAAATTGGAAATTGAGAATACAAAAATTTGGGAGACTCACTATATGAGGAAATTAAATAACTTATTCCTAAATAACTAGTGGGTCAAAAATAAATCATAAGGGAAATTAGAAAATATTTTGAAATGAGTAAATTTGAAAATATGGCATACCAAACCTTAAGGGATATAGCTGAAACAGTGCTTAGAGAGAAATTTATAGATGTAAACACCTACATTGAAGAAGAATCTCAGATCAATAACCTAATTTTTTGTCAATTTCCCCCCACCTGAGCCTATACATTTAAAATAAATCAAACTCTTTTGGAAACCTGAAAAATGGATACTAAGATTTATTTGAAAGAATACAACCAATAATTTAAAAATAAGAATTAAAATGACCAGAGATCAAAATTTATAACAAATTGTAAGGAATATTTGCATATTCAAGGCACTATTGTAAAGAAAAAAAATCTAATCTTTTACTTCAGGAAATTAGGACAGAAGAGCAAACTTAACCCAAAGCAAGCAGAAATAAGGAAATAATAAAGACTAGAGCAGAAGTAGATGAGATAGAAAATAGAATAGGGAAAAAAAATCAGTGCAACCAAAAGTCAATTTTTAAAAGAGATCAACAACATTTACAGATCTTTAGTTAGATTGAAAAAATGTGGAGGATTCAAATTACTAAACTATTTGAAGAAAATATTGGAGTAAATCTTCTTGACCTTCAGTTAGGTGATAATCTCATGGATCTGACATCAGAAGCACACAGAACCAAGGACAAATAAATATATTGGACTTTTAAAAAGTTTTTTTATTTGTTCTAATTTGTTATATATGACAGTAGAATGCATTTATACATTTTGATAGATCATACTTAAATGGAGTATAATCTCTCATTTTTCTGATTATACATATTATAGGGTCACATTGGTCATGCAGTCATATATGTACATGAGGTAAAAATGCCTGTTTCACTCTACTATCCTTCCTACCCCCATACCCCATACCTTCCCCTCCCTTCACTCCTCTCTACCTAATATAAAGTAACTCTATTCTTCCCTATCCCCCTCACCACCCTATTGTGAATTAGCATCTGTCTATCAGAGAAAACATTCAGCCTTTGGATTTCTGGGTTTGGCTTATTTCACTTAGCATGATATTCTCTAATTCCATCCTATATTGGACTTTTACATTTTAAAATTTGATACTATACAGGATAACATTATGAAAGTACAAGACAAACCACAGGATGGAAGGAAATATTTTCAAATCATCTATCTGACTTTACATCAAAAAAGTATACAGGATGGATACAACTCAACCATAAACATACAATCAATTTAAAAATGTACCAAGGATGTAAATAGAAATTTATCTAAAATGTAAAATAAATGGCCAATAAATACATGAAAAGATGCTCAACACAGCTAATCATTAGAGAAATGCAATTTAAAACCACAATGAGAAACTATTTCATATCTACTATGATTGCTGAAATAAAAAGATAGGCAGAAACTAGTATTGATGAGCACGTGGAGAAATTGGAATTCTCATTCATTGCTGGTGGGTTGTAAAATAGTACGGCCACTTTGGAAAACAGTTTGGCAAATCCTCAAAAAGTTTGATCTATGGTTACAATATGACTCAGCAATTTCTCTCCTGGGCATATGCCTTAAGAGAAATGAAAATACATCTACACAAAACTTGTACATGAATGTTCATAGCAGCATAATTCATTGTAGCCAGAGAGTATAAACAACCCGTGAGTGGATCAATAAATAAACAAAAGATTCTGTATATTAGAATATTATTCAGCAACTGAAAAAGAAGGGTGTACTGACATGTGCAACAGCATGGATGAAACTTAGAAAAATTACACTAATTGCAAGAAGTCAGACACAAAAGGCTATGAATTATATAATTCCATTTATGTGAAGTATCCAGAGTAAGTAAGTGCACAGTGAGGGATGTCATTATATTAATGGTTTCTTAGGGTTTGGTGGAGGATGGGGAATCAGGGAGTGATTGCTGATGGGTACAGGGTTTCTTTTTGAGGTGATGAAAATGCTCTGAAATTAATGGTAATGGTTTTACAATTTTGTGAATATTCTAAAAACAACTCAAACATGTTCTTTATTTAAAAAATTTAAACATTTATTTATTTATTTATTTATTTATTTTATGTGGTGCTGATGATAGAACCCAGTGCCTCACACATGCTAGGCAAGTGCTCTCCCACTGAGCAATAACCACAGTCCTCAAATATATTCTTTAAATAGATGCATTTTTTGGTGTATAAATCATATGTCAACAAACGATTATAAAAAATGAGTTCAGTGAATTTTATATTCAAGGCAAAGACTCTCCAGTTATGGTGGACAGGAGGACACACTCTCCATCAAGGTCAATATCTTGACCAAAGAACATGTCTGTGAAGAGTGGGCCATGCCCTGCTCTGAAATACTCTTTGATGCATAGAACAGCAGTTTTCAGGCTGTGCCTAAACCTGAGTTATTCATTTGTATGCAGTAATTTGCCATGAGCAGCTCCATTTTGAGTTCAAGTGCCAAGGTGGGATGACTTCATACTGTGTTTGTACAAGTACACAACCACCATTTTCCTGGCAACACTATAAGGCACAAATTGACAAATTACTTATACGTGCCAACTTAACAAACTAAATCAAGTAGTTCCTGGACACTAGACACCCCAAATCATATCAGGAACACCAGACATGGGAATTTATCAACCTTACCAGATGAAAACCCCTCACTTGAGACCCATCAAAGGAGGAGAACCCTGAGACTGGACATGGTGGCTCATCACGAGCCTTGCCCAGGAGAATCACAACAATGAACCCCTGGTTCCCTGTCCCCCTCCAGCTTCAGCAAAATGTGGCTCCTCCGGACCGTAATGACCACGCACAGGACACTCCAAGGTGACACCTTGAACTGATACTCTGAAACTGCTATAGATCCGTCCATCGGTCTGGACCCTCTGCTTTGACAACTATGTGAAAGTGCTTGTTAAAATCCTTATTGGCCACCTACAGGCACTCTTTGCAATTCTCTCTCTCTGTCTATGTTAATGACATAGTGTGCTCACAACAATGTCAATGAAGGATTCCCTCAATTCTTAAATTTCCTGATGAAGAAACAACAGGTTGGATGGAAATTAAAAACTATAATTCTTCAAAAATGTATCATTTTATTACTTACATGTAAATATGCATATAAAGTTGTAGCTGGATGGGTAGTGCATGCTTGTAGACCCAGTTATGTAGGAGGCTGAGGCAGGAAGATTTCCTGAGTCCAGGAGTTTGAGTCCAGCCTGGAAACACAGTGAGACCCCATCTCTAAGAAAAAAGAGAAGATTATAGAAATAAATCTGAATATAATAGTTTTCACAAGATAATATAAATGCATTAGACTTAGCAAATAGAAAAGAAATAGTCACTAAATATTCAAAAATTACTCACTGAGTGCATATTGTATGCCAGGTTCTAGTGTGAACACTTGGGACATCAGCAAGCAAAATAAACAAGAATTCCCATGCTCATGGGACATCAGTTCTAGTTAATGGGAAAAGACAATAGAATACCTTTGATAAGAATGCTGTGTACTATGTTAAAATATGACAAGTGATAGGAAAAAATCTAGAGTAAGGTAAGCAAGACTGGAAGTGCTGGTAAGCAGCAATTTAACGTTATATTCTCAAATTCAATAAATAAATTAAAAAAAATATGTGTACAAAAGACACTTGTAAAACTCAATAATACAGAAAAGTTGAATATAAAATATACACCATGCAATTAGAAAAAGAAAGCCCGTATGCCAGTATTAATATCTGACAAAATATTCTTAAGACAAGTAATGAGCCAGGCATGGTGGCACACACCTATAATCCCAGCGACTCAGGAGGCTGATGCAGAAGCATCGAAAGTTCAAAACCAGCCTCAGCACCTTAGAGAGGCCCTGAGCAACTTAGAGAGACCATATCTCAAAATAAAACATAAAAAGGACTGTGGATGTGGCTCAATGGTTCAGTACCTCTGGGTTCAATTCCTGGTACCAAAAATAAATAAATAAATAAATAAATAAATAAATAAAAGTAATGATTTTAGGGATACAAAAGTTATTTGAGCATTGTAGGGTAGCACCAAGTGTTGAAACAAATACTTTACAAAACTGTAGGGAAGAGTTGATGAGCTGAATTATTGTGGAAAATTTTAACATGGCCATTGCAGTCCTTGATAGATCAAGCAAGACACCTTAAGGTTGTAGATAATTTGAATAACATAATTAACAAATTTGATAAAATTAACATATATAGAACCCTGAATGGGTAGTTCAAGTGCATATTGAACATTAGAAAAAGAACTCCCCCCGCACAGGCCATAAAATCACCCTCAGATTCAAAGACTAGATACTAAACAGACCCTATTCTTCAAGCACAAGTCCTTAAAGTCAGAAAGTAGCAAAAGTAACTTTGAAAAGCTCATGTTTTAACATTTTAAATATAACATTTAAATAGCTAATTAATCAATGATGATATAATTACAGAAGTGATAAAATGTTAGAATAGGATGAATATGATATAATAAATACCAAATCTTGAGGGATGCACCTAGATTGTCTTGGGGGACATTTATAGCCTTAAAGGGCTGTTACAAAAGCAGAAAGCCTGGCATGACAAACTTTACTAGGTAAAGTAAATGAAAATTCTGTACTTTAAGATTGAAGTGCTGCCGGGCGTGGTGGTGCACGCCTGTAATCAAGGTGACTTGGGAGGCTGAGTCAGGAGGATCACAAGTTCAAAGCCAGCCTCAGCAGCTTAGCGAGGCCCTAAGCAACTCAGTGAGACCCTGTCTCTAAATAAAATTCAAAAATAGGGCTGGGGATGTGGCTCAGTGGCCGAGTGTCCCTGAGTTCAATCCCTGGTTCCAAAAAAAAAAAAAAAAAAAAAGATTGAAGTGCTGGAATCAGTTTATTTTTTAAATTGTAAAATTGGTTTTATAAGGATGAAGGTCTTATTTGTGTTCTGAATGTGTGCCACCACACCTGGCTAGAGAATCTTTATAGTTCTTTTAAATGGTTTTGCTGATTGGCACATGAAGATACAATCGATGTGTTTTATTATCAAGGAAGAAAACTGCTCTTCTGACAGTTTGCAACTTTAATGAGAATATGCTCTACAGCAATTATTTTAACAACTTTTCTTTAGCAAACACTAGAAGTCCTAAAGTTATAAATTAAACATTCTTTGGGATTATTAAAATGAACCCTTTGATGTGACTTAGGAATATAATTACCTGAGATAAGACATACAATAAATAAACAAAAAAGTTTTATAAGATATTAAGGCTTTGATAAGACCTTTTCCTTATCTATCTAAATAGTTGCAGCCATAGTTTAGGGCTTGTATTTTCAAGATACTTTTGTTAAAACAGTCATCTTTGCTTTTAAGATTCTTAACAGCTTTTACTGAGATTCCACAGCCCCTGACTTTCTGACTTCATTTGTACTTTTTCTCGACAAATTGACTTAACAATCATGGGCCTTACAGTTATCTATTTCCACAGCATTCTGTCCAAAACTTAGAAAAACAACAACAGGAACCCAGGAAAGTGGAAAAAAGGAAACAAGATAGTGCAGAAATTAATGCAGTGTGTGTGTGGGGGGGAAACAGGCAAACAGGCAATTTAGAAAGTCATCAAGACCAGAAACTGGAATTGTTTGCAAATACTGAGAAAATAGTTAATCCTGTGGCAGGATTTGCAAAAACAAACACACAAAAATCAATTGAACAATATTAGGAGTAAAAATTGTGACATGACTACATTACAGTGAAGTTACAATAAGCAACCTGATTCAAAAATGTTTAAAGGACTTGCACAGACATTTCTCAAAAGGAAATAGACAAATAGACAACAAAGATTTGAAAAGATGTTCAGCATTATTAATCGTTAGAGAACTGCCTATCAGAACCACAAGAAACCACCTCATTCATACCTGTTAGGATGGCTGCTGTAAAAAAACAAGAAACAAAAAGTAACCAGTGTCAGCAAAAATGTGGAGAAACTCTAAACTTTGCACATGGTTGGAAGGCAGGTAAAACTGTGCACTTGCAATGGAAAATTAAAGAATAACCACATGACCCAGAAATTCCACTTCCGGTACATATCCAAAAGTAAGGTCTCAAAGAAATATTTGAATCCCACATTCGTAGAAGCTTTATTCACAGTAGCCAAAATGCGTAAGCAACCCAAGTGACAGATAAATGGATAAGCAAATTGTGGTATATACACACAATGGAATATTGTTTAGTCTTAAAAAGAAAGGAAATTCATACACATGTTCCAATACAGGTGAATCCGAAGCAAAAAATGCTAAGTAAGATCAGTCAGTACAGAAAGATGACTACCATATGACTTCACTTCTGTGAGCTATCTAGATAGTCAAATTCAAATTCATAGAAATTAAAAGTAGAGTGTGGCTAGCAGGAGTTGCAAAGGAGAGATGAACAGGGAGTTGTTTGATACAGAGTTAAGAGTTTTGCAAGATGGAAAAGTTCTGGAGATTGTTTGCACAACAATGTAAATATATGTAACACTACTGCTTGGTTCACTTACAATAGTTGAGATGTAAATTTTGTAGGTATTTTACATAGAGAGAGTGAATGAACGTGCCTCAGGTGTTTAGTTTGAGTCAGAAAAGTAGAGTTTCTGTCAGCTGAGATGGTGGAATCAGTGAACACAGCATATTTGGGATCAAAGTTCTATGGTGAATATGAGATATCTTTTTGATAACTAAATAGAGATGTAAAAATATACATTCATACTGTAAACAAATCCAGACAATATAGAAATATTTTAAATTAGTTAGATATGTTTTTGTACAAAAGTAATAGATTAAACCAAAAGGAAAACATTGTTGCATAAAAGGAAATCCCCAAATCAGGTAATTTTAGGACTGGTTGATAAAGGGGCACACCAGTGCCATTGTGAATTCAGGTTCTTTTCATCTATTCTCTCTTGGTAACAAGTCTGCTTTTCCTCCAATTAGCTGTGCTCAACCAGTATGTCTTCAACTGTTCTCAGTATCTTAGTTCAATACTGCACAACATTTAATAAAAGAGTTATTTCTTCTTTTATTTTTAACACTAAATAAACTTTTTCTGATGTCTCCCAGTAAGTTTATATCTCATTAACCAAAATTGCATTACTTGTTCATGCCGAAACAAATTGCTGGAAAAGAGTATGGGACCAACTGTGATTAATTTAGAGCCTTAGACTACTCAATTCAGGACTGGAGGATGGCCCCAACTTTCCATGAAGCAAATGGCTCTGTGGAAGCAGGTGGGTACCAGAACAGAGTTGCAAGCTGGAAGGGGGTTACCAGGGGAGTTAGCAAGCAGCATGACAGCTGGAGGAATCAAGTAAAAACCAGGCAGTCTCCCCAATAGAGATAACCATGATGACAGAGTTTAAAAAATATACATGCTGTATCTTTACAAACTTTAAAATTAATATATGCTCACACACAACTTATATTTCTTTTAGCCAAATTAAGTTAAATTTTAACTATAATTGAATCATAATCACTATAACATGGCTTACTACAACATGTCTTTCTAATACTACATGTGGATTTTCATATCATTTTAATGGTGCCAAATTTTTAAATTATGCATCTTTATCATAATTATTTTAATAAAATTCCTGTTGTTGAACATTTTAACTATTTGAATCAAAGCTTCAGAGAACACTTTCTGATTTTTTTTTTTCTGGAGGTAAAGTCATAGAAATGGAATGGCCAGATTCTCTACTTATAGGGTTGCCTCTCAGAAAGAGGGTATGTATTCTGACCCCCTTCAATGAATCAATAAGTAAATAAAAAAGAAAGAAAGAGTGTATGTAGTTGGCTGTATAGATGTGCTTACCTCTCCCAACTTGTTCAGCTGATATAACTAATGTTCGTTGACTTTGCAATGGTTACAGCTTAGTGATTAAAAGCATTGGCTTTGGGGTTACCCTTACCTGGGCTCAGATCCTGCTGGAAAGACTAATGAGATATGTTAATTAGGATTTGGTACACAGTAAAGCCACAGTGGTGAGAGCTGGTCTTTTTGTTTGCTATAACAAAAATCTCTTAATTTTGATTTGATTAATTTTATTTGCTCACCCCTCCCCCCACCAATAAATTCCTTCTTTGGGCTTAGAGAAGAGATGTGCTGAGCCTTATAATCTCTACAGATAAGGAAAATTTGGCCAAGTCAGTGGACATGCATGAGATGCTGAAGCATCTAAACAAGGACTGGACAGCACTGGAAAACTTCCTTCTGCACCGTCTGCTGGTGAGCTGGGCTGTGTGTGCGCATGAGTTTCCCCCTCAATTTTCAGAGTCTCTTTTTGACTTGCGAGGGTATTTGAGAGTATGTCATTTAAAATTTTAATATATCTCACAAATTGATCAAGACCTAGGGAATTTTATAGTGATAAGTATTTGATGTATTTTCATTTCTTAGTGTTTATTGGTCTACTTTACTATTTTCTTTCTTGTACTGAGTTTTTATCATGTTGTTTTTTCCAGGTTTTAAAATCCATTGGTCTATGCTTGTTCATATTTATCCCTTGATGATATTAAGTAAATCCTTTGTACTATTATTTTCATATTTAATTCACTATTTGCTAACTTTTTTTTTCTTGACCATTTAGTCTTTTTAAAAAGTACTTCTAAAGAATCAACTTTTGATTTTGTTACTATATTTTATTGTGGTAAAATATATTAAACATGATATCCATCATTTTACCCATTTGTGAGTATGTAATTCAGTGGCATTAAATACATACAGAACAACTCTCCTGCCCCTTGGTACTTATTCAAAAGATCTAAAATCAGCATACCAAAGTGCTATGTGCTTGCCAATGTTTTCAGCAGCACAATTCACAATAGACAAGTTATGAAACCAGCGTGGGTGCCCATCAATAGAGATAGGATCAAGAAAATGTGGTCTATATACCCAGTGGAATTTTACTCAGCCATAAAAAAAGAATGAAATTATGTTATTTTCTGGTAAGTGGATGGAACTAGAGAATATCATGCTAAGTGAAATAAGTCAGACTTAGGCAAAGGTTGAACGTTTTCTCTCATATGAAAAGAGAAGCTAGAGAAAGATGGGGGGAATGGAATTTAAAAAGGGGTAACAGGGAGGGAGGACAAGAGGGAGAATGGGGAAGGAAAAGAGGGAATGATGAACTTAAATTGATTTTCATGCATGCATGAGTCTGTTGGGATGAACCCAACTACTATGTATAACTGTACAGCTCTAATAATAAGAATACTGAAAAGGTGAGGGGAATCTTACCCAAACAGAAGAAAGACCAACAAAGTAGAATGAGGGGGGAGGAGGGAAGAATATGGGGAAGTGCTGGGAAATAAATCTACCAGATTAGGCTATGTCCATGTATATAATTATAAAGCACTAATTAAAATAATAATAATAATAATAGAAGGGAGATCAATAGAGTAGTGGATCGGGGGAGGAAAAGGAGAAGTACTGGTGAATGAAATGGTCAAATTTTGTGCATGTATGAATATGACATAGCAAATACCACTATTATGTATAATTATAACACTCCAACATAAATAAACAAAATTTCAAAAATACAGACACAATGCTTTGTATCACACTATGTATATCTAAAGTTTTTATGATAGGGATCAACATATATTTGTAACCGTCCTTTCTCCCTGCTCTCCTCTCCTCTGACCCTGGTAAGTTCTGTTTTCTGTCTCTATGAATTTGCTTGTCCTAGTTATCTCACATAAGGGGAATCATAGGATGTTTGTTCTCCTTTATGTGACTTATATCATGTTTTCGAAGTCCATTTGTGTTGCAGCAAATGTAAAAAACGTTATTTATTTTTATGCCTGAGTAGTGTTCCATGTTTATCTATACCATATTTTGTTTATCAGTGTATCTGTTGATGGACACTTGGGTTGTTTCTATCTTTGACTATTGTGAATAATGCTGTGGTGACCATTGGTGTATATACACCCTTAAGTCCTTTTCAGTCCTTTTGGCTATGTACCTAGGAGTTGAATTGCTGAGTCATGTGGCAGTTATATATTTAACTTCCTGAGGAGCTGACAAATTATTCCACAATGGTTGTGCCATTTTACATTTTACCAATGAAAGTCTGAAGAGTGACATACACCCTTAAGTCCTTGTTTTCAGTTCTTTTGGCTATGTACCTAGGAGTTGAATTGCTGAGTCATGTGGCAGTTATATATTTAACTTTCTGAGGAACTGACAAATTATTCCACAATGGTTGTGCCATTTTACATTTTACCAATGAAAGCATGAGGGTTTCAATTTCATCACTTGTTTTTTCCATTAACAAAAAAATTAGGGCCATCCTATAGGTGTAAATGCTCAACCACTCAAAAAAAGGTTTGGATTTTGGAGGATTTTGAATTTTGAATTTTTTGATCATAGAAGTTCAGCTTATAAGATCTCTGGAAATATTCCAAAATCTGAAAAACTTAGAAATCTAAAACATTTCTGATCCTTGAAACATTTTGGGTAAGGGATCTTTGGCCTATATTTTGTCCTACTGGGCTTAAGAAATACAGAGAAAGAAGTTATTTATGCTTCAGTATCATCTTTAATGGTATCAGCTGGGTGACTGTGACATGTTCTGGAAACTCTAAGCCTTTCATGGGGATGTAAGGGGTCAAACCCAGGAAGGAAGTGAGATCTATGTTACAAAATTCAAGAGAAGTTGCAAAGTGCCTGAGTGGCTTTGGTATGATAGGCATATGACCATATTTTGGTACCTTGCTTCCTCAAACATAGACCTTATTGTCTCATTTTTATATTATTCTGGGTCAGAACCTGTTCACATTTCTTGGTTCACATTTGTTCTTCCCACCTTGTGCTCTTAAAAAAAATTATATCCCTACTAATATGCTGACCCTTGGGAGCTCATTCCAATGTCTTTTCTGGAGCTAAACTTCTTACTTAACCAAAAAGTTCTAAAGAAAGCCTTATCATTTTCTGAAGCATGTACTTGAGATAAAATATCAAAGGAAATAGCTGAAAAAACTGGCTGTGTTTGGAAAGTGAAAATGGAGGGGGAACAAATGACCTTCATTGATCCCAGGGATCACTTTTCATGTTCTTTCCCAGGAATATCATTGCTCTTATTGCTGCTGAGACCAAGTGTCATTCCATTTTGAGTGTCGATGATTGCTTCAGACTGAACTAGACAGTGCACAGCATTGGTGACTTTCACCACTCAGTGCTTTTGGGTACAGCTGAATGCAGGAAAGCACAGCATTACCTGTAAGCCTAGGTCCTGGATTATTTCAGCAAAGACATCAATTGATCAACTGTTTTGTCTCCGTAAGACTCTTGGCAGCTTGGTAGAGCAAGTGGCTTACTTTATATTGCTTTGTTTGTCTCTTCACCCCAGTTACCTGCTGACTCCTCCCCTTAGGCTTGAGTTCTTGAACTCATTTGTACTAGTCAGGGCAAGCAGACTATGTATGGTATCAAATAAACTCCAAAATCTTCTTTACAAAAAGGGACAACATTTCAGTTCTCATTCTTGCAAATCCCTTGCAGGTCAGGTGACTCTCCTCCAAATATTGACTATGGATTGAGATTTCTCCCCATTCCAGGATGATTCTGATGATTTGGGGGTCCCTTTCTCGTAAGGGGATTTTAGGGGATTTGTTAGAGGCCAGGACTATAAATGGCATCCATCACTCTGTCCACATTCTCTTGGCCAGAATTAATATGGTCTCAATCTCATTTCAAGGGAGACTGGGAAACATTCCAGGAGATGAAACTTGATTGGCAAACTATTAGCTGGTGTTTGACACACTAATGGAAATTTACTATGGAGCAATACATATAGTGAAAATTTCTGTGTTTTGATCATAATCAGTTCACATGTTGTCCTGAAGATATGGTGGCTGGAAGGCCCTAATGTTTTCTTAAGGCCAAAGGTAAACTTAGCTCTGATAGTAACCTGATAATTCTTCTGCCTCATATATTTAGGGATAAGATGTGAAAGGAAATATTGGATAAAATGATGAAAAACAGAGGATAAAAGGATTGTCTTTTAAGATTTGGCTGCTTTGGGGATGTGAGAATGGAGGAGAAGTGAGAAGACATGATAACTATTTTTAAAGTAAACTTTCAAGAACTATTTGAATTTAAAATATAGGCATGTATAAATTGGATAAAAATAATTTTTAAAAAGAAAAAGGAAGTCAGATGTGATGGTGCATACCTGTAATCCCAGCAACTCAGGACACCGAGGAGGATTGCAAGTTTGAGGTCAGCCTGACCAATTTTGTAAGACCCTGTCTCAAATAAAATTTTTAAAAAATGACTGTGACTGTAACTCAGTGGTAGAGCACCCCTAGGTTCAAACCCCAGTACCACAAAAAGAAAAGAAAAAAGGAAAAGAAATACATAGTACCTTAATTAACATTCCTAAGTACAGATTAAATTTTAAAAT
Organism: Glaucomys volans; assembly: GCA_020662805.1. Lineage (NCBI taxonomy): Eukaryota > Metazoa > Chordata > Mammalia > Rodentia > Sciuridae > Glaucomys > Glaucomys volans. The sequence continues at coordinate 63,494 of JAJEJO010001965.1, forward strand.
TGAGTAGCACACTTCAACTTGCTAAGAATTTTACCTTTGAGAAAGGAATGGTAAAGATGTTAAGCTTCTCCATTTACCTTAACAACAGAGAATTTGTCACTAACATGCATGTGACATTCGATTTCATAATTCAATTCCAATTCAATTTCAGAAGCATATATTGAAGGCTGTTATTAACTATCAAGGATCTAAAATGAAAAAATTATGTTTTCTTCTCTCCAGCTGGCAGACTGGGAAGACAGGAACTATAAACTTGAGGGGAAAACAACAAGTGATCCTCTCAAGTTATAGTTGCTTGTGAGACAGAAGCTAGACCCACATCTTTGGAACACAGATTTCAAAAATGCATAAAGATGAGACCTGAAAGGGAAGACCCTTGAAATTTTGGATACAACTTGAATTTAGTATCCCATCTTCTGTACACTGACTACCTTGGACTTTACCCCTCAAGGTTGAGCAGATGGACTTGCCTCTGACACATTTTTGTGGCGTTAGTATTGCTATCTTCTATAATAAATGAACAACAAAATCTCAGTGCCTGAACAAAATATGGGTTTATTTCTTGCTCACACAAAGACCAACGCGTGTCTTTTCTTTTGTTCTTATAATAATGCTATCTTCAGCAGTTTTCAAGATGAAAAGGAATTGAAAGACTAGAGAAGGCCTATCAGATAAGCTTAACTTGGAATATGAGCACTTTCAACCGTATTCTATTGGCTAAAACTAGTCATAGACACCACCTAAATGGAAGGGCACTGGGGAAAATAGATCCTTACTGCTGGACCTTCTGCAGCAATAACCATAAATAGTAGAAGGGAGCACAGCTCTTTTTTTAAATTAATTAATTTATTTTTTAAATTTTACAGACTTCATTTTGATTCATTGTACAAATGGGGTACAACTTTTCATTTCTATGGTTGTGCATGATGTAGATTTATACCATTCATGTAATCTTACAGGTACATAGGGAGTACAGATCTTTGATGATTAGTCACTGTCTCTGAAGTCATGTCATTCCAACCTCATTTCCATTCTTGATGAAAATATTCCATTAGGTGTATATGATCAACATATCTCCCATGTTTTACTTAGGGAAATGACAATGAAGTATCAGGTGGACACAAGGATATTTAGGTGTTTAACTGGCCCAACTTACCTAAAAAATGCTTTGCTATTGTTATTTCCATTCAATCTCTTAAACTCAAACCCACCTTATATACAGGAAGTCTGATTTCTCCTTCAAGTTCTTCCACCTCCTTAACTGCTAATGTGGTCTAGTGGCTCATATAGTGACAAATGTAGAGCACAGTGAAATCTGGGGCAATAAATCCTATATACAACCTAGTATAATCCAAGACAGTTAATAGTGTTCTGATGTCTAGAATGGGAAAGAGGTGGCAGTTTCCTACTCAGATCAGTCCTATGATATGAAGCTGAACAGTAAGAGGCATCCTGAATGCTAACAGTTTGCGTAAACATGGCATGAGAAGCAGAGAGGGAACAGGGACAAATAGAAGGAAAAAGAACCTACTCAATTGGAACAAAAGCTGTCTTCAAATAAGCACCAGAGGCATTCTCCCATCTGATAAATCTGCTCTGATATCCTTCTCTTCTCTCACCCCTTGGTATATCTTCCATTTATCCTGTACTAGCCTACAATTCCTTCCACCGTAGAAGTTTATTATGTTTCATTTTCATTGTTCATTTACATCAATTTCACCTATATTAAATTGTTTTCCCCAGTAAGAAAAGATTAAAGTTCATCATTCTTGAATTTCCAAGGCTCAGTATAGTACTCAGCACTTAATTTGATCTGTATTAAATGAATAATTGAAGTTACTGAAGGAATGATGAAGCAAAGAATTAGAATGATGGATTATATTTGTTCTCTGTGACCCTGAAGATTAGCCAGAGAACATATGAGTAGATATGCAGACTGATATATTTGGGTTCTGCATGAAGAGACATCTAGAATAATTGCCAGACACTGGAAGGAGCTCTCTGACAAATGGCATGTTCCCTTCTTTTCCAAGAATATGTTCAGGCATAGAGTAGACAACCAACAAATGGGGAGATCATAGAGCCACCCACTTTTTACTAAATTCAGCAAACTTATCAAGGTCTGTTACATTCTGCCATGGATAGTAGGCAAAAAAAGTGAAATATTTATGGCCTGTGCCCAGAATATCTTAGATCTAACTGGGGATGGTGGTGATAAATTAGACATGTGTTTTAGTGAGCTTTTGCATTGCCGTGACCAAAATACCCAACAGGAATGAATAACTTAGAGGAGGAAAAGTTTATTTAGGGCTCATAGTTTCAGAGGTCCCAGTCAACAGATGGCCAACTCCATAGCTCTGGACCCAAGTTGAGGCAGGATGTCATTAGGGAAGGTCCCAGAGGAGCAAATCTGCTCAGCTCACAGAAGAGTCAGGAATCAGAACTGGGGGAAGGACCATAGGGAAGGCACACCCTTTCAGGGCATACTGATCCACCCCTACCAGCAACACTCTACCTGCCTACAGTTACTACCTAGCCAGTTCACACTAGGATGGTTACAATTCTTGTAATGCAATCATTTTACCTCCAAATATTCCTGCATTAACAGGAGCTTTTGAGGGACACTTCATATCCAAACCATAACAATGTGTAAATAGACATATTCAGTGGATTGTGGAAAAAGATATGATGGAGATCCAGAGTACTGTGAGAGCTCAAGGAAATGTACACAAATTCATAATCGCTAAGTGACCAATGGGCCACTTCTAAATTGATTTTAATTTCTTTTCATTAAAAGGGATAGGAAATATAATAGAATCAATCAGACATTATGACCATGTGTACATACGTATAAGACCAGTGGGATTCTACATCATGTATAACCAGAAGAATGAGAAATTATACTCTGTTATATATGATGTATCAAAGGGCATTCTACTGTCATGTATAATTAATTAAAACAAATTTTAAAAATTATAAAAATAAATTTAAAAATTTGAAAATTAAAAAAAGAGTGATTACACTATCATGAACACCCATTTTATTCATAAGCTTGGAAAGATTTCATATTATTAGACTTGCTGCCCTAACTCAGATGAGGAAAATCATTTCACACTGATGTTATTACCAGAGCCGTTTGCTTGACGTTGGCCAGTCACGAGTATCCTTAATGACTGATGTATGAAATAACCTTTGTAAATTTCCTTGAATTTGGTAAGACCCTTGGACTAGGAGTTAGATGCGTGGGCTGTAGTTCTGATTTGCTTCATTTTTGTCTATATGATATTGACAACATAATTTCTTTGATTATTGCGGGGACTAGTTTTCTTTTCTTTTCTTCTTTTTGGACTGGGGATTGAACCCAGGGGTGCTCAACCACTGCCCTATTTTACATTTTATTTAGGTTGGCTGTGAACTCGCAATCCTCCTACCTCAAACTCCCGAGCTGCTGGGATTATAGGCGTGTGCCTAGTGGGAGTCCAGTTTTCTTATCTGAGAAATGGGAAACCAAAATCCTGTGCACACTTCTTTCTTGGGTACTGTGAGGGCCCATGAGATGATGATGTGGAAGTTGTCTGGTTATCTGGAACTCTAGAGTACTTCCGACCTGTGGTCAGCACATGATGTACAACTTTATAATGAGAACACATCAGGAAGCGGATGTGACCAGCATAAAGTTGAGCTGTGAGTGAGAGGCAGAACCCCTGGTCTGCCTGTCTGGTCAGAGTCCTTGAGACTGGTAGGGGAGGCAATGTGGGACATGTTTTCTCCACCCCAGGCTTTGATTCTCTCCCAGTTCTTATTCTGGAGAGTGTTCAAATTCCATACAGGTTTGTCAGAGTGTTTTGAAGAAGGGGACTTTCAGAGCTTCCTGGAGGGACCTTCCTGATTGTTAACTGTTTCCTTTCCTCTCCTATTTCTTCTATCCAGACTGCTCTCATGAACAACTTTAGTGGACTATGTCATGATTTGTGAAGTGTTTAGAGGAATAAAGGACAGGAAAGTTTGAGTATGGGGCATCGGAGAGCAAGGACACATTGGTCAGTATCTCTGAGGATTCCCTGGATGATAGGAAAATTGAAGGCCTATGAGGGCCTCTGCAATGGAGAGAGTGTCAAACTCACTATCGTGATCTGAAGGTTTGTGTCCCCCTGCCCAAATTCACGTGTTGAAATCCCAACTCCAAGGTGATGGTATTAGGAGGCTGATACTTTTGGGAAGATCCACCCACTCATTAAGTTATGAGCTGAGTCTTCATAAATAGGATTAATGCCCTTAAAAAATGGACCCATGGCACATCACTGTTTATAGCAGCACAGTTCACAATAGCCAAACTATGGAACCAACCTAGGTGCTCTTCGACAGATAAATGGATAAAGAATATGTGATATATAGACACATTGGAGTACTACTTGGCCATAAAGAATGGAATTATGGTATTTGCTGGTAAATGAATGAAACTAGAGACTATAATACTAATTAAAATAAGCCAAACTCAGAAAACCAAAGTTTGAATGTTTTCTCTGACTGTGGAAACTAATCCAAAATAATGAAGGGGGCAGGGAGAGAAAGGGAAAAGGAGGGAATTCCATCAAAATAGAAGAAAGATCAGTGGACTAGATGAAGGAGACTGAGGGGGAGGGAGAAGGGGATAAGGGAAGAACAGTGGAATGAATCTGACCTAACTTTCCTATGTACATATATAAGTATACCACAGTAAATCTCACCATCACGTATATCTGCAAGACACTAATGCCAACAACAACAACAAAAACAAAAACTAAAAGTAAATAACAGAAAGATTAGTAGAGCATTAGAGTAGAGGAAAGGGAATGGGGGAGGGAGGACAGGAGGGAAAGGGGAAACACTGGGGACTGAATTAGAGCAAATTATATTCCTTGCTTTTACAATTATGTCAAAATGAATCCAATATTATGTAAAACTAAAAAGAACCAATTAAAAAAATAAACAGGCCCAGGGCAGGGATAAAGAATAGGCCAATGGGAACTTGTTCACTCCTTCCTCTGTGTGAGGATGCATTGAGAAGGTGCTGTCCATGAACTAAGAAACAGGCCCTCACCAGACACTGAATCCTGAATCTGCTGGCAGCTTGATCTTAGATTTTCCAGACTCCCAGAACTGTGAGAAATAAATATCTGTGATTTGCAAGCTACCCAGGTCATGATATTTTACTGTAACAAAAATATCACAAACTGGGGATAGAATAATATCATAAACTGGGTATCTTACAACTAAGCTAAGGATGAACTAAGACACTTGTAAAATAAGAAAGGTAGCTAGGCATGGTGGCACATGTCTATAATCCCAGTGACACAGAGAATGGCAAGTTTAAGGCCAGCCTCAGCAACTTGGTGAGAACCTGTCTCAAAACAAAATGAAAGGGGCTAGGGATATAGCTCAGTGGTAGAGACCTCTGAGTTCAATACCAGTTTGTAAAGGCCAGTTTGAGTTGAGAAAGTATTTCAGTCCTCAGACCTACCCTTTGAATGCAGGGTTTTTTCAGTGTTATGGTTATATTTAACACTTATTTTTATTGATTGCTAATTAGGTGCTAGCATTAAAATTCTTACATTTGTCATTTATCCAGCATTTTGAAAAATTATGTGACTGGGGGAGGGGAACACTTTTTTTTCAGTCCTTCATCTTATCTTTATTGTAGTCCACTTTGATTAATCCTAGGGGCATTTCCTTGATAGTTTACTGACTTTGGAAAGGTTTTTTTGCCTCTATTTGGGGGTGAGTAGCCACAGTTTGTACCCATTATCGTTCCTGGCTCAGTACTAATGGTATATATGCAAAAATGAATAATGTACGGCCCTTCCCTGGAAGACAGTAATCTATTAAAGAAAAATTAAAATGCAATTTGATTGCTTTTAATATAATAGCGGCCTGTGCAAAGTTCGGTGGCAACACAGAAGAGACAATTAACTCTAATATAGGACACAGAGGAGCGAATGTTCACAAGGGAAAGACTCCTAAACAAGCTTTCCATGTAGAAAATGTAAGAGAAGCTTTAGGCTAATGCCAAACCACTTAAAAATATATAGTGAGAAAAATTACACTGTAGTTTGAGAATTGCTGAATACAATAATTATACTGCATTATATTAGTACAGCATAAAATTTGAAAAGAAAATTATAGTGTTCAGGATTTTAACACAGGCCAGCTCATGTTGTGGAGGGCCAGGTAGATGATGATGTCAAACTTGGACTTTGTAGGGTAGTGCATCTCATACTTTAACCATTTTGTCCCATCATCCCAGATAAGGAATATCTATAAAAACTTAAACTGAGCAACAAATATACAACTTATGGTAAGTTTGAAATTATATTTTTAGAGGTTTCTTTCTTTGAGAAAAATAATAGGCAAATTATTAGAACAATTAAAAATATATATGAAAATATAAAGGATATATAAGCTCCAGATTATGATTTCCAACCTTATTTTAATGCACCTGGATTGAAATTTCATCAAAATATTCCTGGAATTGAAAACCTGGAACTTAAAATGAGTTCTTGTGTACAAGAATCACCTGTTGATCTTATAAAACTGCAGATTCTGATCCAATTATGTAGAGCCCAAGACTCTGTGTTTCTAACAGTTTCCCAGCCGATGCTGGTAGCTGAGCCACACGGGACAGCAAGGATGTAGAGAACCAGAACCATAAACGCTTTCAATCATGGGAGGAAGCCAGCGACCCCTGAGTATTATAGAAGATAAATGGTAGAGAAAGACTTTCTCTCAGCCCTCTTGAGTTGTTCAAGTCCAGTGTAAGAGTGGCTTCCTTCCCAGGCCTTTTATGGATGTAAGGTGGGAGGTTTCTGGGAGGGAGAAGGCATTGAAGGATCTGTGTGTGACAACCAAGAAAAGAGCTTTTGCTTCATTTCTGAAGACTGGGAAAGGTGGGCATAATGGACAAGGCCAGTACCTGTAGCCACAGTGGACTAGGACTTAGATCTGGGGCTTTGTGTTCTCCAGACACTGCAGCTTGAGAGGGTTTTCTGTAGGTACCTCGTGGCAACAGGACGCCACAGCTGCTCATTGCTCCCTTCAAAGACAGGATGAGTCGTCAGCCCATGCGTCATCAGGCACTAGGATTTCCTTTTATTGCAGTTCTCAGCAATGCTTTGGAAATGAGAAAGGATATTACCATTTCTTTTTGTGTTCTTGTAGGGATATATTTATCAGCAGTTGTTCTTATTTATCAATATTTTATTTGTAATTTTATTTCTATTTCTATAAGTAAGAATTGGAGAAATTTTCTTTTTTTCTTTTTCTTTAATTTTATTTATTATTAGATTATTCTTTCTAAGCTATTTTAATGAAGGTTTGGTATTATAGTTGTTCTGGCTTCTTAAAATAAATTGGAGTGTTTTCATTTCTTTTCTACAGCCTGGAATGGTTTAAAAAGCATTGAAATGATCTGTTGTAAAACTCCCAACTATTTTTATGAGGACACTAAAACTATTATAGTAAAACCTAACCACGACATTATTTAAAAAAAAAAAAAAAAAGGAAAACTTTAGTATAGTGAAAACTTTAGGGCAGTATCTCTCTCATGAACACAATCCAAAAATCTTAAGTAAATCATTAGCAAATCAAAATCCAGCAACATATAAAATGAGTAAGTGCATCAAAATCAAATTAGATCTGTTTCATTAGTGAAACATTGGTTTCCCATTTAAACATAAGTCAACCTATTCTACCACAACAAAAGAATAGAGAAAAGCTATATCATAATCTCTGTAGATAATGAAAAAGAATTTGATAAAATCTGACATCTGCTTATTATAAAGCCTGTTATTGAACAAAGAATAGAAGGAAACTTCCTCGATCTGATAAAGGGCTTTTCAGAAAACCAAAAAAATCCCCAAACTCCACACTAGCATCTTACTTAAGGGTAAAATAGTTTAAAATTTCCCTCTGATTTTAAGAATAAAACTAGATGCTCCCTCTCACCATTTTTGTTTAGCACATGCTGGAAGTCTTAGCCAGTGTGTTAAGGCAAGAAAAATAAACAAAAAGCATAAAGATTTAAAAGAAAAGACAAAATTACAATTGTTAGTAAATTACATTAATGGGCATGTAGAAAATCTACAAGAATGTATACGCTATTATTATTCAGTGAATTTCTGCAAGTTTTGTATAATAACAGAGAATTTGAGCATGAAATAAAAATGTACTGTTGACAGTTGCATAAACAAATCAAATATCTGGGAATACGTATAACCAAATATTTATAATATCTTTATACAGAAAACCATACACCATTGCTGAGAGAAAATAAGGAAAACCTAAATAAAGAGATTTAGCATGTACATGGATTAGATGAACCTATATTTTGTAAAATATCAATTCCCCTGAAATTGATCTATAGATTTACTACATTCCAAATAAAAATTCCAGCATATTTTGTGTATGTGTGTGTGTGTGTGTGTGTGTGTGTGTGAGAGAGAGAGAGAGAGAGAGAGAGAGAGAATCAGCAAGCTGATTCTGAAGTTTATGTAGAAATGTAATAGACCAAGAAAAATTGTGTCAGTCAACACCTCATCACTGTGACAAAATACCTGAGATAACTATAAGGAGGAAAGGTTTATTTTCACTATTTTCACCTCGCTGTTTCAGAGGTTGCAGTCCCTGATCTCTTGGTTCCTGCCTTTGGGCCTGTGGTAAGGCAGCACAAAATGGCTGAGAGCACATGGCCAAGGAAGGAAAAAGATGGGAAGGGGCCAGAGTCTCAATAGCCCTTTCCAGAGCACACCTCCACTGACCTGACTTCCTTCCACTAGACCCTGTCTCCTGCCATAGGCTGGCAACTAAGCCTTTAATGAGCATTCAAGATCCAAAACTATTTTAAAGAAAAAGAATAAACTTGGAGAGCTTATACTTCCAATGTCAAGTCTTAACAAAGTTATAATAATTAAGATAGTATTTTTTACTTCAGATGATTGAGGTGGGAGTTATCATTATTCCTACTCACTGGCCACCATAAAGCACCTCACAAACTATATCTTTAACAGTTATTTCATCTTAAACAATTTAACTCCTGGTGAACCTTCAAGACAGATTAATTGGTAAAATGTATCCATAGATAACTGAGTGATTTGACCTGTTACACAGACTTGTTGGATAGAAGCCAATAACTGCTGGAGTACATCTGCCAAAACTTATGATTTGAGTTTTGAATCATTGAATTTATGTCACTATTTCTGACAATAATTAAAAAGCATGATCAATTATATCTTGAGGTCATTTCTAACACTTGATAATCAAACCATTTCATCAATATAGAAAGGAACACCCTGCCCCATTTTCAATATCAGGATGGCATATAGACAGACATCTTATCCCAAAACAGCTTCAAGTCACTAAAATATAAAGAATAGAATCTAAAACACATTGTCACATTCATTTTTTTTTTATGTCTCAAGGGACAGTGTCTGTAAACTTTGTAGATTTAGGACTATTAAGATGGAAATTTTGTAAGGACAACAATAAACTTCTTCTATCATGAAAAAAAGTATGTTTTTAGCTGAAGGTCAGACAAAAAAGCAAATGAACAAAACCGTCCAAAAATAGTCCCTTTATGACAAATACTACAGCATTTTCATGGGAAAGAGTGAACATCTTAATAGATAGTGCTGAACAATTGGACACCCTTATGGGAAAAAATAGAAAGTGTTATGTATTGAATGTTTGTTCCCCCCTGCCAAGTTGTATGTGGAAATCCTAAGCCCACAGTGATGGCATTAGGAAGTGGGGCCTTTGGGTGATAATTAGGTCAGAAAAGTGGAGCCCTTATGAATGGAATTAGTGCCCTTACAAGAGTCCCCAGAGAGCCAGAATTTTATAATTATTGTTGTTCTTAGTTCTTTTCTGAAGAGATATCTTCTTTTTTTTTTTTTTCTTTTGGTGGTGCTGGGGATTGAATCCAGGGTCCCGGGCCTCATACATGCTGGACAAGTGCTCTACCATTGAGCTATACCGTCAGCCCTGAGGTCTCTCTTTTTTGCATTAATTTTTAGTCTTATTTTTCTTTATATGTTTGAACATGGTGATAATAACAGTTTTGAAATCCTTGTCTATAAGTGCTACCATCTGTATCACCTTTGGGTTTATTTCTGTCTTTTATCCTCAGATTGTGTTACATGTTCCCACTTTTCATTTGTCAAGTTATTTTTTATTGCATCCTGGTTGCTCTGAATATTATGATGTGAGAATTCTAGATTCTGTTATATTCCTTTGAAGACTGTTGTTGTTAATAGCAGGCAATCAACTTGGCTGGATGTAGACTGCAAACTCTGTTTTCTGTACAGTTTAGTTCTTTTATTCCTGACTGGGTTACTTGCAGTCTAACCTAAATATGTGTTGTTTAGAGGTCTTGGAGAGATTTGGACAGAGTTTGTACGTAGAATTTGGAGTCTCTCACCCCATGTCTGTATTGGGGTTTTCTCTTCACTTTTCATCATTTATGACCAACCCAAACTCTAAACACTTGTTCTTCAGATTGGAAAAACTGTTGTTGCGGGTTTTTTGGTCATAACTTCAGCTGTTTTGTGTACCATCAACTGTGGCCTGTCCTGAGGCTAATAACCATTTTAAAAATGGGAAATCACCACATACTTTTCTTTTAAATGTTGACTTTTATCCAGAACTTGCCTGCTCTTGTTTATTCTCCCATGATCTCTAGTAATTGGGGTTTCTTTTTCTGTTTTCTTTGTCTAGTGTTTATAGTTGTTATCTGTGGGTGGTTTAGTCTGACAGGAGCCTACTCTGCCACATTAAAATCTATTCTTAATAATACCAGTTTGTTTTTATTCACATGATTGATATATTTTGTCTTAGTTTGACATATTATTTTAGGTTAATATACTGTATTTGTTATGTTATAGTTGCCTAATTTATTAGGATATGTCTTAGAATTATCCATTCAAGGATTCTTGGATTTTTTCTTTTTTTACAGACTTCAATTATACCTATGTCTCTCTTCTTTGCCAGTCTTTTATATTTATCACTATTTCTGATCCCTATTTTCCTCTGTATTCATTTTTTTTAATGTCTCAACTTTTTTTTAGTCTCTTCTCTGTATCTCTTTAGTACATATGTGGTCATATCTCTTTTTTTCTTGAGCAACTTATAATTTAATCTTAATTTCTGAGATAATTTTATTGTTTTCTTCAATATTTTTACTGAGTATTGTCAGTTACTGTTTTACAATTTTTCTTGTCCATATCCATTCTGAGTTTTTCAATTTCTGATTTATGGTGTTTTATCAAATCAATAATTATTTGATTATATTTAGTTTATATCAGTGTTTTATTATAATATTCCTCTTTCTTGGCTGGGGCTGGATTGTTTTGTTGTGTTTTCAACTTATGCAAAGTGTTGATTTTCATTTTATGTTTTTCTAGTTATAATAAATATAGATATTGAGTTCTTTTTTATTTGAGGGTTTTCCTGGACCCTAGACCAGTGATCTCAGGGCAAAGTGTTTCTCTTCTATTCCTACAGTCAAATGCAACTCCTTTAATTGGTAGTACCTTTTTAAAAATCTGTCCTGTTTGAGGTTTTTCTTAACATAAAATTTAATAAGGTCCTTACTTTTGGCCACTTCCTCCTTCTCTTCACCCCAAACCCCTATGGGACATTTCACTTTTCAAGGTTCCTCTTCTCCTTTCCAAATAGTGCTTTCTCTATACTACCACCTGTGGTCCAGTGCACTTTGTAAACCCTTTGTCAGAAATATCCACAATCCAGATCTCTGAGCCACTAAAGTCTCAGATGTTCTTACAGTACTTCTCCACTCAGGGTGGGGCCCCTTCCTTCTGGAAGCAAGGCCCTAGGTGACATATGTGAAACACCAACATTAAAAACACTACAGTGTACCCTTTCTGCCGTCCTAGACTGATTCTTTGCTTAGATGTCTCTAGAACAGTCTGCTAATATAAATAAACCTGATGTTTACTTACTCATTCATAAGAAAACTGAAATTTGTTACTTTGCAGGCATGGGTAAGATTCTAGATTCACAAGGCATAGGCTTTTCTTTTGAATAGTGGAGGGACACATTATTTGAAAAGAGAAATTAAAGCTGTGCAAAAATATATTCAGAAGTTGAAGATCTGGGAATAAGTTCCTGTATATTTCTTGCTAATATTGTCTAAAACTTAGGGCACACATACCCTAGTTTAAAGACCATTGCCCTAATGAAACACTTGAATATGTGTTGTAGTGAAGGAAATGTAATAAAAGGCTCATTACAACTTTACTTTAATAGTAAACACTTGTAGAAATCTACATCAAGGAGAATGGATAATTTGTGGAATATGCATATGAGCCAATATTCAGCTATAAAGAGTGAAACAGAGTTACATGTTTCTCATAGATAATCTGAAAAAATATACTGCCAAAAAAACTTACAGAAGCCTAGGTGCATTGTGATATGATTTGTACAAGTTTAAATACATGGAAAACAATACTTTTAACAGAAATAGTAAATGTATAAAAACATGCTCCAGAATAAAGCAGCACTCATTTTAGGATAGTGATTATATTGAGGGAGCTACAGACGAAAGTGGGATTAGAAAGGGCTATATAGGATATTTAAATGTTATCTGTAGTCTTTTAATTTTTAAAAAAGTTCCATATTTATCCATTTGCCATTGCATTTGGCTACTTGTAATAGCAACATGTAAGAGTTTATTCTTTCACATAAGTAGATGTAAGGAGGAAGATGATGTAGCCCCATTACAGTGATGCCATACTATTACCAGGGACCTGGATCTCCTTCCTGTTTCACCTTTTTTAGTGCTTGGCTTTCATCCTCACATCACAAGATAGCTACTAGAGCTATGCCCAGGGTTGAAACTAGATGGAGACAGAAGGGCCAAACCAAAAAAGAACCTGCCCCACCTAGTGTCCCTCTTTAACAAGCTTCTCTGGAAGTCTCCTATACCAACAACTGCTTACAAATTATTTTCCAGAAGATAGGGCCATACCCAGGAGGCAAGTGAGACTGAAAGAAATAGTCTTCCCCCACCCTGGGCTCATTATTAAATAAAATCAGGAATTCCTTTCTACTGAGAAAGGGAGAAAGAAGAAAGAAAGAAAGAAAGAAAGAAAGAAAGAAAGAAAGAAAGAAAGGGCAAGCTAATCTTTGCTTCATGTGGCTGATGTTAAGATTTGACAGGCCTGGGTGAGGAGTGTCTATGAATTTATTATAATGTTCTCTAAACCTAACTTTTTGATTTTAGAATTTCAGAATATAGTCTTAAAAAACCCAAATGAATGAGGCAATTAATGATGATTCTGCCTAGGACATAAGCAGATAAATAACGAAAAGTGAGATTATTTTATTTCCCAGATGCAACGATTTACTTCAGCTTCCACCCACCCATCCAAGGTCAGGATCAGCCAAAAGCCATCTGGAGGGGGCAGGGTTTGGCATCCTCTCAGTCTCCCCTGGCCCTTCTGTTCACTTGATGTCTCTCCTTTGTTTATTCTTTGTCTCTCACACTATCCTTAGCTGTGACTCTGCATACCACCCTCCATGTGGGACTGTGTGGGATTGTGGTCCTGTGGATATGTGTGAAATTTGTGTTTGTATATAGGCCCCAGGAGTGATTTAGTCCTATCCTGCATACTCTCCTTTTATTTATTTATTTATTTATTTATTTATTTATTTATTTATTTATTTTGGTACTGGGGACTGACTCAGGGCACCCTATCACCAAGCTACATCTTCAGCCTTTTCATTTATTATTTCAAGACAGGGTCTCACTAAGTTGCTGAGGCTGCTCTCAAACTTGTGATCCTCCTACCTCAGCCTCCTGAGTCACTGGGATTACAGGTGTATGCCACCATGCCTGGCCATACTATCTTTTTAATGGGAGATTGACTTTCTGACTCCTAAACTACTGGCATGGCATTTCTGAGCCAGTAATTACTACCATGATGCAGTATCCAGAGATAAGAGGGCTGATCTCGGAGCCCTGCTAAGCCATGCCCTCATCATCTGCCCTATCTAACCCCTGGCTCAAACTCATCCCCTCTTTTCCTCCCCACCCCATGGCATCTCTTCCACCTGATTTTCCCCATCCAGTATATTTTTGACAGAAGAGGAAGATCCTGTGATTGGCCAAAAGAAACAAAGAATTCAGCTCATCACTGGGCTGACAGATTAAACAGCAGAAATTTTCCAGGTATGAAGTGTCGGTGTCAACCTGAGACTCTTGTCTTGTCTTCCTTCTTTTTTTTTCTTTTTTTTTTTTTCTTTTCTTGTCTTCCTTCTTGCCCTTTCCTCTCTCCCAGTTGAGCCATAGTTGCCAGATTATTCTGAAACTTTCTATCCTTGGAACACTGGGCCTTGAAATGTCATGGTCACACTTCTGTGTCTCTTTCCATAGCAGTCTGCTCAGTCTTATTCTTTGTTGCTTCTTCTTACTTGTGTCTCACAAATGACACAGAGTATGGGCTCAGGAATTGGGAAGCCTGGGTGTGAATCCAAGCCTTGTCATGTTCTTGCTGTGCATTTGGACAGATTCCATGGCCTCTCTGACCTTTAGTTCTTCATCCTGATGGAGGTACTAGATAAGTCGCTCACTGTGTCTTCATTTAGTCCTGGGAAGGCAGAGTTCCTAGAAGGCTGCCCACTAGCTAACCCTGTCTGGTTTTTACTGTGAGGTTGTTGACTATGGTATTAGAAGATTTTTTTTTTTTGTTCATTTGGGTTATTATTTTGGGAAGGACCACACATCATTCATTTGGATTGTGTATAAAGTGTCAGGAAAAGGTCAGATACCATTGCCTTCTTGCTCAGGGGCCTCTATATTCTCTATAAATCTTTGGGAACTATTTTAATTAGCCCCAGAAGAGAAAACAGCTTTCATTTCCTACTCCTATCATGGTTCTGTCTCCTCCAAGCCTCCTTCCTGCCTGGGTTCCAGTCTCACCTGCCTGTCTGCTCAACCTGAGGTTGATATTAGTTCCTGGGATGGAAAGTGATGGATGCACAGGTCCTTGGTCCCTACCTGTGCTAACTTCCTCTGCCATTTTCTTCAGGCAGACCTCACTCCCCTGTTGACAGGGAAGGCACTTCATTCTGTTGCTTTGAGCACCAATATTTAAACCCCGCATAGCCCCCTTGAGTCACTGAGGGAAACAGAAAAGATAGACACTTTGTGCTTTGGGAGGGACGAGCTGAGTCAGCCAGGGAAACAAATGTTCCCTCAGCACCTCAGATGTGCTAGTCCCTCTTTTGAGAACCAGGAATAGAAAGGCAAAGAAAACATTGTCTATTTCCATACAGAGACCATATTTCTCTGGAAGACATACATATGAAAAAGCACTTTTAAAATAACCAAGTTGGGGCTACAAAGGAGGTATGTGCGCCCAGTGCCTGGGATCTAGGTGTGCAACCCGAACATTCAGGCAGGGCTTCTTGAAAGATCTAGGTCTAAGCCAAATTTGTTCCCTTAACCTGAAGATGTACCTGAATTGAACCCCTCTCCCTGCTGGCCAACCAGAATCTGAGAGCAGGTGTCTCTATAGTTAGGATCACCTGACTGATTAGTCTGGAAGTCTGGGAAAAATATCCTTGGTGCTTCAGGTACAACTTTTATTGAGAAAAATCACATAGACCTTGAAAACCAAAGCCACCTTCTTTCTGTGGGCCTCTTTTCCTCTGGGACTTTAGTCTATCAATGTTCCTCACCTTGTCCAGGATTAAATAATTTTATAAGAGTGGCATTCCTTTTTAGCCGTCTTTTCTGACCACTTTTTATGAGACACTTTCTGTCTCCATCATGCACAAATGCATGAATTAATGTCTGTTCTATGGATGCAAACTTACTCTCTACATCTGCACTTCCTGCCTGGGTTCCAGTCTCACCTGCCTGTCTGCTCAAGTCCTTCCTCCCAAAGAGGCAAGTGACTGACTGTGATGGGTCTCAATCTCAATAATTACATCCTTAATTATAATATAACTATTCTCCGCACTTTTTAGCATGGCATATCTAAGATCTACATACTTATTTTCACTTCAACTTTATGGGGATTTGAGAATGAGGCTTCGGAGTCTGATGAGACAGGGAATTGTGGGTTGAATCTTGAGCTATGTAGGATGGGCAATGCCGGAGGGCCCCACAGGCATGCCATGCATGGGCTGCAAGGGTTTCTGTTGAATCAAAATCTCAAGGGTTGAGATCCCAGAATTTGTTTATTCTAGACCTTCCCAAAAGATTTATTTTTAAATTTTTAACTTAATTTTACTTTATTTTTCCCCCAATTTGTATTAATTGGGGTTCAGTGAAATATTTTAACACATGCACACAGCATGCACTGGTTAAATGAGGGCAGTTAGCATTTCTGACTCCTTACCATTTCTTTATGTTTGGAGTCTTTGAGCTCTCTCTCCAGATCTTCATAAAATAGGTAACAGGGTTTTCTGTAGTCATCCCTCTGTGCTGCAGAGCAACAGAACTGACTCCTCTCTACTTATGCTTTGGTACAGCTGTCCGACCTCCCTGCATCCAACCCCTTCCTCACCTTTCCCAACCACTAGTAATCATTCTCCTGTGATCAGTTTGACTTTTTGTTTGATTGTTTGGATACTGGGGATCGAACCCAGGAGCACTTTACCATTGAGCTGCCTCACCAGCCCATTTTCATTTTTGTTTTGAGACAGAGTCTTGCTAAATTCCCAGACTGTCCTCAGACTTGAGATCCTCCTGCCTAAGCCCCCCAAGTCTAATTAATTAATTAATTAGCCTGGTATTGCAACCCTATACATGGTAGTCAGTAGTGGAAACAGGGGGAAGAGGAAGGCAAGGGTTGTAGAATCACCTAGAGTTTTCCCCACTGCACAGCACCTCCTCTTTCTCTTACTCTTTATGTTGTCAGTCTCTCCATTGAGGAGTAAAAAATCAGAACCACTGGTGTCATTTTCTTCTCTAGACTGGGACTGATTATTTTGCTCTTAAAAATAATTTAAATTTTTTTTGTTTGATACTGGGATTGAATCCAAGGGGCTTTACCATTGAGCTATAATTGTCACCCCTTTTTAATCTTTATTTTGAGACAGTCTTGCTAAGTTCCCAGACTGTCCTCATACTTGAGATCCTCCTGCCTCAGCATCCCGAGTCCCTGGGATTAAAGACATATGCCACTGCCTGATTTTTAAGCTGATTTTTTAAAATGAGCAACAAGGTAAAAGAAAATCTCAGGATTCCTAGATGTCCTTCATTCTCTGCCCAAAACCGCATTAAATAATATTCAGTACAGGGAATGATATTGCCCAAATTATATTTTTACATTGTGTGCATGTATGAATATGGAACAGCAAATCCCCATTATGTAAAATTATAATACACAAACAAAAATGTGCAAAAATGAAATAAACATATGAATGGGAAAAAAATTAGATATTATCACACCACTTTTAAGATTTGTTCCTTCTAAAGTTATAGCAAGTTTAGACCGCCACTTTTGAGGGTGACAGCTCCAGAGAGTTTTGCCATGAACTGTTGACTGCTTCAGAAGAGAAATCTTTCTGGGCTCATTCTTATTCATTCCTTTGAAAAGAAAAATGATTGGCAATATTGAAATTCTGTTATACTCCTTTACCCAATCTGAAGTTGGTATAATCTGAAAATCCTCCTCTGATCATTTAATAACAGGATCACTTGTCAAAATAAAAGGAGTGATTCAGACAAGGAATTTTTTACAGGAATTTTTTGAATCTGACTCGTTCTATTTGTTACAACATGTGCTTATAATTTGGAAAGTGAGCCAGGGGTCTACTTTATTAGTACAATGGATAGTAATCACAATTTGTAAATTTTATTTTCCCAAGATTAAGTAGGAAAAAGTTAATTACAAACTGAATGAATGGTATTTCAGGCCTCTTTAAATGTTACACTTGGGTTGGGGTTGTGGCTCAGTGGTTGAGCGTCTGCCTAGCAGGTGTGAGGCACTGGGTTCAAACCTCAGCACCACATAAAAAATAATAATAAATAAAATAAATTTTTTAAAAAAGTGTCATGCTTCCTGAACACTTTGGTTCTAGGTACAGATTATCCATAGCCAAGCCTTGCATCTCCTTTTCTCCAGCATGAACGCTGGAGCAGTGTCTTTATGGCACCTCAAGAAGCATTGATAAAGAACCATCTGGTGGTATGGTACAGTAATATGTGTGGGTTCTCTTGTGCACTGAATATCTGCCAGCCTCTCCCAGTCCTCCCTGTTGCAGTGACTATTTGGGAGTATTCTGTTCACCACTAAGAATTACCCAGACAAGAGGTAGTAGGTATAGTTGAGCTGGCACTAATTGTAGTCCACTTTCTTTGCCTTCTGCATATGACCCCAGTGCTGCTTGCCATATTCTTAGAATAGCTGCAGTATCTGTTGTTTGCTGTGTTATTAGTGATTCTATGGAAAGAGCAGGGCATTTGGCACCAAAAACCATGATTTTGAGGTTGAATTAGCTAGAAGCAGCATGCATAGGATGCATGTATTTGGCATATTATTTCCTCTAGGTTTTTTGTTCCCATTGCCTCATTGAGATAATCTATCCCTAACTTCCAGTCTAGTTCTGTTAGCCTTTTTAACACAGTTATGTAGAATGTTTACTTGGCACCTACGATGTTCCAGATATCTGAATAGATTGCAGTAACTATAACCACCAAAGTTTCTGCCTTTGTGAAGATTGAATTCCAGTGTTAGAATTAGACAATAAATAGAAATTTTTTAAATCAATAAATAAAATGAATGCACTCTTTAGAAGTCTTATGAAGGACTTAATTTGAATGGTATAAGGGAGAATATCTGTGATGGAGAAGTTTGTTGATCAGGGCAAAACCTCTTTTAAGACAATGACATTTGGACAATAATGAATCAGTTGTGTGAAAGATCTGCTTGAGTATTCCAGGCAAGACAAATAGTAGGTACAAAGGCTCTGAGACAAGGAAAAACTTGCCTGAACAATGTTTTGAAATATCCTTTTCTGTTTTAGCCACCATTCTTCCAGAGTTGCAGGAATCTAATATCAGACAATCCCAGTCTCCCAACTTTGAGATGTGGTGGTGGTTTCAAAGTTTCAGAGAGATTTGAAAAATAACAAGAGTACTGAGATGTGTTCATTTGCACCCTCAGTCATTGTGTTGTTGCCAACAGCACACTGTTGAGGTGTTCATTATTTACATGTCAGGCTTGTGCTTCTGCTGCTATATTCTTCTCTATCTTCATTATCAAGAGCCTTCTCTTAATGAATTGGGTTGATGACCCTTGCCAGTAGAGTGCCTCCTTTTAGTTCTTGCCATTCAATTGGCATGAGGAACTCAAAGTGACAGTGCAGAGACCATAGCTCTGATTTCAATGAGACACTTTCTGTCTCCTCTGGAAGAAGCATTTCTTTCTGGGAACCAGATAGTGGTGTTGGTCAAGGCTCTGGGACAGCTAGGATAAATCAGTACCCAGCATGTGTTGGTCTCAGTTGAGATGGATTTGTAATTCAGGGTGAAAGGGTCCAGTTTCATCAACTTGCTACCAAATGGCTAGTAGGTTTTGTTGAGTGATGGTATCATGTCAAGGGTTTCTTATATTGCTTGACAAGTTACATATTTGACAGTAGATAGCTGTGTAAGTTTTGGCAAGTGATAAGCTCCTAAGGGTAAGAACTAAACCTTGTGGAAATTCAAGGTCCTACTCCATTGAAGTCTTTTGGAATCCACTGGTTGGTCCAGAGCAGCATATCCCACAATTCAGAATATTGCTTCTACCATTTCCCTGTAAAAACGGAGATCTTTCAGCTTTGATTGGGGTCCATAGCAGAAAAGGATCTCATAGTAAATTTAAGCTGTGATGCAAGAAACTCTGCCACTTGGGCCATACAACCAGGAATACCCCACTAGAGTGTTTGGGGTAGGAGCGATTGCAGAGGATGCCAAATGAAATATATGGCACTATTTGGGTCTCATTAAGGCCAAAAACTCTGCAGCATCCTCATTTAAAAAAAAACAACTGCCATTCAAAAAGCAGTTCACAGCACACTACTAGTGGCTGATAGAAATGGAGTGTTTGACTTTGGAATATCCAGCAAGTGAGAAGACAAATTCCTGTGTCCATTCTCAGGTTCCCAGATCCAAGAGAGTTCCTTCAATCATGAGTTCCAATCTTTTAGATCTGCCAACTCATTAAATAGGGCTGCCCCAGTAGCAGTTCTCATAAGAGGCAAGTGACTCATTCAGGATTACACAGAGCAGGGACAGAGTGCGTAAGTAAGCTACATGTGCCAGTAGTCCAAGTTCCCCACAGGAAGCTCCACAGTAGTAGTGATTCCCTGCCCTCAGCTCACACCTGTGACCACATGTGCAATCTTTTGTGACCAGCAGATAAAGTGGCCGAGCTTGATTCATAGGTGGGTTAGCTCAAAATATGAAAGCAAGCTGAAAATGTACTACTTCAGAACAGCCCTGCAAGGTGATTCTAGAATCCTCCTAGTGGTCAGAATTCTGGGTGGAGCACACTGTATGAAAAGAGGTGTGGCTCAAGGTAAGAAAGAAGACAGACTCCTGCCAGTTTTACCTGTCACCAGGCATCCCCTTGAACCATTACCCTCAGGATCCTGGCCCCATAGAACTCTAGATCTTCATGGAACATCACGAGTCCTGTAACTTCTTTAATGTATAGTGAGTTTTTTTTCTCTTATCAGGACCAGCATTTCCTCAGTTGGGTTATATTGTAACTCAGCCATAGTTACTGGTATAGTGACCAGAGGAGCAATCAGAGTAGATCCTCAGAGGTGTGCCCATGGCCTCTGCATCATCTTTAAGAATGGGGCAGGGCTGAGGTATGGCATAGCTCTGTGATAGAGGACTTGCCTAGCATGTATGAGACCATGGGTTTAATTTCCAGAACCATCAAAAAGAGAGGAGGAGGAAGAGAAAGAGGAGGAGGAGGAGGAGAACGAGAAGGATAAGGAAAGGTAAAAGAAGGAGAAAAGGAAGAATGGGAAGGACTAACCTTTTAAAAGTTTTTTATTTCATTGAGCTATAATTCACATACCATAAAAGTCAACAATTCACCAATATATTCATAAGGTTGTGAAACCATCACCACTATCCAGTATCTAATATTTTCATCACCCCAAAATAAGCCAGTTACCCATTAGTAGTCCTCCCTTATTCCCTGCCTTGTCCCAGTCTCTGGCAAGCACTATTGTACTAATGGTTTCAAGGTTCATCATAGATATCATATGTGGGTTTTTGCTACTGTGAATAGTGGTGCTGTGAACATTCATGTCCAAGTTTTTGTGTGAACATATTTTCAATTCTTTTGGAATATACCTTAGGAGTCAAATTAGTGCTTCTTTGGTGACTATATCTAACTTTTTAAGGAACTGTCAGTGTTTTCTGCAATGGCTATGCCATTTAGGATGCCCACCATAATGTCTGAGTGCTCCCGTTTCTTCAAATGCTTACCACCACTTACTGTTTTCTGATTATTACCACCATCTTATTATTGTCATGTGGTTTAGACTTACATTTCCTAATGATTAATAACACTGAGCATCTTTTCATGTGCTTATTGGTCATTGTATGTCTTTTGAGGAAATGTCTGTTCAAATCCTTTGCTTATTTTTAAACTGGGTTATACAATGTAAGCAGTTTTTAAATATATATTCTGGATACTAAACCTAGTAGACCCTTTTCACATGTATAATTCACATGTATTTCTCCCATTCTGTGGAGTGTGGGCTATTTCTTTCCTTTCTCTCTCTCTCTCTCCCTCTTTTTCATACTAGCGACTGAACCCAGGACTTCACACATGCCAGGCAAGTACTGAATTACATTCCTGGCCCCTCTCTATTCATTTTCTTGATGTTGTCTTTTAACACATAATGTTTTTTAATATTGATGAAGCCAAATTAATTTTTCCTTTGATTGCTCATTATTTAACTGTCATATATCTAAGAAACATTGCCTAATCCAACATCACAAAAATCTACACTCACATTTTTCTCTAAGAGTTTTATAGTTTCAGCTCCTCCATTTATGCCTCTGATACATTTTCAATTTTTTTTATGTAAGAATCTGAGCTAAGTATCTGACTTCATTTTTTTACATTCTTTTATGAATATCTAGTTCTCCCAGTACTATTTGTTAGAAAAAAATAGTATTTCCCTATTGAAATTTCTTGGCACCCTTGTTGAAAATCAATTGACCATAGATCTTTGAGTTTATTTCTGGAGTCAGTTCTAGTCTATTGATCTTTGTCTATCTTTATGCTGGTATTATACTGTTTTGTTTGTTGGGTTTTTTTTCTCTCTTTTTAAACATTTTAATTGACATATAGTAATTGTACTTATTTGTGGAGTACTGTGTGATAATTCAGTATGTCACATTGTTTTGATTAGAGTAGCTTTGTAGTAAGTTTTAACATCAATAAGGATGATACATGTAACTTTGTCCTTCTTTTTCAAGATTTTTTTCATGACTATTCAAGGCCCCTTGTGTGTCCATAGGAATTTTAGGAGCTTTTCTGTTTATGAATAAAAGGTAATTGGAAGTTTGATAGGGTTTACACTGAATCTGTAGACGAATTGGGTGAGTATTGCCATATTAACAATATTATTTTCCAACCCGTGAACATGGTACATCTTTCTAATTTATTTAAGTTTCCTATATTGTCTTTGAGCAAAGCTTTTTCTGTGTACAAGTATTGCATCTCCTTGGTTAAATTTATTCCTAAGGATTTTATTCTTCTTGATGTTATTTTTTAATGTCTAGAGACGTTTATTAATATAATGCTACTTCAACAATGCAAACTATAAATTGGTACTTCAAAATAAAACTATTTTAGTGTGCAACTTCTGTTATATAGTTTTAACATATGAAAAAATTTTATGTTGTAATATATGGCTTAGAAATTTCGTAGAAGCCATTTAGGGACATTTTTCTATTCCATAATTGGCTACAGCTCATTATAAAGCTACTAGTAAAACAAAGGAGCTTAGAGAAAACTAAAAAAATACAGAATGAATTATCAAAATAAAATTACAAAATTAACTTCCAAATTACATATTGTATATATATATATGCATATATATGAGAAAGACATTTTTCATTCATCATAGTGGAATCATAATCCAGATTTTATTTTTTTTTATATTTTATTGATGCTATTTTTAATGGAGTTGTCTACCTAATTTGCTTTTCAGATGTTTATCATGGTGTATCTGCAATAACCTGATTGTTGCTGTCCATTCAGAATCCATATGTTGGAACTTAACCCTCAAGGAGGTTCAAGAGAAGGGGCTTTGGGATGTAATTAGGTCATGATGACTCTCATGGATGAGCCTAGTGCCCTTAGAAAAGGGCTTGAAGGAGAAAATTTACCCACTTTCACTCTTCCTCCATGTGAGTTCCCAGTAGCAATGTGCCATCTCTGGAGCACAGAATGATCCCTTACCAGGCATTGAGTCTATCAGAATCTTGTTCTTAGACTTCTCAACCTTCAGAACTGTGAGAAAAATATTTCTGTTGTTTATGAATTTCCCAGGCTAAAGTATTTTGTTATGACAGCCCAAATGAACTAGGGACATATCAAAATATAACTAATTTTTATGCATACTGGGATTTCGATTGGGGTTTTCTTTAACCTGTAGATTAATTTCGGGAGAATTAACATCTTAAAAGTTCTGAGCCTTATAATCCATGAACACAATCTCCATTATTGAGGGTCTACTTTGATTTTTTTTTGTCATAACCATTTTTGACATAATTTTGTTTCATTTATATTTAAGTATCATGTCCCTCAGTATCGACAGGAGATTGGTTTCAGGACCTCCTGAAGATACCAAAATCTACACACATCCTCTTGTAAACTTTAAATCATCTCTATGTTACATATAATACCAAACATAATGCAAATGCTCCATAAATCATTGTTATACTGCATTATTTAGAGAACGATGACAAAAAAGGTGTCCGAACACGTTTAATACACAGTGATTTTGGTTTTGATTTTGATTTCAAACATTGTGTGTGTGTGTGTGTGTGTGTGTGTGTGTGTGTGTTTTGCAGGGATCAAACCAAGGGTCTTCCAGATGCTAGGAAAGCACTTTACCACTGAGTTACACCGTGGGCCTTGAATATTTTCAGTCTGTAGTTGGTTAGATACAAGGATGGGGAACCCACAGATACCGGGGACTGACTTGACTTTGTGTTTTCTGTGATATTATAAATAATACTGTTTGCTGTTGTTGTCATTGTTGGCATTAGGCCATTTTGCTGCTGCCAGTATTCTGCCCCCCACACACCACTTTACAACCCTGATCGTTAACCCATGAACTTCTTAGTCAGTCATTGATCCAGATTGTTAGCCCGCGAACTTCCTCATCAGTCATTGGTCCAATTGCTACTGGCCCACAAAATTCCAGTACTTAAGAATAGCTCCCCCACCATTTCTCTCTCTCTCCCCTAGCCCTAAGAGAGGATACTCTGGTCATCTGCCTCTCTCTCTCCGCCCTCTCTCTCACACCTTCACTCACTCTCACTCTCTCTCTCTACTCACTCTTGCTCTCTTTCTCGCTCACTCTCTCACTTTCTCTCTCTCTCTCTCACCCTGCAGGCAGACACTCTGCCTGTCTGCTTAATAAAATCTCTTGCATGAGTTTCTGCATCCAGAGTGGTTTTTCTGGGCACTTTTCACTTTTTAGTCATTATTGCTGTTGTTTTTGCAGTGCTGGGTGGTGGTCAAACCCCAGGCTGACACATGCCAGGCAAGTGCTCTACCACTGACCTACATCCTCAGCTCTACATTGTACTGTTTTCTAAATTTTAATTTCTAATCATTAATTACTAATATGTAGAAAGATAAATGATTTTCTATTTTAACTTTTTATTCTATGACCTTCCTTAACTACTTACTCTATTAGCTGTTATAAATTCTTTATAATTTTGCATGTAGATAAGCAGGTCTGCAAATAAAGATAATTTTTGTTTCTTTGTTTCCCATCTATCTTTTGGGGGGTGGTTCTGGGGATTGAACCCAGGGGCACTTAACCACTGAGCAAAATCCCAGCCCTTTTTAATTTATTATTTTAAGACAGGGTCTCACTAAAAGTTGCTTAGGGCCTCGCTCAGTTGTTAAGCTGCCTTCGAACTTGTGATACTCCTGCCTCAGTCTACCAAGTTACTGGGATTGCAGGCATGCACCCTGAACCTGGCCCAATAGGTATGTCTTTTAATTTATTTTCTTACCTTATTGTATTGACTAGAACTTATGGTATATAGTTGAGTAGGAATCGTTGGAGCAGATGTTTTCCTCTTGTTTTCAATTTTAGGGAGAAAGTATTTAGCTTCCACCATTAAGTATGATATAAGGCAAAGGTTTTAGGCAGACAACTGTTGTTTGGTTATACCCACAGCACTTAAAATCAGCATACTACATTGATGCAGCCACATCAATGTTTATAGCAGCTCAATTCACAATAACTAGATTGTGGAAACAACCTAGATGCCCTTCAACAGATAAATGGATAAAGAAACTGTGGTATATAAACACAATGGAATATTACTCAGCCTTAAAGAAGAATAAAATTATGGCATGTGCAGGAAAATGGATGGAGTTGGAAAATATCATGCTAAGTGAAATAAGCCAATCCCAAAAAACCAAAGGTCGAATGTTTTCTCTGATAAGTGGATGCTGATACGTAATAGGGGCAGGGAGTGGGTAAGGGAAGAATGGAGGAATGTTGGAATGTGTAGAGGGAAATGAAGGGAGAGGGCAGGGGGAAGGAAAGATTGTGGAATGAGACAAATATCATTACCCTATGTACATGTATGATTACACAAATGGTATAACTCTGCATTGTGTACAACCAGAGAAATGAAAAGTTGTACCCCATTTGTGCACAATGAATCAAAATGCATTCTGTTGTCATGTATAACTTAATAGAACAAACAAACAAACAATAAATAAATATTCCTTTCACTTCCTAGTTTGCTGAGAGTATTTATCATGAACAAATTTAAATTTTGTCAAGTGTTCTTCCTTTATCTACTGATATAGTCAAGCATATTTTCCCTTCTTTTTGTCTGTTGATGTCATAAATTGATTATTAAATGTTGAATTCACCTATGTTCCTGGGTTAAACCCCACTTGGTCATGAGGTTTTCTCCATTTGGCATATTAATAGATTCAATTTGCTAACATTTTGTTGCAGATTTTCACAACTGTGTACACAAGGTATATTGCTCTATGGTCTTCTTTTCTTCTATTGTTTTTTCTGTGGTTTTGTTATCATAGTAATGCTGATTTCATAACATGAGTCAAGAAGTGATCCATTCTCTTCTATTTTCCATGGAAGTTTGTATAGAATTGCTAGCATTTCTTGCTTACATGGTTGGTAGAATTGCAGACAACCTTGTTTGTGCCAGAGCTTCCTCGATTGAAATAGACTTTAATAAGTATATTACTCACATTATCCATTTATTCTTGAGTGAGTTTTTGATAGTTCTTGTCTTTCGAGAAATTTGCCATTTTGTCCAAGTTGTTGAATTGATAAATGCCAGCATCAGAACAGCCTTTGGTGAAAGCCCTTTTTTCATTCCTGCTCTAGATAATTTGTGACCTCTTTCTCCACTGCCTCCTCCTCCTCCTCTTCTTTTCCATCTCTTTGCCTGCCCCCTTCTCTTCTTCTTCATATCCATCTGACTAGAAGTTTATGTTTTATTGATCTTTTGGCTTGATGGATTTTCTCTATTGTTCCTCTGTTTTGAATTTCACTGATTTTTGCCCTTAAATAATTTCTTTCCTCCTCCTTGCTTTGCATAATTGCTCTTCTTTTTCTATGCTCTTAAAGCAGAAGGAACGAAAGATAGTAGACCGAGACAGATAGTATTACCCTATGTATATGTAAAATTATATGAATCGTGTGAATCTACATTGTGAAAAAAAGATATATTCCCTGCTGTATAATTATATCAAAATAAAAAAAAAGAATATCTAGAAGAGCACAAACTTAGAGGGATAGAGACTAACATGTATCCCAAAAGGAAAGATATGGACCTAATCAGTATTATTAGTCTAATTTTATTACAACAACGAAGTAAAAGAGGCAGAATGATTTTATTAAGAAAAGAGATGTATTTAGCTCACAGTTCTGAGGTCCAAAGTCATTGCACTGGCATTATCTCAGCCCTAGTGAGGACTTCATCATGGATGACATCATGATGGTTGACATCATAATAGTGGGAAAGAAGATCTTATCACCAATCAGGAAGTCAGAGAGCAACTCAGGTCTGCTTGCATTGACAATTCCTTCCTGCTAGACTTCAATAGCGTTTAACAACATTTCCTTAATTTTCTCAAGAGTAGCTCCCTGAAATACCTTGGGTCTTTCCATTACATTCCACCCTATAAATGTTCCTCACCACCTCCCCAAACCTACACCCTGGAAATCAGACTTCTAACGCATAAACATTTGGGGATAAACCATGTCCAAACCATAGCAATCAATGTTGAATGTGCGTACCTGGGGATGTCTCTTAACATACAGAAGAAATGTTCACAGTATGCTTTCCAAGCAGAAAAAGACAATGTATGACAAAGAGTATCATTGTAATAATTGGGAACATTATGAACATTTATCTTCTCACAATGTGCTTATTATTGCTTTGTTTTATTTACAATAAAATCATACAAATTAAAAAAAAGATCTTCAAAGATAAAAAGCTAGAAGAATGTGAGCAGGAAAATACATAGTGAGCAGGAAAATAAATATTTTTAATACTGAAATAACTAAAAGCAACAACTGAATATGTTTGCAGTCTTAAAGAAATAAATGAATAAATAGATAAAAAGTGATGTGAACAGACAAATCTTTTTTATAGAAAAGCTGAAAAAAATTCAGGTGGACAACATCCCCTCCTGCCGGTGGATCTTACTAACCTTCTCCTTTAGCGGGGGAAGACTAAGTGACTTCATCATGAAGAAGAGTGTGGGAAAAGTAGAAAAGAGTAACTTCCCAGAACATGAACCTGGCAAAAACTACTTTTACCATGGATGGATGGTAGCACCTAAAGGATTTCAATGACCTTCAGGTCACCCCTTCATGGTGTGACAAAAAGTCACTTCATCTCTGTCTCATTCCTTCCAAAATTATTTAACCACCACAGTCTGAAAACAGACAAACATACACACACACAAAAATACCACCAAACACTATGTAAGGCACATTCTACAAAACGTGTGTCTGATATTTACCATTATATTGAAGATCATGAAAAATGAGAAAGAAAAAGCATTCTCTTAACAGGTGACTGACAACGATCATTTCCACAAGCAGGAAATAAAGCATAAGAATATAAACTTCCTAACCTTCTGTTGAAGGCCTATCCCTCAGGGATCAGAAAATGATTAGTTCTGTGTTTTTTTAATTAACACATATTAATTGCACATGTGAATTAGATCAACCTTGACATTTCCAAATGTATGGTACTCAGTGATCTTATTTACTTATCCATCTTTCATTCCCGCCTCCACCCTGTCCCAGGACCCTTCCCAGTCTCCAGTAAACACTATGGTGTTTCCAGATTTGAAAAACAACCAACTCTAGTGTATAGCTGGCAAATAGAGTGATAGAACAGAGTTTTCTGCAGCCACAAACAAAAGGAAAGTGCACTTTCTGGAATGACCTCCTCCACACATCTCAGGGACCACCAATGTTAATGTGTCCTTTCATCTTATTATCCAAGATCAGAAAAAAAATCTCTAGCTGTTGCCCTCACTGTGCCAAGATCTACTCTAGCATAGATTCATAGATTACCCAATTTGCTTCACTTCCCACCATCTGAGATCAGTGGTGCCCCTGACAGAATCAGAAAGCTCTATGGCACCAAATCTAATGGTCCCTCCTTGGTCACCCTTAGTTCACTTCCAAGTGGCCTTCAGGACAAGAGATCCTGCCTTTTTTTAAAAAATCGTCTCTTCCCAAAAATCCATGTCTTTCCATTTCCCTGGTTTTCCATCTCCCTAACTGGATGCCCTTGCTCTCTGACTCTTTCATAGACTTCTTCTCTTCTCCATCTCTCAATACAGTTGTGTCCCCCGCTCAGAGCAAGCTCTCTGGGCTTATTTTATCGTCAACCTTAGTCTTACAGTAGTAAACATTTCCATATCCCCCTGCCTCCCAAATGTCCATTTCCTGCCCAGCCATCTCCTGTCAACTTCAGACCTATCCATGTGGAAATCTTGAAGGCATCACAAACAACAACACAAAAGCCTTCCTCAAAACCAGCGCTCTTTTTCCTGCCTCATGTGGTCTTTCTGCCCCATCCAGTATTGAGTGTCAATAATCCCCCATGTTGATCAAGCCAAAAATTCAGCAATGGTCATCGGTCTTTGGGCCCTTACCCAAACCCCAATGCAGCACCAATCTCTGATTGTTCTAGAGGCAAAATTATAAACATGTGTGTGTGCATATATATGTATACAAACACAATTATAAACATATAATTTTATATAAACTATATATGATTATAAATAAATAAATCAGGTTCAGTCAAAAAATAAAAAATAAAAAAAGTGGAAAGTTAGGTTATTGACTAGAAACTTACATTCTATTTTAATAAAAGCACTTAATGATATACTTTTCCTTATAAACACTGTTTTGGTGATATGATGCAAAAAATTTAAAAAACCTTTGTATTGGGAGAATTTGGGGCTTATATAATAAGTATAAACATAGAACATGCATGTTTTGTATTCACTTAAACTCGACTGAAAATGTTATCTAATTTCCCTATGACTTCCCCTTCAACTCATGAGTTATTTCAAAGAATATTGCTTAATTACCAAATCCCCTTATATATTTCACCAAATTTTTCCTGTTGTTATCAACTTGAAAATGGTACAATTTTCAAAACTAAGACTTTTTTTTCATACTGGGGATTCCACCCAGGGGCACTCTACCACTGAACTACATCCCCAGTCCTTTTGATTTTTTATTTTGAGACAGGGTCTCTGTATGTTGCTCAGGTTAGCTTCATTATTACCATCCCCCTGCCTTAGCCTCCTGAGTGGCTGGAATTAAAAGCATGCACCACTTCATCTGGCTAGAAATTAACATTTTAGAGGAAAGGATTTTGAAGGTTCTTACTATAAAGAAATGAACAATGTTTGAGAAGATAGAATTGCTAAATGTGATTTAACCTTCACACAATGCATAGCATATTGAAATAGAACATGGAAACTTATTAATGTGTACAATGTTTATATTTTGTGTATCTTTAAAAACGAAAAACAAGAAATTAACATTGGTATACTACTGTTACCTTAAGACCCAAACCTTATTCCTATTTCACCAACACTGATGTCCCTTTTGTGTTTTAGGACATCTCAGTGATGTGTCCTTTGTTTATTCTTCCTTATAAAGAGTACTGAGCAAGAGTACTGATAATTTATAAAGGATCTTCAACTTAGGTTTGTCTAATATTTTCTTATGGTTAAAGGTACAGCTTTGGGAGAAGGTGCCCTTCCTGTTGCACCATATCAGGGCATGTGACATAAAACATAAAGTAAACCTTCATCAGTTGTTCAAGATCACCGCACAGATTTTAATATGTTTCATGTTCATTTAAACCCTACTGAAAATATTATCTAACTTCCCTTATGACTTCCACTTTGACTCATGAGCTATTTCAAAACGTGTTGCTTAATTACCAAATATTTGGGGGATTTTCTAGATGTCTTTGTTATTTACTTCTAATCTTATTCTGTTGTAGTCGGGGAACATTCTTTGTATGATTTCAATTCATTTAAAATTGTTGAGATTTGTTTTTTTGGCCAAGAATATGGTCTGCTTTGGGAATGTTCGTGTGTGCCTGAGTGTGGTTTCTGCTGTAGTTGGATTGAGTGTTCTGTGCATGTCCACAGGGGCAAGCTGTTGATGGTGCTATTTAGGTCTTCTGTATCCTCTCCTATTTTTTCTCTGTTCTATTGTTAACCAAGGGCAGCTAAAGTCTAATAGTAATTATAGATTTGTATATTACTCTTCAGCTGTCTTAGTTTTTGCTTCATGTATTTTGAAACCCTTTAAGTGCATATACAATTAAGATTTTTTTATGTCTTCTTGCTTATTTTACCCCTTTTTTGTTTTTTGGTACCAGGGATTGACCCAGAAGCACTTAACCACTGAACCACATTCCCAGCTTTTTTATATTTTATTTTGAGATAGGGTATGACCAAGTTGCTTAGGGCCTCACCAAGTTGCTGAGGCTAGCTTTGAACTTGTGATCCTCCTGCCTCAGCCTCCTGAGCTGCTGGGATTACAGGTGTGCACGACTGCACCTGGTGTAAATTTACTATTACACATGATCGTATTTCTTTTTCTGAAGTCTAATTCATTTGATAACCACTTAGCTTTCTTTTTATTTGTGTTATAATGGTATAAAATACATCATTTTGCTTTTATTAATTAATAGACTTTATTTCATTTTTGGTACTCAGGATTGCACCCAGGGCCTCACACATGCTAAATATGCATCCTATCACTGAACTACTCCCCAGGCCTTAGACTTTATTTTTTTGAGAAGTTTTAGATTACAGAAAAACTGAGAACAAAGTACAGAATGTTCTCATTTATCCTTTTCTCCTCCCTCCACAATTTCTCTTCTTACTTACGTCTTGCATTAATGTGGTATATTTGTTATGATTGAATTCTGTGTTCTATCTACTCATCACCCCAGTCCCAAACTCCTGGTAACCACTGATTTTTTTAACAGTCTCTGTAGTTTTCTCATTTCTGAAATGTCATGTAGTTAAAGTCTTACATTTATATAGGCTTTTCAGATTGGCTTCTTTCATTCAGCAATATGCATTTAAAACCCCCTCCTTTGTTAAATATTGTGCAGTCATATTTTATCATGTTAATGTACTATAGTTTGCTTATCTATTTGCCTATTGGAGGATGTCTTAGTTGCAAGCAGGTTTTGGAGATTATGAATAAAGCTGCTATAAACAAATGTTAAGGTTTTTGTGTGGATATAGGTTTTTCAACCAAGGAGAACAATTCCTGGATTGCGTAGTAAGAATAT
The DNA here is from genome assembly GCA_020662805.1 of Glaucomys volans. Lineage (NCBI taxonomy): Eukaryota > Metazoa > Chordata > Mammalia > Rodentia > Sciuridae > Glaucomys > Glaucomys volans. The sequence continues at coordinate 95,610 of JAJEJO010001965.1, forward strand.
GCTAGCCTTGTAAGAAATTGCCAAAATACTTTCCAAAATACCTGCATTATATTTCATTCTTACTAGCAATGAATGAGAATTCCTATAACCTCATGTCCTCACGAAAATTTAGTATTGTATCTGTTTTTGATTTTCACTATTCTAACAGATACGTGTAGTATCTCATTGTTATCTTAATTTGCAATTCCTAATGACATATAATGTTTAGCATCTTTTCATATGCTTAATTATCATCTCTATATTTTATTTGATGAGATGTCTATTTACATATTTTGCTCAATTTTAATTGAGTTGTTATCTCATTGTGGGGCTTTAAGAATTTGGAAAATAGTTGTTTTGTTTTTAATCACTTTTGTATTTTGCAAATATTTTTCCCAGTCTGTATCTTGTCTTTTCATTCTCTTGACATCATTTTATTTTTAACCTAACTATGTTTTTGTGCTTGGAATGAGTTTCTTTTAGACAGCATATAATTGTGTTTTGACTTTTCATCTAAAACAACAATATTAAATTTTTTTTAAGTGCTAACAATGAAACTCAGGCCTTGGGCATGTGAGGCAAGTGCTCTACCACTGAGCAATAGGAGTATACCCCTAGCCCAACAGTCTTGATTTTAATATGTATGTTTTAGACCATTTATATTTAATATAATTATTAATGTGGTAGGATTTAAATCCGTTGTTTCTCTAGTTTTCTCCTATCCTTTATCCCTCCCACCTTTTGTATTGACTATTTTTTAAGATTACATTTTATCTCCATTATTGTTTTATACTTTTTTAAAATAAAATTTTAGTGGTTGTTCTAGTTTACAATGTGTACCTTTAATTAGTCACAATCTTCAAATAATATTATACTACTTCATAGATAGTTTTAGACTTTACAAATATTTCCAAGTTCTCCTGATTTTGTGCTATAGTTGCTGTATATTTTATTTTATCATATGCTATAATCTCATAACATATTCCTGTTATTTTTGCCCCTTAAAGAATTATCTTTTAGATGATTAAAATAAGAAAAAATTAATGTTTGTCTTAATTTATCCATTCCAAGGTACCTTGATTTCTTTGTATAGAGCCAAGTTTTTGTAAAGATCTGTGAACAACAAATTTTCTCAGCTTTTATTTGTCTGAAAAGATATTTAGGACTTCTGGTCTCCATTCTAACATATAAGGACATTAGAAGTCACCACTCTATCACCATAAAAACTGAACAAATGGGAGGGGGACAAAACATCTTAGATCAGACAGAGAAGTGAGGTCACAGGGAAACCTCTATCTCCTAAATTGGAGAAACAAATAGGCAAATACAGAAAATCACAACTTCCCAGAGCAGAAACCCACCTCCTCAGAACCATTACCAGAATAGAGAAATCAGACCTGTGGTTCTGTGGTTGACAAATTGATGGAGGATCTGAGTGGACAAGTCTAAGAGATAGAATCTTGAGGTCCCAGTCATCAGGGGGATCCTCACTTTTTTGTGTTTTTTCCCCAGGAGTGCTTCCAGATTCTCACAATGAATGTTAAAGAAAAACCTACTCATACTTCTAACAGAAGGAGGAGAACACAAATCATTTTAAAATGTCAGAGCATTCTTTTCTTGTAAATAAGATCTCTCCTCAGGAGAAACTGTTTACCAGAGCCTAACCTGCTGAGATTTCTTGAGAGCCTAACTGACATGGTGTTATGGTCTGGATCTTAGGTGTACCCCAAAACCCATGTGTTGAATATTGGGAATACAGCACTGTTCCCAGGTGGGGTCTATGCGAGCTGATTAGATTTTGAGTGTTCTGACCTCAAAACCACCCGACTAATCCATAGTTAACCCACTATGGATTCACAGCTTGATGGGTTTGGGGAGATGCGCTTTGTTATAAAGGGAGCTCTTTCTCCATTTCCTGGCTACTATGAGGTGAGCAGCTTTCCTTGACTGCGTGCTCCAGGCTATGATGTTCTACCTTGCCACTGGCCCAAAGTGAGGTGGGGGCAAGTGACCATTGATTGAGACCTCCGAAACCATGCGCCAAAATTCATCTTTTCTTCTTTTAAGTTGTTTATCTTAGTTAGTTTTTCAACAGCAGCAAAAATATGACTAACATATGAGGGAATGTTGGGAACTATTCAGCCTCAGTCCCTTCTAGCCTTTCTGTTCAATCTAAAGGTGGGGTTGCTCTGAGATGAACCGGTAAAGTTCACATTCCAGAAGCATAGGCTCACCAAATGACCTAATCATAAGACTACAAAACACTTCCTCTCATCCTGCTAAAGGCCTGTTTACTATAATTCCTTTCACCCAGTATATCATGTACACCTTTCTATTAAATATTAAAAAAACAAAGGCAAATAATTCATTTTAAAGAGATCAGCATCAGAACAAGACCCAGAAATGGCCAGAATTATCAGACCATGAATCTAAAACAGCTATGACATCATGTACAACCACAAGAATGGGATCCTAATTAGGATAAGTTACACTCCATGTACATATAATATGTGAAAATACACTCTACTGTCATGTCTATCTAAAAGAAAAAAGTTTTTAAATTAGCACAAAAAAATCTCATCAATAAATGGGCAAAGGAAGTGAACAAACACTTCTCAAAAGAAGAAATATGAACAGTCAACAAATATATGAAAAAATGTTCAACCTCTCTAGCAATTAGAGGTGCAAAATGAAACTACACCAAGATTTCATCTCACTCCAGTCAAAATGGCAATTATCAAGAATACAAGTAACAATAAATGTCGGTGAGGATGTTGGGAAAAGGGTACACTCATGCATTGTTGGTGGGACTACAAACTGATGCAACCACTCTGGAAAGCAGTATGGAGATTCCTCAAAAAACTAGGAATTGAACCTCCATTGACCCAGTTATCCTACTCCTTGGTATATATCCAAAGGACTTAAAATCAGCATACTATGGTGGCACAGCCACATCAATGTTTATAGCAGCACAATTCACAGTAGCTAAGCTATGGAGCCAATCTTGGTGCCCTTCAACAGATGAATGGAGAAAGAAGTTGTGATATATATACACAATAGAGTATTACCCAGCCATAAGGAATGATTATGATGTTTTCCTATAAATGGATGGATCTAGAGACTATTGTACTAAGTGAAATAAGCCAATCCCCAAAAAACCAAATATAGGTTTTCTCTGATATATGGAAGCTAACCCACAATAAGCAGGGAGGGTAAGAACAGAAGTTCATTGGATCACACAAAGGGGAATGAAGGGAAGGGTGGGAGATAGGAAAAGGAAAGACAGTGAAATGAATCTGACATAACTTTCCAATATACACATATGAATACACCACAGTGAATCTCACCATTGTGTACATTCACCAGACTGGGGTCCTAATTAGAATAAGATATATTTTATGCTTGTATAATTATATTGAAATGGACTCTCTGTTATGTATAACTAAAAAGATCTGATAAAATAAAAATAATTAAAATTTTGAAAAAGGAACAAAAAATATGGTTAATACATTAAGATATCTAACAAAGAAAGTAAACAACATGCATGGATAATGTAAGCAGACAGATGAAAAATGGAAGGAAAATCAAAAGGCAAAGTTGGAAATAAAAATGTTTGGTTTTTGGTACCAAGGATTGAACCCAGAGGCACTTTACTACTGAGCCACATCCCCTGCCTGTTTTTTTAATATTTTTTTTGGAGATAGAGTCTTCCTGAGTTTATAGGGCCTTGCTAAGTTGCTGAGGCTGGCTTTGAACTTGCAATCTTTCTGCCTGCTGCTGGGATTACAGGTGTATGCTACCATACCCAGCCTGGAAATAAAAATATTGTAATAGAAATGAAGAATGCCTTTGATGACCTCATTCATTATACTGAATTAGACAAGAAAAGAAACAGCTTGAAGATATGTCAATGAAAATGTCCTGAAATAGAAATCAAGGAGAAAAAAAAGATTTTAAAAATATAATATCAGAGAACTGGGGGTCAACTGTAAAATATAATCTTTACATAAATGAGGAAGCAAGAAGAAGTAACTGAAACAACATTTGAAATATCAATGACAGAATTGAACTTCATATGCAAACTGCAAAAAAATCAAAGATAAAGAATAAACTTGTGAAATAAACCAGTTAGTGGGTTTATTTCCTCCTCATAGAGAAGCAAAGATAAAAGTTGTATCCACCATCTCCTCAGAAACCATGAAATTTAGAGTGGAGTGAAAATTTTTAACTGTTGAAAGAAAAACAAACAAAAAAGCCCCACTGTCTAGAATTCTGTACCCTATGAAATTATTCTTTGAAAGTGAGGAAGAAAGTCTTTCTCAAGCAAAAACTGAGTGAATTTGATGCCAATAAACCTGCCTTGCAAGAAATATTAAAAGATGTTGTTTAGAGAGGAGAAAAATGATTGTTGTCATGAAATTTGGATCAAGGAATAGTTTCAGAGGAGAAAGTGTGGATAAACACTTTTAAAATTCTTAATCGATATGAACAGAAAACAGTTTATGCAAAATCTTAACAGCAACAATGTTTTCAGGTGTGTGTGTGTATGTGTGTGTGTGTGTGTGTGTGTGTGTATGCACACACATGCTTATGTATAGGTGAAATGAATGATAGCAATTACTCAAGAGGAAGGAGGAATTAGAAATATTTTTGCTATTATGAGGTACTTGTATTAAACATGAAGTGGTATAGTATTACTTGGAAATGGACTTAGATTAATTGTGAATGTTTATGTCAAATTCTAGGACAAACACTTTAAAAAATTTTTTAAATAAGTAGAATTGCTATGCTTAGAAAGGAGGAAAAAATGGAAAGATTAAATTCTTGGGTAAAACCACAGAAGGCATAAAAAGAGGGAAAGACAAAAATAGAAAAAAAGAACAAGAGCAACAAATAGAAAACAGTACCAAGTATAGTTGGTACTATATATAATTGAATCTTACTAGTAATCATTTTAGGGTCACTTTATAAGGCATTTTGGCAGTTTCTCACAAAGCTAAGCATACTTGTACTTTATAGCCCAGTAATCATAATCTTTGGTATCTACACAAATGAGTTGAAAGCTTACGTCCACACAAAACCCTGCATGCAGGTGTTTATATCAGTTTTATTCATAATTTTCAAAATCTAACACCTATAATCCCAGTGACTCAGGAGGCCAAGGCAGAGGATAGCAAGTTTGAGGCAACTCAGTGAGACCCTATCTCAAAGTGAAAAACAAAAAAGAGCTAAGCATGTAGCCCAGTGCTGGAACAGCCCTGAGTTTAATCCCTGGTACCATAAAACAAACAAAAATGATAATTTCTAAAACCTGCTTGCAACCAAGATGTTCTCTAATGGGTGAATGGATAAACAAACTATGGTACTTCTATATGATCACATACTATTCAGCAATATAAAGAAACGAGCTATCAAGCCACAAAAAGATGTGGAGGGACCTTAGAAGCATATCGTAAAGTGAAAGAAACCAATCTGAAAAGGCTACATAATGTATTGACTTTAACTATATGACATCTGGAAAAGGTAAAACTATAGAGAGAATTTTAAAAAATCAGTAATTGCCAAGGGTTAGCAGGAAAGGAAGGATGAATGGGAAGAGCCCAGAGATTCTTATGGAAGTGAAACTATTCTTTGTGATACTATGAAGATGGATATTTGCCATCATGTTTGTCAACACACATACAATGTCCAATACCAAGAGTGAACCCTGCTGTAAACTACAGACTGATAATTGTGAGTTGAGTCAATGTACTCATAATGTATGAGTCAATTCCCTCGTTGTGGTGAGGGAATTTAATAGTGAGAGCGTTTGTGCCTGTGCAGGGATGGGGGTTATATGGGAAGTTTGTATTTTCTACTCATTTTTACTGTGAACTAAAACTGCTCCAAAAATATAAAGTTTATTTTTTAAAAATACTTTTTTCTCTTTAGTTTTAAAGATGGTTTTCCTAGGCACATGATTCTGAGCTGATCCCAGGTTCCAATCTCCAGTATTGAAAAAATTTTAAAAGAATTCTGGGTTGATTTCCCATTCCCCTTCCCCTTCCCCCTCCCTCCTCCTTTCTCCATTGTTTTCTAGGTTTCATATGCGTGTCTCTGAGTATTCACAGAGGGTTTGTTGTAGGAACACTGCAGGTACCAAAATCTGAGGATGCTCAATCTCATCTATAAAATGGCATAGTATTTGTATATAACCTATGTACACCATCCCGTATACTTTAAATCATCTCTAGGTTACTTATAATTCATAATGCAATATGAATAGTGGTTGTACTATATTGTTTAGGGAACACTGACAAGGAAAACCTCTGTAGATATTCAGTTCAAATGCAACCATTGCAGACCTAAGTCCACATTTTGCAAGTGAACGAAATGTGAGGCAAAGAATTCTCCGACAGCGAATGCTGGAGAGACTGAACCACTGTGAGGCTGCAGAGGTTGTGACTGCATGTCACTTCATCCATTTCATTTCAGCAGAGTGCTTGATACCTGGAAAATTTAACTTTCTGGTAACTTTTTGTTTCTCAAATATTTTCAATCTCTGATTGATCAAATCCACAGGTGTGGAGCTCACAGCTATGGAGGGCCAACCGTAGTTTCTCAACATGTCTGCTGTAATTCTTTGTTTCTCTGTGTATAATATTTCTATTTCTGCCATTAATAGTTTCTCTTTGTCTGTGGTTTTCAGCACTTTGCATATGAAGTATCTAAGTGTGATTTCAGGTGGGGGAGAATATCTATCCTGTTCATGGTCTCTGAGTTTCTTGGGATTATAGTTTATGCCTTTCATTATTTTCTGAAAATTCTTGCCTAATCTCTCTTTTAAATTTATTATTTTTTGAAAAAATAAATATATATATATTTCTTGCTTTTGGGATTCTAATGGCATGTATTTTAGACCTTGTCTCACAACTCCTGGATGCTGTATTTGTGGTTTTTCCACTCTTTGCTTTTTGTGTTTTGAGTGTCTTCTATTGCCCTGTCTTCAAACTCCCTGATTCTTTCCTTGGCTATTGTCATAGTTTGTTTGTGCTGCTGTAACAAAATACCCAAGACTGTGTCATTTATAAATAGTAGAAATTTATTTCTCACAGTTCTTGAGGCTGGAAGTCTATGACCAAGGTTCTAAGGGCTCTGTCTCAACTTCCTAGATGGCATCTTGAACGCTGAGTCTTCACATAGCAGAAGGGATGGTGTGGGGGGGGAACTTCCTTAGTTTCCTCTAGTCCTTTTATCAGGTCACTAATCCCTTTCATGAGGATTCCATCCTCATGACTTAATACTATCATATTGGGCCTTAGATTCCAATATATGTATTTTGGGAGACAGATTTAGACGATGAGCTGTGTTGGTCTATGGTGAGCCTGTCAAAGATACTCTTCAGTTTGCTTACTTTATTTTTTTATCTCCAATATCTCCATTTGAATTTTCCTTATTATTTCCATATTTCTGCTGAAATTCCCATTTGTTTGCATATATCATCCATTTTTTACTCAAAAATTTACCTTATTAATCATAGCTGTAGTAAGTTACCAGTTGGATAGTTCCAATATGTGGGTCATACTTGATATGTTTTGTCTCTTACCAGTGCTTTATTTTATTATTTATTTATTTATTATTTGCTTGTTTCATAATTCTTATTGTATATTGATATTATAATATAGTATTAAGATAATGATGTTAAATACTATTTATAGTATTTTATAGTATTTCTTCCTGGAAATGTACTCAGTTCCTCTAAGGCATCAGTGTGGGCAATTTGGTCAGTTTAGTTAATTTGTGAACATGGTTTGGAATCTCTTTTTATTGTGATGATTGCCTTCACTATACATCCAACTTCAAAACATTGTACTTAGGTTAGGCACTCAGTTTCCAGAATTGTTTTGTTTTCCAATGTTCCCGCCCCATCTGCTGCCTTTAGACTTCCCTGTACACCTGTACTTCAGAGGGATGTTCCTGATGCACTCCTCCCCTTCTGCAAGTAGTGTTCTGTTGCTTGTTACTCACATTTGCCAGCCCAGTAGTGGAGACCAGTGAGGGCTTTTTGTGGTCCTGGTCCAGCCTCAGTCTTACACAGGCTGCAAACTCAGTCATCCTATGAAAGGATTTGGAAATTACCTGGCACCAGACAATTATAAGTGTTTCGCCTCTGTGTATTGGGGAGAATACTCTCTTTTGCCTAACACACACACCAAATATATAAGGAAGATTTTGTATGTGATGAAGAGGAGCATCAGGGTCACTGAGAACAATCTTTCTTGTGAGTCACTCAGTGAAGGTCTATGATAAACAGTACATGACTGATGTGAATTTCCCTTGTGTCTATAACTCCCAAGCATTCCATATTCTCCCATTAGCTCATCCTTTTCCTTTAGCAGTATGTTTAAATAGTTTATGGAGATAAATCTTACCTGCCTCTATAGCCAATGTTTCTTCCATTATGTTTTGCCACAGGTGTACCTGTGCCTATGTCCCATCTCTCATGGGTAGCACCTGTATTTCCTTGGATGCTACACTTCTTGACTGCCCTTGGAGTTTAGTTCTCTGATGATTCAGCAAGAGTTATGATTTTGTTTTTTATCCGGCTATTTTTGTTGTTGATGTTAGGGTGTGAGCAATTACATCCTGGAATTCTTCATATTTTAAGAAAACATTTCCATAATCCATCCCAAATGGTTTTAATATGAATGATGTTATTGGTGTTTGCTTTTATTTATTGGAAGTTTTTATTTCGTCTTTGACACAAAGTTATTTAGATAGTAATTTAAAAATTTTTTTTAAAATAGTTGAGTTTTTTATTTGACCTTTTGTTACTTCTGTTGTTATAACATGGTCAAAGAATGTGGGCAATAAAATTTTCTACTTTGGGAGATTTTTTGAGATTATCTTTATGACTTTTTGAGCAAATAAAAATTTAAAATTTTTGGGATAATTGTTTTTAATATATTTAATTAGACAAGTTTATTAATAAATAATAACAGTTAAATTCTCTATATCCTTATTTGTTTTTCTATCTGATCTATTGAAGATTGAAAAAAGTATGTTAAGTGTTCATTGTAATTATGATTTTTTTCACCAATTTTATACTCAATTTCTTTCCTTCCTTCCCTCTCTCTCCCCTTTTTCTTTCTCTTTCCTTCTTGTTGTTTTGGATATTTTGAAAGCTATTATTCAGCCCAGAAATATTTATGTTTGTCTTCATTTTGGATTGTCATCACAAAATAGCCTTCTGACTTCATTTAGTCATTTTTGTCTGGTACTACTTTTGATTTCTTCTTATTTCATTCTTCTGTGTCTATCTCTGTCCTTTTAATGCATCATTTTTGTGTCTGAATCTACTGCTACAAGTCCGAGCTTACTGTAATCCCTTGTCTAGACTCTGCTGAAATCAGCTCCTAATTGGTCTCTTGCTTTCACTTTTACCTTATTACAATCCACTCCCTACTCGGCACCAAAGTGATCATCCTCTCGAGCTGAAAGCTCCCCCATGGCTTCCCTCATACTTCCGCTTTTCATGGTGCCTGATATGATGTAATCTCCCCAGCCTACCTCTCCAACCTCATCTCCTATCACTGTCCTCTTTGCTCACTCTTAGTCTCACTGACCTTCTTTCTTTAACCACACTGTGGGTTCACCTCAGGGCCTTTGCACTAACTAGTCCCCTTCCTAGCAAGCTTCTTCTCAGGACTAATACCACCTTTTCATTCAGGTTAAGCACATGTGTTACCTGTCAGAGAATTCTTCCCTTGCTACCCAATCTATAGAACACTCTGTCACCATATCACTTCATTATGTGATTTTTTTTTTCTTTAAAACATTTACTCAAATCTGAAATATTCTTGATTATTTGTTTGCTCAGTGAGAGTGAGGACCTTGTGTGAGTTGTTGACGACTGCATCCCTGGCCTCTGTAACCCTGTACATCTCAGGGAAGTTCTCTTCTGTTATTAGGTCATCATAGAATCAGTTCTCCCCGTCTAAAATGTATTTTATACTCATCTCGTCTGGAATTTTCTCTTAGGTCTCATAAATTGTTTGCGGGGGGGTGGGTACCAGGGATTGAACTCGGGGGCACTCAGCCGCTTAGCCCTGTTTTGTATTTTGTTTAGAGACAGGGTCTCACTGAGTTGCTTAGCACCTCACCATTGCTGAGGCTGGCTTTGAATTCACAATCATTCTGCCTCAGCCTCCTGAGCCTCTGGGATTACAGTTGTGTACCACTGTGCCTGGCAATTTTTTTATTATTATTATTTTCCTTCAATTTGTCAGAGAATTTCTCTCAGTTGCTAATTCACTGATTTTGTTTTGTTATGTACATAGTTTGCTGTTCACTGCTTCTACTGAGATTTTAAAACTACACTTTTACAATCAAGATTTTTTTCTTCCAAACTTTTTTCCTTGATTGTATTATTCTTTATGATGCAACATCCTTTCGAATTGTATTGGAAAACTTATTCCTCCTTCTTTTGAACTGCTGAGTGTTTTGTTTGCTTTCTATTCCAGAGTAAGGCCTGGGTTTGCCCAGAACTAGGAGTTGAGATGGATCTTGCCATACTGTTCCTACTTCCTTGAATTCTTACAGGCTCCTGAGGAACACTGTAGGAGTGGGGTTTGTGGTGAACGGAAGGGTCAAGTCTGATCCAGGGGATGGTCTCTTTCATCAAAAGGAGGTTCTCCAGCCTTGGAGAGTCAGAGGAACAGAGGACTGGTTTGGCTGTGTCTGAAGGTGGAATACTAACAAACTACAGCTGCTCCTCAATTTTCTGTGTTACACCTGGCAGCACACTTAGTGTGACTCCTGATAAACAATAGTTGGCTCTTGGTATACATCTGGTGGAATGAACCAAAGTACACTGCTGTGTGCCTGGCTCAGTCCTGGGTGCCAGGGGAAATTCAGAAACATTAGAAACACATTCCTGTGTGTAGCTACATCTAGTAGGGGATATTAGTCATTTGAAAAATTACATACCAAAGGAAGACATTTCTCAAAGATTCTAGGTGTGATAAAAGAGAGGGCTCCCAATGAACTGGACAGTTGGGAAGACTTCCAGACTAGCTGGGCCTTAAAGAAGTGGTTGGAAAAAGGAAAGATGTGGTCAGGGTTGACTAGGTGGTAGGAGTAACTGATAAAGATGATGAAGCAGTCCTAATCAGCATGATGCTTGTGGAAAAAGTAAAAAGATCAGTTTATCTGGGACATACAGGGCATGGAGGGTACAGAGTAGTTGACCCGTGACCCAGTGAGCATGGGTCTTGGTTGCTAAGCTTGAATTTTGTCATTTACCTTGTGGCTGCAGGAAGGTGTTGGAGGCCTGTGTACCAGGAAACACCACTGGTGCATTTCCATTGGTATGGGGTGGATATGATATGAGATGTCTCTTCTTGTCTTTTCTCCTTAACCCCTACTTCTTGTACTTCTTCCTGTTCCTAAATATGGATCAGTCTCCTGGGATATTCTGTGGAGTGGCTTTTGATTCCTACCATCCCCAAAGCAGTGACAAGGTCAGCATCAGACAGTTTACTTACTAGTAGCTACTGCAAACCAAGCTCTGGCTAGTTTGCTAGATAACAGACATCAGAGTTTTCCAAAGGGGAATTGTGTGTCCTGGACTCTTCCCTGGGAGCCTACAAGATGGATGTGGAGGACAAAATTCTTATTCTATGGTTTATGGAAATTGGCCTTAAGTTAATTAAACAAACAAATGGAAGGAAGATTATACTGTCACCTCATGCCTTGGGGATGGATGGGAGAGGAACAAGTATAGAAATCACTAATTATCTAAGTTTCTGAAATTTTTTGCTTCATCTGGAGAATCACTTTGCCTTCAGAGCCTGACAGATATTCATGTAGTCTTTTGGCTAGAAAGCTGAGGCTTCCCTCAACCCATCACAACCCTCCTGACAGGAAAGGCAGATCCCAGTGCTATGTACTATGTCCCAACCTAGTGCTTCCTTTGGCCACTTGCCAAAGGAATGAAGATGAACATTCTATCTAAATACCACAGGATTACACTGTTCTACCATTCCAAACTTTCTATGCCTACTTCATATCACCTATTTTTATTGGGCTTTTCTGAAAACATCACTTGTACAAGATTTTTGTGTGTGCAGCAAATGCTTGAGAAGACTTGAGATGCCAGGGGTTTTATATTGCCATGGTGTGTGCACCTACCGTCATCTGTCACGAGGGCTTTGTTTCTCATAGTGTGCTTTCTGCAACCAAATTCTATTCTGTGTCTCCTCTGACCCTTTGGCAAATAAACAGAACAGGTTCAGTCCAGAACTGTGCTGGCTAATACAGTAGCCACCAGTTACATATGTTTATTTAATTAAGTATAACTTAAATGAAACTAATTTAATTAAATTTCTTAAAATTACAAAATTAAAAATCCTCCAATATCCTAACCATATTTCAAGTGTTTTATAACAATTTGTGGCAAAGAGTCCCTATATTGGACAGATAAATAACATTTTTGTCATTACAGAAAGTTCTGTTGATTGATGCTGATCTAGAATAAATTCTAGGTAGTAACCAAATTCCAGCAGGTTGTCCAAGTGGAGGAAGGTGCCCCAAAGCTCATTCCACTCCAGTTCTCTGTGACTACCATGTAAAGCCAGTATACTTCTTCATTATTCTAGGTGTCCATCTGGTAATTATTAGATCAGACACACACACACAGAGTCACCTGTTCTTCAAAGTGGACATTCTAACCTTATAAAGAGAAAGAAAAGCATTTTCTTAATTGCTCTATAATTTTTCCTGTCCATCACAAAGTTAATACCTCACATTATTATGTATTAAAGTCCTCCCTTCTCAAATTGCTCCCCAGAGGCCTGTCAAAAATAAGAAAACAAAGGTACTTATGAACCTCTCTCATTTAATGATAGGTCATTCAGCTATAAAAAGATGCAGTGAAAGCTTTTCTTCTCTGTTTTTTAAGAGCTTAACTAAGTCTTCACCTCTCCCCAGTCTCTGCTGAGGTTCTGGAGGTAGAAGCAGGAAGTCTCAGCACTGGAAAGACTTTCTTAGGCACTATAGCATTTGTCATTTAACACCTTAACCTCAAAGGAAGTCCTTCTTTTTTCTGGGATGGAGCACTTGAGTCCCACTACAATTCTCTGAAGTCATTGTGGAGTGGGTGGAGGGAGGTGAGGGTCTGAACTTTCTTGGTAAACTGAGAAGTGGATCTATCAAAACCAGAGGGTTTTTTTCTTAACCACACCACCCCCAGGATTCCATTTCCTGCAGCTGTGGCAGCATCTCTAGCCATCTCGATTAGGCCTTTGGACCATACCTTGGGAGGACTCTGCCCTCGCCTTGAGCTCCTTTGGCACCTTTCCAACAGAGAGAATGCCATGGTGTGTGCACCTACCGTCATCTGTCAACTCTTTTGACCTGGCAGGTAGTCAACATCTTCTCTTATTTGGCTAACTGAAGTTGGAATTAGGGTTTCTACCCCTGTGGGTAAAAGCATTTCACTCCACATTGGAGAAAAATAAGTAGTAATTTCATCTGCCACTACTGCCCAAGGATATGAACAGAATCTCTGCTTCTATGCGGACCTCTGGTTCTTTTTTTTTTTTAATATTTAACTATATGTTTATTTTACCTAATACTAACATACACAAAATATTATGGTTTCAATATTAATATAAAAGTTACTAATGTACATTTTTTCATATATATGTTGGTCGCTTGTATGAGACAAACATCATTACAAAGTACATGTATGAGTACACAGTGTGACTCCACATTGTATACAATCAGAGAAATGAAAAGTTGTACCCCATTTGTGTACAATGAATAAAAAAAAATAAAAAATAAAAACAGCATAGTAAGCAAAAAAAGAATGGGAAGTTATACTCCATGTATGTATAATATGTCAAAATACATTCTACTGTCATGTATAACTAAAAAGAGCAAATATATAATTTTTCAAAAATCATTAATGTCATATTCTACATTTTTGTTAACATCTCAGTTTTAACTAGACCTCTGGTTCTTAACCAGCTCCTATTGTTTTCACTTCTAGTCATCCCTTTTTCTGGCCCTAATGCTATCCCAGATCATTCTTCTGTTCCTACCCTGCCCTTGTTACAACCACTGCCCCTAAATAGTCCAAAGGATAGTCTCTCAAAGTTTGCCCTGTCTTTGCTCTGGGCAAAGAGCCTTGGGAGTGGCCTGCTACTGAAAGGAGAGGTAGGGACATGGGGAGAGGCATATGTAATCTGAATGGTGGTCACTGCCTGCCAGGGCTGTGCTTTTAGGACTCTCCTTTCTGTCTTTGAACTTCTTCCAACAGAGGAGTGCTGATCATCAATGCTCCCCTCTGCCTCCCGCTATCCAGAAGCTGTGTCTGCATCCTGTTCCCTAATTGAAGGCATTCAGCTTGCTCTGGGAGAGAGTTGACCCATGCCCCCACCCTCAGGAGCCAAAAGGCCTATGAGCAGGCAGTGTGGCCTAGGTAGAGATGTGGCAGGAGAACAGAGGCATTTGAATCAGCACCATCCCCTGCAGAGGGAGCAGGCTGCTTTGGGGTTTTCTTTGGCTGACTCCTAATGGTTTTTATAAAAATTAGGTTTTTTTTTTTTTTAGTTATTCAAATGATTTTATTCTTGCAAAGAAAATAAATTATTTCACCTTAAGATTGTAAAATTGTAAAGTTAAATAGTGTCCTTTGGCTGCCATGCCTGATCCCAATCCCCTCCCCCATTTCCTACAGTCAACTACATTTCTCAGTTCAGTGTGTATCCTTCCAGATCTTTTTCTGTACTTTTTTTTTTTTTTTTTGGTGTGTGTGTGGTGCTGGGGATTGAAGCCAGGCCTTGTGCTTGCAAGGCAAGCACTCTACCATCTGAGCTATATCCCCAGTCCTTTTTTTATACATTTACTAGCTGTCCCTTTATATCTATAGAAAATGGGTCAGATTGTTTTAAGGTTTTCAGACAGTTTTTCTTTCTTTCTTTCTCTACATATCACTGTGCAACTATTAGCCAGTGACATTTCTCAGAGATCTCTTCATATTGGCTCAAAGAGATCATGTGCATTTTTTAAAATTGCTGCCCAGTGTTCTCTATCACAAACACACTTCAGTTTATTCATTCCCTCACTGATGGACATTTATATTTTTCCCAATTCTCACTATTATAAACAAATTGCAATGACTATTCTTGCATATGACTCATTATATATAACCATCTTTCTTGGGTAGACACAACACAAGAACTCATAGAATATACATGTTGATAGCACAGTTGATCAAGTTGATCTCCAGAGAAGAGTTGGACCTAGTAAAAGCCATTAACATGACCATTGTCTTGATATTATCAAATAATTCATTCAGCATTTCTTATTGTTGTGTTTCCCCAGCTCCTTAGTGAGGTCAAACATCTTTTATATATTTGTTGGGCATTTTTGTTTTTTCACTTGTAAGTTCCCTTTTCATATCCTTTTGAAAATTAAGATGCTAACAGATGCAGTGGCACACACCTGTAATTCCAGCAACTTGGGAGGCTCAGGTAGGATCACAAGTTAGAGGCCAGCCTCAGTACCTTAGTGAAATCCTATCTCAAAATTAAAAAAAAAAAAAATTTAAAGGTCTGTTCAAGCCTCAGTACCATGGGGTGGGAAGGGGGAGATGCTAAGGTTTTATTTGTTTTCTTTTAAAAATTACATATATACTCTGGATATTAGTTCTTTGTCTATTACAAGTGTGACAGATGTTTTTCCACAGTCTCTCACTTATCTTTTACTTTATGGTATCTTTTGTATCATATTAAAGTGTTTCATTTTGATAGAATCAAATTATCAGGTTTCAGATGGCTTTGACTGTGTGTGTGTGTGTGTGTTTCTTATTGTAAAATGCTTCCTCTCACTGGAGTTCATGAACACATCTTTTATACTTTTCTAGTATGTTTATTTTTTATATTTAGGGCTTTACCATATCTGAATTTATTTTTGTGAATGGTATACGGAAGAATCTAGGCTTTATTTTTTTTTCTCTGAATACAATTCTGAAAACTATTGGTTTTCATTGTCTCTTCCTGATACCTATTCTTCCCTCTTCCTTTACTAACACGATTCTGAAAATCCCAGTGTGAGGTCTGTGTGGGATGGAGCCCACTGTCCACTCTTGGAGTGGATCCTAACTGGCCTAAGCCCACCAATGTGTCCCATCCCTCTGGCTGCAAGCAGTGAATGGTTCTGAAGGGTAAATGACCCTTTTGAGGCTAGTGATGCATGGAACAATGTTTCCTGGGAGTTTCTGAGAAAGAGGGTTTTTTTTTTTTTTCACTACAAAGTCTGTTGCTCAGTTGCCACTGACAATCATCTTACTCCCACAGAGGAAGCTAATCTTAGGATGACTGCATAGTGGAACACATGAAGGGGATGGGAAAGAATCCAGGTTGCCATCACGGATCTGCAGGGTCGATTTTGTTGTGACAACTATTGCTGGACATTTCTTTTACATGAGCCAGTGTATTTTCTTCATCACTTCAGTCCATTTGAGTTGAATTTTCTCTTACTTAAAACTGAAAGTAGGGGCTGGGGATATAGCTCAGTTCGTAAAGTGCTTGCCTGTCAAGCACAAGGCCCTGGGTTCTAATCCCCAGCACAGCAAAAAAAAAAAAAAAAAAAAAAGAAAGAAAGAAAGAAAGAAAAAGAAAAAAGAAATAAAAACAAAACAGTATTCCTACCCAATTTAAACTAACAACCATCTCCACCCTGTTTACAGAAAGGTTCACCTATTTCACATTGATACAAAATGCTCCTTGTGGTAGACCCTGGCCAGGTCAGCTTACTGAGAAACCTATTGTAAACATGAACAGAAAACTCCGAGGCTTTACAACCACCAAAGGATAGATTGCCCAAAATACTGGCAATGAGACTTTTCCAGGCTTAGAATTCCCATCCTAGGCCTACGTGAGGAAGTCTACTGAAGAACAGCATTTTTGCTTCATTTGTGGTGTAAGCTGTTCCTGCTGCTGACATGGGTAGGATTGTAAAAGGCAATGACTGCCCAAATCTGGGCTTTTCTGACCTGATGAACACTCATTTCTAGGCCAGCTGCCCAAATCCTTGAACTTGGGGGATGCCTTTGTGAAAAAAACAGAAAGCAAGGGAAGATGCAGCCTTCCTATGCATCTTCATTTCACAAATATCTTTGGACTCTTGATTGCTAACCACCTTGGGAGCAAACCAAAATAAAAGCCACCTTGAATAGGGTCCAAGTCAGCTTTCTCACCCATCCCTGGACCTAGACTTTCTCTCACTCCATAAATCCCATAAAAATGTGGGTCTCTTTCTGGACTCTTCATTCTGACTTGTGGATTTATTTGTTAATCTCTGTATCAGCACCACACTGTTCTAATTCCTTTTGTTTTATATTTGATATAATATAGGGAAAGTCTTCCACCAATCATTGTTCTTGAAAATTATATGGAATATTTTCTTGTAGGAATTTTAAAGTCAATCAGTCAGGTTCCATGAGAAATTCTATAGAGAATTCAATTTTTATAGAATTGGGACAGAATTAATAGACAGATTTTTTTTGTTGTTGTTTATCTCGTATCTGTCCACATTACTCGACTCCTTGACTCCTGGGTTTTGTGCATTTTCATATCAACAGATCTATGATTAAGAACACAGATTCTGGGCTGGGACTGGGGCTTAGTGGTGGAGCACTTGCCTCGTATGTGTTTAAGGCTCTGGGTTTGACCCTTAGCACCACATAAAAATAAACAAATAAAATAAAGTCATCATGTCCATCTACAACTACAAAGCAAAAAACAAAACAAAACAAAAAAACAACAAAATAAACAGATTCTAGCAGTGCACAGTAATCCCAGTGACTCAGGAGGCTAAGGCAGGAGAATCCTAAATTCAAGGCCAGCCTCAGCAACATAGCAAGGCCCTATGCAACTTAATGAAAACCTATCTCAAAATTTTAAAAATTAAAGGTCTGGGGTTATGGATCAGTGGTAAAGCACCCCTGGATTCAGGAAAAAAAAAAAAAAAAAAAAAAAGAACAGACTCTCTGAAGTCAGATTGCCTGGGTTTAAAGACTGGCTGTGCCATTTACTAGCCAAGTACCTCAACAGGTTTATTTGTTTTCTAATCTGTAGAAATGACATTATAACTTATGTACATATGTGATTACACAAATGGTGTGATTCTGCTTCATGTATAACCAGAAGAATGAGAAGTTGTACTCCATTTATGTATGATATATCAAAATGCATTCTACTGTCATGTTTAACTAATTTGAACTTTAGATTATGTAGAGGAAAATGAGAGGGAGGGGGAGGTATGAAAAACGGTGGAATGAGACAGACGTCATTACCCTATGTACATGTATGATTACAGGAATGATATGAATCTACATCGTGCACAACCATAGAAACGAAAAAATGTACCCCATTTGTGTACAATGAATCAAAATGCAGTCTGTAAAAATAAAAAATAATTTAAAGAAAATGAAAAAAATAGGTTTGATTCTAATTCCTGTTTCATAAGGTGGTTATGAGGACTAAGGACTAAATGAGTTAAGATGAACAAAGCATTTAACAAAGAGTAAGCAGTAATAATAATTATTGTCTTCACAATTTATTTTTTAAAAAAACAAGTTTACCTGGTTTTCTTTCAATTCTTCTACCTCTTTTCTTACCTTAATACACTGGCTGAGACTTTAATAGCGACTTGAACAGCAGTACTGATAATAGGTATTATAGTCTTGTTCCTGATTTTAATGAAATTTCTTCTAATGTTCATTATTAAATATATTTACATAGGTTTCTGGTGTAATCCTTGATCTTATTAAGGATACTCCCTCATTGTTCTAGTATTCAAAGAGTTTTTCTCATGACCAGATATTTCTGTTGAGATTCATAACCTTTTAATTAATCCATTATTGTTGAAAACTACATTGATAGATCTTCCATAATCAAATTTCTCTGAATTTCTGGGGTATACCTGCTTGATTATGATCTATTGTTCTCTTCATTCAATTCAATTTGGTGTTATCTATTTCTACTGAGTTTTACCTCCTTAAGTTTCTACCAAATCTGTACCTAACCTCCAGGCTGGACTGCCTGTTCCTTCTGTATACACCCAAAGACACCTGTCTTTTCCTAATATCTCTCTGACTTTGCACTTACAATTTGATATTCTAATTACCTATCTTCTTCAGTGGAATATGCAATAGCTGAAGGACAGAGTTTTATCTTCTTCCTAATTATAATTAGGAAGAATAGGGCCTGGATTAAAGGAAGAATTTTGAAAATATTTGTGTTCTAGGTAAAAGTATATAACGTTCCCCTGACGGCTTAGTTTTGTAGGAAAAGCATTGGCCATGTTGGCCAGTTTATCATTCAGACAAGACCCATGTCAATACTAGTGGTCCCTTTTGCTGCTGGGGCCTAAGGAGCCAGGAAACCTCATGGCCACCCCTGTCAGTTATACCTAAGTAGCATATGAGGAGCTCTGGACTCTGCATGGTCCTCCACATCTTCAAGTTGAAGGTTGTCTATCACTTTTATCAAAACATGCTCAGATATGGAGTGAGGAGAAATCATTAGCAACCTGTGTTGGGACCTTGTTACTGTTCAATGGGACTTCTCTTTCTGGGAGTCTAAGATGCTTCCTAAGTATATTAGCAGTGGCTAATGAAGATGGGAATGGCCACAAGGGATGCTTAGGTATTTTTATCAGGAAGCAATGAGAGGAGCACAATGGATCCATTATAGAGATACCCCTATGTGAAGACAGTCCCTTCTCTCCCTGAAGATGTCTCTACTGAGGTCAGTCCTTGTCCCAGGAGAGGAAACCCCTTACCACCAAGGTCATCCAATAGCAGAGCAGTAGGATCCTTCCTACTGGAGAATACAAGCATCTACAGTCCCAGTTGTCCTATGTCAGAAGCATCACTCAAGGATGCTCTTGTGACCAATTTGGGAGCTGGTCTGTGAAGACTAAGAGATCCCAAGTACCCTGGAGGTCAGTGACGATAGGCAAGACATAGGTATAGCACTGTTCTAGGGCTGACTGACATTCCATGCTTATCAGTGCTAGACTCCTCATCAACATAAATGTCCATCTTCATTTTTTTACCTACCAGGTATTTATCAAGAACCTTCTGAGCTGGGTGTGGTGGCACACGCCTGTAATCCAAGCGACTTGGGAGGCTGAGTCAGGAGGATCACGAGTTCAAAGCCAGCCTCAGCAACTTAGTGATGCCCTAAGCAACTCAGTGAGACCCTGTCTCTAAATAAAATACAAAATAGGGCTGGAGATGTGGCTCAGTGACTGAGTGTCCCTGAGTTCAATCCCCGGTTCCAAAAAAAAAAGAACCTTCTGTATGCCAGGTGCTGTCTGTTGAGGGTGCTGGAAAAATAGCAGCAAACTTATTTTTTTAAATCTATGCTGTCATGGAGCTTATAGTAAAGTAAGCTGCCTGATTTCCAGATGCATTCCCAGTTTATCTCATGGTTTGGATGGTACTATCTGGGACTCACCAGGTTTGTAACAGATGATCAGTGTTTTCCTTCTCCTGCTATGACTGCTCCTGCTGATCTGCACACAGCTGCTGGCATCCCTTTCAGTCCAAATCTGGGATTGGGGTCAGGGCTCAGCCTGAGGCAAGAAGACAGAGCTTTTTGGCTAGTTTAGAGTGCAAAAGGTGCCCTTAACTTCAGCGTCTGATGTGCAAAGATGGCCTTTGACTTGCTGCACGTCACCAGTCCAGCCCCATTTGTCTTCTCCACACAAGAAACACTTGGCAGTGTTGGCTGAAATAATGAGTTGGGGTCAAGTGTAAGCACAGAGCTAACCTATTAGGTATACTGTAACCAAGACTACAATGGAAGTAGAGCCGCAAGTGCTTCAAACCAATCAGATACCTACCCTCCTCTCTTTGTGACTCCTGTGCTCAGATAGGGCACAGCAGAGATATGCTTAGACTGTCAATGTGGTAGTCTCTTTGCAGCAATGGAGAAGGCTCCAGCCTGTGTGTACAAGTGTGCATGCAGGGGTGTGCCTGTGTGCATGCACATGCATTCTCATGCTGGTCCTGGTGCCTGCAGCAGCAGCTTCATGGAACCCTGTTTAGCAGTCCTTTCTTCAATGGGGAGAAGGGCTCCTCACTGTTGTGTCTGTTCTGGATTGTCATAGCTTTCTGTGTGCAGCACCCCTACATCGTTGGACTCCCATCCCCTATTGGCAGGCAGAGTGATGACTGAAGCGTCAGGCTTGTGGTTTCTGTAACAGGAAGTGATTTAGATCCCTAAAGCTAATTTTAGATGAGTTGATATGGGGTTTTCAAAGAATGTTTCAGGGGTGGTTTCAGGCTCAAAACTCAGCCCCCTATTCTTCTTAATTATTAGGGATGGGCAGTTTCCCACTGTCCTTGTCACTGTCTGGCTGGGTGAGCTCATGTTCAGCTGGGCAGAGCCCTTAGGTGAAAATTAGAGCTGGTTTTCCCTGGATTCCAGGCTGCCTGAGTCACTGTTTTTGGCCTTGAACTCCAGGCACTCTGTGAGTCAGCAGAGGCCTGACTCTAGGCCAGGCAGACACAGGACCTCTTCTCCCTGATTGAGGACTGCCTGGAGGCTCCCAAGGGTCCTATAAGGATAAGCCATCCACCCTTACCCAGGTTGTGACCTTGGTCAGAGATCAGTGAGGCTTTAGGTCAAAGAAGTGTCATCTTGGATGGAAGGCACTTATGTCAACCCTGTCCTGAGCCTCTTAGAAAGGAGAACCCTCAGATCCAGGATGGCCAGGCTGGAGATGCCATTTCTGTTTTAGTCCTGAAGGTTGGGACTCCTGCTGAAAGCAGCAGACACAAATGAAGTACAGGCAGTCCTGTCCTCCTGGCACTGAAACCTCACTGGTTGGAGACCTCAGAGTCAAATGATTTCTGTCTCTGTCAAGATCTGAGCACAAGCTAAGAAAGCTGGAGTTCCCTGCTCACTCTTCCAAAAGTGTCCTCAAAACCAATTTTAATCTGCCATTTCTATCCGTGAGGGTTCCACGGCAACCCCTACAGCAGAGAGTACTACCCTCTTTATCAAAAAAGAAGCTCAGTCTCAAAATGTTAGAAAGAAATAGCCCAGGGTTGCCCAGCTCATGGAGGCCTCAGAGACAAGCCAGGTGCTGACCCCTGTACCATTCCATCAATGGATGTCCAACATTCAGGGAAAGAACTCTTCATATTTGATCCAGGCATCAGTCAACTATGAGAGTCAGTCATAGACCTGGGACCTCTGAAAAGGCATGATTCAAGTACCTGCCAATTCCTAAGTCTACTCCTTGCCCTGCTTTTGGATGAAGTGTAGCCTGGGAGATGCTGCCAGGCCGATAGGTCTTGGTTGAGATCAGATGAGGCTTCTAGGACAAAGGAAGTACCATCTTGAATAGTAGGCATTTTGATCAGCCCTGTCCTGAGCCTCTTGTGAGAGACCTTACAAGAGGAAACAACTTCTGCCCCAGAGAGGCTATCAACAGACATTTCCAGGGACAAACAGAAGGCAGCCTTTGTGGCCTCCAAGACCAATCATTCTCTTGAGGAGGATCAAGCAGGGCAGGACTGATGACTGACCCAGAGCCAAGACTGAGCTCAAACCACAGAAGAGGACAGCACTCTCAAAAAAGCTTCTGTGTTTGCAGTTTAGTGACACAGAAGGTGGATGGTGTATGCTAAGCCCTGCTTTGAGAGTTCCATAGAAGACGTCTTTGACCTATTTTCAAGGGCTGTGGTGGCAGGAGGAATTTCTAGCCACATCATAAAGAGTTTTGTGGCCACCTCTGATAGACCAACTCAGGAAGTTGTAATTTTCCATGATTAGGTTATTAGTCACAAAAGTGATCCCTGCCCCCAGTCCCCAACCCCTGTACTGCAGGAGACTGACAGAAGTGTGGAGTGGTCAGTGGGGGACCCTGTCTCCTCAGTCACAGGTCAGGAGCCAGTGAGGCCTGAACATTGTTGGGCCCTCTATGTGTCTGTCTCGTTTGTGGAGCCTCAAGCCCTAAACTAACTTCTTCAGCACTTGATCCTCCCCAGGAGATTTAGCCGGGGCAAGAAATCCCTTAAGATCTTCATAAATGGACATGGGTGACATGACTCCCAGAAAATCTGCTCCAGGGAAGAGCCATGTCCTCTGAGATATCAATAACTATCTATAACATTTCTAGGGCATTTCATTTAAGAGAGGAAATCTTTTTTTTAAATTTGTTCTAATTAGTTATACATTACACTAGACTGCATTTCGACACAGCATACATAAATGGAGTATAATTTCTCATTTGTCTGATGTACACGATATAGAGTTACACGGGTCATGTAATCATATATACACATAGGGTGATAATGTCCGATTCATTCGACTATCATTCCTACTGGCATACCCCTTCCCCTCCCTTCACTCCCCTTAGTCTAGTCCAAAACACGAGAAGGAGGAAATCTTAAGACAAAGGAATTACTGAGGTAGTTCATAAACCACTTTCAGGAAACCACATGGGCTGAGAACCTCTTGCCCATTAGAAAGACAGGGCTGTGAACCTGTGTGGTGATCATGCATGGATTCCCCAGGGGGCTCCCCTGAAGCAGAAGAATTAGGTGGAGCCCACCCCCCTGTGGGAATGTCACCTAATTAGTCTGTTCTTCCAAACTCCTGAAGGATCTCAGGACTCAATCAGGTGCCTTCGAGGAGCATTCCTGCTCCCAGATTTGATAGAGCACTGCCAAGCTGGGGGGCAAACATAGCCAACCCCTGAGCCCTGCCACCAAAGCTGGTGGCATTTTCCTAGTTTGTTTAGGAACATCAGCCATGGTTGTTATTCCCAATTATTGGTTTGTTTGAAAGTAATTGCTCTTTCTCCTGAAGTCTGGATACTATGTTGATTCTAGGGGCTAGGGACTGGCCTAAGGTGTGGACAAATATTTGGGAGTGTCCAAGAGACCTTCATGCCTGTGAAGTGACACAGGCCACCCACCCACCCTCCCCATGCACCTGGTGCTGATGTGAATCAGAGAAGGGGGCAACTTGACCTCAAAGCCCTGGTCTGTCTTCCAGGGCACAATCTCCTCAGGGCCGGGCATTCAGGAAGAGAATGTCTTGCCACACATGGGGAAGCAGGAAAGGCAATGAGTCCAGGGCCAGTTCAGAGGGGTACTGGTCAGGTGAGTGATGTGCAGAGCACAGATGAAAAGTGGAGAGGACAGTGGGTCTGGCCACCTGCCCCTGAGAAAGCAGAAATCTGCATTCGTGTGGAAGTGACACTTAAACACACAGCTGGGCAAGCCCCAGACATTACTGAAACCTTCGTTGGTAGGCATATTTTTCAGTTTCTCACACATCCCCACCTCAGTCAACAGTGCTGACCACAATCAATGCCTTTTTTGGTGACTCAAAGCCACAGCTCAGGCTGGCAATTGTTTGTTGAATCTAGCTGAAGATGCAGGTGCAATGGGAGGTGGGACCAACCCTAATGGACACCAACCCCAAAAGATACCCTGTCACTTAGGCAAAAGTCCCGCAAGTCAGCTTGCTTTTAGATATTTTGCCTCATTCTTTCTGGAAGGCATTTGCTAGAAATGACCTGATCTATTGAGTTCAAGAGATCTCACTCCAATTCCTGAATCTGCTACCTATTAGTTGCCAGGCCTTGGATAGTTTTCTAGCTCCAAATTTGCCCCCGTCAAATCCATTCATTCAATCATTCATTCATTCATTGAACACATGTTACATGAACATCTTCTTTGTGCCAGGTATTAATATGAACACTTGGGAGTGATCAGCAGGAGATAGAATAAGTATTCTTGCTTTCAGAAGTACATATTATAGAATGGAAGATACAAAATAAAAATAAGCAACAAACCTAATAACATCTTAGAAGGTAGCAAGTGCTATAGAAAAATATTGAACAAGATGAAGGGGGAGTGTGGGACCTAGTGTGTTTTGGAGTGGCGGTAGAAGAGGCTCCAATCCTCAATAGGGTAGACAGGGGAGATATCTTTGAGAAAATAATATCCTAGCAAAGATTGAAGGTGGTGAAGGAGTTTTCCCATTCAAGGCAGAGGGAAAAGACAATACAAAGTCCCTGAGGCTGGCATGCAAGGAGGCCAAGGTGCTTGAAACAGAATGAGGGGAGGGGAGTCTGAGAGGTAAAAGAAAGATGAAGGGGACCTTGTAGGCCACTGTGGGAACTATAGCTTTTATGCTGGTAAAACACAGAGCCATTGGAGAGTTCTGAACTGAGCGGCATGATCAGACCTGGATTGTAACAGGATCGTTCTGACTGCTGAGTTGAGAGTGGACTGTAGAGCAGAGCACAGATGGAAGCTGGGAAATTAACTAGTGTCCACTGTAGCACATCTAAGCAGAAGTGGTTTGAACCACTGTGGGTGCAGTGGTGGTGGTGAGAAAGGTTGAATTCTAGATATATTTTGAAAGGTGAGCCATCAGGAGCAGCTGATGGATTTGTCATGGGATATGAGAGTGAACTGAGCCAAGGGGTTTGCTCTAAGCAGCTGGAAGGATGACTTGACATCAGCTGAGCTGAGGAAGCTAGGGATGCGCAGGCTCAAAGGGAAATTCAGAGTTCACTTTAGAACATGTCAAAAGGGATTTGCTCCTCACTTCACAGGCTGTGGTGAGGACCAAAGAAGAGAAGATGTGAAAGTGCTCAGCACTAGCACGCAGCTAAGTCTCAGAAAATGTCACTTTCCCTTTCCATCTGTCATACAGATGGGCAAAGCATGAGCAATTGGGGGTCCCTGAGCCAATTTGACTAACAGTCTTTCTGTAGAAATAATAAGCCTCCCCCAGTGGTTTTCTCACCCATCAGAAAACTTTCACTGTTGCTAACAGGTTTTCAGAGTCTTCAAAGGTTTCTTGGTGACGCTGACACACTGGTGTGGTGATGAGCTTCTGCATCAGTGGCCCCCCAACTGTGCACTCACTCTTTCCTTGTCAGTCACTCTGTGGGTGTCAGATGAACAGGAGGCATGACATCATCAGTACAGCAGAACAAAGAGTTGCTCTACGTCAGACACCCAAACTCTCACCCCTCCTTGGCCATACCAATTGCCCATAGAGTATTGACAAATTACTTACTTTTGAGGTAAGAACTATCTTAAAAGTGAAGAACAAAGGCTCAGAGAAGCTTGTTATGTGACGTTCGTGGGTAAGCACACATGAACATGCTTACCAGCACCATGCCAGGCAATAAATAAGCACTTAATAAACATTAACCATTGTCGCAATCCTCATCAACAGTTCCAGAAGATGTACTCCTGTGAGTTGGAAAGGGAAGGAGTTTCTCTAGAAGTTACACTTTTTATTATCAAAAGGCTTGCCTCAAAATGGATTTATACTGTCATGGATAACTAAGAAGAACCAATTTTTTCAAAAAGATAATTAGCTGATGGGATTTTAGGCTACAACTTTCTCTGAGCTCTTTTTTTTTTTTTTTTTTTTTTTTTTGTGCTGAGGATTGAACCCAGGGCCTTAGTGCTTGCAAGGTTATATCCCGAGCCCTATCTGAGCTCTTTTGATTCTGACTCTCTTGACACTGGCATTGGCACATCACAGTTGCCAAATGGACAAAACAAAACAAAAAAAATCATTGACTGTACAGTAGAAGAATTTCCATAAATGGAATGAGAACACCTGACTTTATGGGTAGGGAAAGGGAGTTGCCTATGGGTGACATCTCTAGATGTGAAATGCTGTTTACTTTTCTTGTTTGAATTTTTAACAGTGACTTAGATCACTAGTAATAGGCGACTTTCTAAGATGTCTTTGAGATGTTCTAGTAAGCTATTACCTGTGCGATGAGCTGTTTTCAATGGTTACTTTGCTTCATCTGAGGGACAGCCTGACCTGCTGTAACTGTGATACAGGCTGGGCATTCATACAGTAACATGGCAATTCTTAGGAAAACAGAAAACCTCTGTTTTAATTTGCCTTTTTTGCCACTGTGACCAAAAGGCCTGATAAGAACAACTGTAGAGGAGGATAAATGTATTTGGGGCTCATGATTTCAGAACTCTCAGTCCATAGATGGCCAACTCCATTGCTCTGAGCCTGAGGTGAGGCAGAACATCATAGGCAAAGGGCATGCAGGGGAGAGCAGCTCAGGATCTCACACCAAAAAGCAGAGAGAGAGAGCTCTGCTCAACAAGGACAAACTATATACCTCAAAGGCTTGCCCCCAGTGACTTACTCCAGTCATACTGTACCTGCCTATAGTTAACACCCAGTTAATTCATACCAGTGGATTAAGTCATCAATTAGGTCACACCCTCATAACCTAATCATTTCACCTCTGAATATTCTTGCATTGCCTCACAAATGAGCTTTTGGGGGAACACTTCACATCTAAATCATAACAGCCTCCCTGCGAAGTGCTCAAACTTCCCTAAACCCCTGAGGTTAGTGACTGCCTGGATCTGAGCATGGCTCACTTTCACTCACCTGCTCACTTCTGAGAGAACCTTGACTCCCAGCAGAAACATATGAGCAACTTGAGGATTTTATTATCCCTCTGTGCACTGGTTAGTAATGTGAGGCTTCAAGTAAACATCATTTAAATCTCCAAGATAAGAAAATCTTTGTGTCCCAAAGTTCTACTTGAGGGTCTTCTGCAAAGCTGACATATATGAGAACAGGAATCTTATTCTTACTCTGTTTAAATTCTGAAAGTTTGGTTCCTGGCAATGTTGCCAGTAGCAAGTGAAATCCAAATATACAGACTTCATTGGCCTATAAAACTAGATGAAGAGACAGGCCAAGCTTGCAAACAGTCTCTTCAGAAAGCTACAAAGTTGTGCAGCAGAACATTCCAGTACTTGTCTTTGAGCTGTGGTGTCCTCTAGATTGAAAACCCTGGTGCTGTCCTAGTTTAACACCCTTTCCCCGGCCTCCTTTACAGTCCAGAGCAGCACAATTCTTGAAAATGGCACAATTCTCATATTATCTGACCTTTAAGGTCCCACTAATGGTGGCAAACCAGCTAGGGGGAATATGACTGGATGGGTCACAGACATCTGCACTGCCCAAGCCATTGAAGTTTGCCAAGTGGATCATTTCTGCCCCAACACCACATACTTACACCAGGCCTCTGTCTATTCCTTTATACTGCCAATTATGCTGAAATGTCCTCAGCACCCCCAGTCCACTGGCCTTGGTGCACTTGAGGCTCAGATGCTGGGTGGAGAGGACAGTTGTCTTTGGTGGTGAGTGAGGGTGTGAGCAGGTGGAGAGCAGTGTGCTTCTGCTGACAGCTCCGTGTTGCTAACCTCTGTGAAACATTCCTGTCTGCTGTCCCCATGGCTGGAACTCAGATGCTGCTCCATATGGGGAGGGTGCCAGTTTGGACATCTGATAATCAACATACTGTAGCTTCAGTGGCCATCACCCTCTGAGTGACAGCCTGGATCACGACCAGGCCAGGGTGTGGAGTGGCATGCAGTCAATGGGCTAATGCATTTGCCACTCCAAGTTCTAAGAGTTCAAAGTTCAAAAGCACCAGGCAGAAGGATGCTAGCTGCATCTCATATCCAATTACTCACTCCCTGAGAGTGAGGACAAGGGCTCCAGCACTTCCTTGCCATCTGTTCCCATTTCCTCTTGGGTATTTCTGGCACTGTCCGGGAGCATTGACAGCCTTCAAGACCCCAGGCCAGCCAAGGATCAGAGGATGGGGAAGTGAGGCAAGGAGCCTCATCTTCCCAGACCTTGAGCATGGAGCTACCTCCCTCCTGTGCTCAGTTTCTGTCCTCTCTTCCCCTTTGATCCCTTTTCTGACTACTTCTCCCACCCTGTGCCCTACCCTTCAGTTCAGGCCACCCCTAGCAGGAAAATTACAACTGCTCCTCACAGGGTCCTGCTGACTTTGGGTCAGCACACTAGCCTAAGTTGTCCTTTAAAAATGCAAGACCTTGAAATGGACTTTTCATGGACTCCTCTTTGTCCATCAAGTCTCAGTCACCTTCTCAGAAAGGCTCCCATTGACCACTTTAAAGTCTCCAAGCCATCACCCATTTTATTATCTCCATGGCTTTTAGCTGATATTATCTTGGGAATTCATTTGTCAGTTGCTTTACTGTGTGTCTCCCTCACCAGAACCAGCAGGGCAAAGTAGTCATCTTGTTTTCCATTGCCTGGTATACAGTAAATATGTGTTCAATAAGTATTTATTGAATGAATGAATGAGCCCTTCATAAGATCAGTCACATTGCCAGCTGCTGGGCTGCTGTGCCATCATCAAGTAATCTGCATGCAGGTGGAGAGGGGAGCCTCTCCATGGTGATGATCAAGGTATGAGCCTGCCATAGCTCCAGGAGCTATGGGGCAGGGGCCTCTTGGCCTGATGGAAGCCAAGCCACATGACTTTTTAAAAGCAGCAGGAAGCCAGGCTCTGGAGATAAGAAGTGTGGAGAGAGAGCCAGAGGGTGGAGGGGTGCTCCCTGGGGATGCCCAAACCTCTGTGGCTGGCCAGCAGCACCACATGCTTCCTGTGGAGATCAAGAAGAGGAGATCCCCTCTGTAGGCCCTAGAGCTGGGGCTGCCCCAGGAACCTCACCCTGGTCCTCTCTGAGGTAGCCAAGACATGGAGCTGCTGTCCCTCTAATCTGCCATTCAGGGACATGGAAGGGGCTGCCTGCTGATAGGTGTCAAATCCATGTGCATTGTGCCTCTGCATCCCTGTGCTCCTCTGTTTTAGTCTCTCCACTGGAAAAATGGGCTCCACCACATCAGTGCTTGTGAGGAGGCTGAGACATCGGGGAAGAGCCAGGGGCTAGAATCTCAAGGAGGAGTGAAGATCTGGAAGGCTGAGATTCTAGGTACAAGAGGCAACCAGGAAGGTTACTGAGCCAGGAATTGCTGAAGTTGAAGGTCCCAAAGTAGGTGTAGGCAGACCCTTGAGATCCCAGGACCTTGCTAGCATTCTGATGCAATAAAACAAAGACCTGGTATCCCTGGCTGGTTCAGGAGAACCAAGGAGAAAGAGCCCTTGAGAGTTCAGGTCTCATCTCTGCCAAGGAGAAGGAGAAAGAGCCCTTGAGAGTTCAGGTCTCATCTCTGCCAATCTGTAGCTGTATGACCCTGGACAAGTCATGTCTCTGCTCACAACTTCAGTTATATCATTTGTGGAAAAGGGATCATGATCTCTCTCTCTCACACATGATCATGGTAAGCTTTAAAGAAATAACATAAGTCATTCCAGCAACTATGGGCTTCAGCTCCCCTTACCTACCAGGGTTGTCTCCTAGGGCAGTGAGGATATCTGTGGACACAAACTAAGGAAAGGAAGCTGGAAAACCACTGTCCTGACTCAGTGACTTGCCCCACCCCGGCCTCTGGCCCAGATTCTGGAGGCCTTAGTCAGGGGGTGGTGGTCTATTTGTCCAGGGCTGGGGTTTCCCTATAGGAAACACTGGTAGCCTGCTGGAAAAGCCCTCAAAACAGATGGATGTCATCCTACCTAAGAAGAGCTTAAAACTGCCAGAATGGATGGGTAGACCAGTCAGACTTGCCCCCTTGGGAAAACCCAGGCATGAGCTATTGCTTGGATCTGAGTACAGTTCCTGTCTGTCCTGCTATAGCCAGGCCCTGGGAAAATCTCAGATACAGAACCTGAGGTAATCTGTAGACCTGAGGCTGCAGTCCTATGAATCCTGCTCAATATCTAGCCTGCTTAAAGGTCCCAGCCTTGAGCTGCCTGAACTGTATAGGTCTCTTCCACTCATATCATCTCCCCATGTCCCCCACCTGCCCAAGGCTCCTGCCACCAGATGACACCTCATCCCCACACTTGACCTGCTCCCTCCAGGATCAAGGGCCTTTTCAAGGAAGCCTCCCCACTTCTATGGTGCCCCCACTCCTGGTTTACATCCTTCTCCATGACCAACCCTTCTTGGCCTCTTCTGCATTTCCCCATCCTCTTCCCATCTTCTAGGTATGCAAATTCTTTAGGGCTTGGACATTTCTCTCCTTGGCTACTCCAGAGTTCTCAGAGTTATGGTCTGAAGGCCAAATCAGGGCCACCCCACAAATGGCATCTTATACTCATTGGTACTGCCAGCCATATTTCTGCATGCCCCTCTTTGGAAGAAACTCCATCACTATGGAGTCACCCTAAGAGCTACTGCATCCCGAATTCTCTGATCTGACTTTAGCCTATCCTTGCCTTGCCTCTCATTGGGCCATCTAGCTTGGATGAAAGGTTCTCTCTAAGGCCTCCATCACAGTCATGTTCACCACCTCCTCGCCACCTTGGCGAATAACTTCTTCCTTCACAAACCATCTGGAGCTATCTTCCCAAGGAACTGTACCTGATTCTGCATCCCAACCCCAATGGGGCTGAATCTAGTTCCGTTAGTGGAACAATGACTGTGACTGTGTCCATGGTACCTGGTAGCTGAGGCACAGTGAGCACCCAATATTAGGAAGGAAGAGGGACCCTGAGGAATTAAGTATCTGAAAATGGCAGAATGAAGACTTCTGGTTCCGGAAAGAGGCTAACGCTTTGACACTGAAACAATGGAATCTTTTTCTCTTTTTGTTACCAGGAATTAAACCCAGGGGCACTTTACCACTGAGTCACATCCCTAATGCAATTTTATATTTTATTTAGAGACAGGGTCTCCCTGAGTTGCTTAGGGCCTGGCTAAGTTGCTGAGGCTGACTTTGAACTAGCAATTCTCCTGCCTCAGCCTCTCAAGTTGCTGGGATTACAGGTGTGTGTCACTGTGCTTATCCAAAACAATCAAATCTTAATGGGGGATGGTTCTAAGCACCAGTTTTCTGGACCATTTTCACAGGGGTCAGCTTTGTGCTTGGCATTTCAATATAGTTTTGTAGATGCCCACAAGACTGGGGCAGTCCAGACCCCAGTTTGTGAATGAAGGATTTATTCTACCAGCTTCTGGGAGGGCAGCCAGAAGACAACCTCAGCTGTAGTTCTCTTTGGGGTTGTCCTCTACTAAAAACGAAATGTCTTCTGTAGGGTCACACCTGCTTCCAGGTAAGGCCCACACCCCTGACTGACAAACATGAAATACAAAGTTCTGGTTCCCTCCTTGTCTTAGAAAAACTCTAAAGGACCATCCCAAGGAGACTTAGTTTTCTCTTCTCCACATGTTGATCCCCAAAACTTTTCATTCTCTTCCTCTCCCTTCTTTATTTTTTTGTAGTACAGGGGATCGAACCCAGGGGTGCTCTGGCAATGACTAACCCCCCCCATTCCTTTTCATTTTTTATTTGAGACAGGGTCTCACTAAGTTGCTGAAGTTGGTGTTAAACTTGTGATCCTCCTGCCTCAGTTTCCCAAATAGCTGGGATTAAAGTGTGTACATTTGCACCCAGCACTGAGAGTTTTTCATGGCAAAGATCTTGCATGCTAAACTCTGAATCTGCTTCTTGAGCACCTAATCTATGGCATCTGGTTCCAGTAGTGAAAAAAAAAAAAAAAAAGAGAGATGCTAAAGTGAGGTTTTGAGCTGAATCACAGCCTGTTTGTTAGTGAGGACCTCATCACAGGTGGCAAGTAAAGCAGCCTCTGGCACACAGTAGTAATACAATTGTTAAAACTTTCACCCATGTTGGAAGAGAATGCATTTGCTGGTAGCACATTAGGTATTTGAAAAATATGGGGGAATTAGTTACTATAAAGATAATGGATTTGCTAAGCTTGGCTGAGTCTCAATAAAAGATAATAAAGAGCATAAAATGATTAATTTGCAACATAAAACTCAATGTGAAAGTCAAAGGCTTCTTCAATGCATATAAAGAGTTCTTATCTGTTATAATGGAAGAGAAGAAAAAGCTGAGAACCAAGTCCAGGACTTATTTGTTAGAGTAGTTGCTATGGTTTGAGTGTGCCCACCTCCTGCCATGGACTCATATGTTAGGAGGTTGGTCTTTGGTGTGGCATTGTTGGAAGGTGGCAGAACCGTTAAGTGGTAGGGCTTAGTGCAAGGTAATTAGGTTATGGTGGAAGGTGGGTGTTGATTTTAGAAAAGATTGATACATCTCATGGAGTGAGTCATTTGCTCTGACAAAAGGGAGTTATTTTTTTTTTAAAAGCAGGCCTGATTTATTAATCTCTCTGGCTTGCTATTTGATCTCTCCCTGTTGCAAATGCTTTAGCCAAGATGTCATGTGTCATGATGTGATACAACCAGGGGAACCCTTGCCAGCACCAGTGCCAAGCTGTTTTCAAAATCAATGCGATTCCAATTAAAATCCCAATGACATTCCTCATAGAAATAGAGAAAGCAATTATGAAATTCATTTGGAAGAATAAGAGACCCAGAATAGTTAAAGCAATCCTTAGCAGGAAGAGTGAAGCAGGTGGTATCACAATACCAGATCTTCAACTATACTACAGAGCAATAGTAACAAAAACGGCATGGTATTGGCACCAAAATAGGCAGGCAGACCAATGGTACAAAATAGAGGACACAGAGAAAAACCCACATAAATACAGTTATCTCATACTTGACAAAGGAGCCAAAAACACACAATGGAGAAAAGATAGCCTCTTCAACAAATGGTGCTGGGAAAACTGGAAATCCATATGCAGCAAAGTGAAACTAAATCCCTATCTCTCACCCTGCACAAAACTCAACTCAAAATAGATCAAAGACCTAGGAATTAGACCAGAGATCCTGCACCTAATAGAAGAAAAAGTAGATCCAAATCTTCATCATGTCAGCTTAGGACCAGACTTCCTTAGCATGACTCCCAAAGCACAAGAAATAAAAACAAGAATCAATAATTGGAATAGATTCAAACTAAAAAGCTTTTTCTCAGCAAAGGAAACAATAAACAATGCGAAGAGAGAACCTGTGGAGTGGGAGAAAATCTTTGCCACATGCACTTCAGATAGAGCACTAATCTCCAGAATTTATAAAGAACTCAAAAAACTTTACCCCAAGAGTACAAATAACCCAATCAATAAATGGGCTAAGGAAATGAACAGACACTTCACAGAAGAGGATCTTCAAGCAATCAACAGATATATGAAAAAATGTTCAATATCTCTAGTAGTAAGAGAAATACAAATCAAAACTACCCTAAGAAATCATCTCACCCCAATTAGAATGTCTATTATCAAGAATACAAGCAACAATAGGTGTTGGAGAGGATGTGGGGGAAAAGGTACACTCATACATTGCTGGTGGGGTTGCAAATTGGTACAACCACTCTGGAAAGCAGTATGGAGATTCCTTAGAAAACTCAAAATGGAACCACCATTTGACCCAGCTGTCCCATTCCTTGGCCTATACCCAAAGAACTTAAAATCAGCATACTACAGTGATGCAGCCACATCAAAGTTTATAGCAGCCCAATTCACTATAGCTAGATTGTGGAACCAACCTAGATGCCCTTCAATAGATGAATGGATAAAGAAACTGTGGTATATATACACAATGGAATATTATTCAGCCATAAAGAAGAATAAAATTATGACATTTGCAGGTAAATGGATGGAGTTCATGTTAAGTGAAATAAGCCAATCCCAAAAAACCAAAGGCTGAATGATCTCTCTGATAAGTGGTTGATGACACATAATGGGGGTGGGGGGAGGTAAGGGAAGAATGGAGAAAGGATGGATTGTATAGAGGAAAATGAGGGGTAGGGAGGAGGCAGGGAAGGAAAGATAATAGAATGAGACAAACATCATTACATATATGTATATATATGAATACACAAAGTGTATGATTCTACTTTGTGTACAACCAGAAAAATGACAGTTGTACTCCATTTGTGTACAATGAACCAAAAAAAAAAAAAACCTGCATACTAAATAAACCTCTTTGTAGAGTACCAAGCCTCAGGTATTTTGTTACAGTAATGGAAAATGGATTAATACAGTATGTGAACTCCAAAGGTTACGTTCCTAACCAAGGCAGGTTTCCAAAGGAAATCCCTCATTGGGAAAGAATGAGACCCTGACACATGAAATGGGGACTTCTGTCACACCTGAAAATCTTGAATCCTCAGACTATCCTAAACATTCTGGGGCTTCAAAGGCCTATTAATCATTGTTAAGAACTATAGATTCCTAGGTGTGGTGGTGCATATCTGCAGTCCCAGCTTCTTGGGAGGCCAAGGCAGGAGGATCATGAGTTTAAAGGCAACCTCAACAATTTAGCAAGGCCTTAAGCAACTAGCAAGACCTTGTCTCAAAATAAAATATAAAAAAGGTCTGGGGGGGATGTGGCTCAGTGGTCAAACCCCTCGTGGGTTCAATCCCTGGTACCAAAAGAAAAAAAAAAGAAGAAAAGAAAAGAAAAACAGAGAGCTAGAGATCGCCTCATACTTCAAAAAGATTGCCAGGAGTGGCCATCACACACCTATAATCCTAGTGACTTGTGAGGCTGAGGCAGGAAGATCACATGTTTGAGGACAGCCTCAGCAACTTAGCAAGGTCCTAAGCAAGTTAGTGAGACCCTGTCTCAAAAAAAAGTGGGGGGCACTGGGGATGTAGCTTAGAGGTAAAGCACCTCTGGGTTCAATCCGTGGCATAAATAAATAAATAAAGATAATGCAGAGTCTTCTGCCCTGCCCAACATGTTCTCTCAATCTCTCAAGATCTTCTCCTACCATGTCTTGTCCACTAGACCAATAACTAGGGTTAGGTACAGCATAGCCTGGTCAGATATGCTGAGCCTACAAATGGAGAAAAGGACTATACCACAAAGGAAATGCAGGATCCAGATGGAAAATATTAGCAGGAGCTGGTAGAGTATGCACAGGACTGGGTTCTGGACCTACGAGTCAAACAGAAATTTTGATGAAAAAATTTTTGGATATGGGAGCACTTTCCTAGGATAGAGTATTTAAAACTGTGACAAGACCCCAGAAAATGGTGTAAATTCATTATTAGAATGGCTCCTAAAATCACGGACAAAAAGATGGCCCACACTAGGTGACAGAAATGCCAGGATTGCTGTGGCAAACTGTGGAGGAAACAGGTATACAGGAGTGGATAAACTAAGCAAGACTAGAAAACACCTGAGGGCCCAGAAGATACCAAGACAATAAGGAATGTGCTAGAAAGAAGAGCACCAACATCACTAAGAAGTAAAGTCCTCTCTGTGCCAGGACTTGTGTTCACAGAGCTGGACTCACTGTTAGCAATAGTGGTGCTATCACCACTGAAGTATTAGAGGCCAGGTGGTAGTGTTTAACTCTCACTCATCTGGTGGCTCAGTTATCATGGGTGGCAAGGTTAGCATGGCAGCTAAGAGACCCTGACTTCCAGAGAGTCATTGAAATGGTTAATAGAACACAGCATCACTATGGTCAAAATAGATTGAAAGTCAACAAAGATACTGCTCATCTTCACAATCAAAGATATCAATCATGGATGAGATCAGTCACCCCCAGTAAAAAATCCCCTGCTGGTCCCCTGCATGGTAAAAGAAGAAAAGTCCCCTGCCAAATTGCCAGTTTAATGATTCCATATCTATTGATTGAAGTAGTCAGATCTCCCAGAAGGAAGGCATCTCCTACACCAACCCCAGCAAGTGTGCCTGGTAATGACTTACCCAGTCCTTCCCCAAGGGGATCTGTGGTCATTTATTTGAGTAAGTGTACCTACCAAGAAAAAGAATACCCAAACATTTTAAATTAATTAATCAATTATTTATTTATTTATTATTTTTAGCTATAAATGACAGTAAAGTGTATTTTGACATATTATAAATACATGGAATACAACTTATTCTAATTAGGATCCCATTCTTGTAGTTGTACATGATGTGGAGTTTCACTAGTCATGTATTCACATATGAACATAGAATAGTTATGTCCAATTCATTCTACTGTCTTTCCTATTCCCATCATCCTCCCTTCCCTTCATTCCCCTTTGTCTAATCCAATGAACTTCTATTCTCCCTCTCTACACCCCGTTGTGTGTTAGCATTCACATATCAGAGAGAACATTCAACCTTTGTTTTTTTGATACTCAAACATTTTGAGTACTGCTGAAGACAGGATTTGAGTTCACATTGTTACCTGGGGACCTGTAGGGGCACCAAGACCAGCTTGTTAGAGCAGAGCAGGGAGCATGCATGAGGCAATATCATAGATTCCTGGCCTGAGTTCTGCTCATAGAAGGCCCTGTGAACCCTCTCGGTGATGCTATTGGATAAACACACATGATAGCACAATCCCTTACGTTGGGCCTGTGTAGTAAAAGCTTTCATAGTAAAGAAAGACAGCTGGGTGTGGTGGTGGTAGTACAGCTGAAATCCCAACTGCTTAGGAGGCTGAGGCAGGAGGATCACTAGTTCAAAACCAGCCTCAGCAACTTAGCAAGGCCCTCAGAAACTCAGCAAGACTCTATCTCTAAATAACATTTAAAAAAAGGTCTGGGGATGTGGCTCAGTGGTTAAGTGCTCCTGGGTTCAATTCCCAGTACCAAAAATAAATAAATAAACAGCCAAGTGGAAGCCTCCAAAACTTCTTCCCCGCCACCCTCCAGTCAAAGTAATAAATAAAAACCAATCATGTTCTAGGGTAGAAATTAGTGCTGCCTTTAAAGACTTACAGGGAGTCCAACATATCTTTATTCGATGTACCAGCAAAACCCAGATAGATCCTGAGAAACAATAGTGGGCTGCTGCCAATTCAACAAATCTTATCCCTAGCTGCAACTACTGTGCCTACCACATGTGGTAATCTACATGTGTCTTTGCCACAGTAGATTAACCTGGCCTTAGGCACAAGCTGTGTGGTCACTGATCTGAGGAATCCATTCTTTTCTACCCCTACCAGAAATAGTATTAATTCACTTGGGACAAACAATAGTTTAAATTTCTAGGGGCAAGAATAATTCTCCTGCCCTCTGTCATAATATAGTCCTAAGATGTTCTGGACATCCTCCAGAACATCCCACTAGTCTACTCCATCGACAATGTTATGACAAACATAATTGGTGGCCATTTCAAGACATGTGCATTTTAGAAGATAAGCCCTATGAATATTCAGAGCCTGCCAAGAAAGTTTTAGATCTAGAGTATGGTCAGGAAATTTCCTCTGAAGCATATAGAATAAATTGCAACACCTTGTGCTTCCCCATGGAGAACCTCTTAGGGTATTGGATGTGACCTGTTGCATGCATGAGACTCTTACTCTGACCCATATACCTGGCAATAACATGAAAGCCTGCCATTTTTGACTAGGCCCCAGGCAGGAAAGGGCTCTATGGCAGTTTCAGGATGCAAGACAAGTAGCCCTGCCATGTGAGCCATATGAATCACCAGATTCTGTGGTTTTAAAAGTATCAGTAATGGGAAAATACACTGTTTTCAGGGTCCTGAAACAAGGCCATACCATCTGTGCTGGAGAATTACACATGTTTTTGAAAATAGTTCCTGTCATACCTCTGAGCCCCAGCAGACCTGGCGGGCCCGATGGACGGGCCATGCAGCAAGAACTACCCATGATAAGTTTTTTTTTACCAGACCTACTAAATTGTAAGTTAGGTGAGTCCAGGAACAATTCATCATAAGATGGAAGTGGTACGTTGGGATCAAGCTTGAGAAGGATTGAGGGAATATAATTGAGCTACATAAACAGGCAACTCAAAACCCCATGTTATCCACCTCCATGGCACCAAAAACCTTTCCTCCAGTTCATACTAATGGCTTCATGGTTGATCCCTTATGACCAGTTGATGGAGGATATAAATGCTCAAGCTTGATTTGCAAATAGGTCCAGATAGAATACTGGACTGCAAGGAGATTCATGGGACACTTGGTTGCTAGTTGACTACCTTCGTCCTCTTATACCTTGGAAGGGCCAATGAGTCATTTTTATCAG
The DNA here is from genome assembly GCA_020662805.1 of Glaucomys volans. Lineage (NCBI taxonomy): Eukaryota > Metazoa > Chordata > Mammalia > Rodentia > Sciuridae > Glaucomys > Glaucomys volans. The sequence goes on from JAJEJO010001965.1 coordinate 134,429, forward strand.
AATAGACACATATTTCATGTATGAGTTTGCCTTTTCTTTCTGCAGGACCTCAAGTAACACCACTATCCAGGGGCTTTCAAAATTTTTGATCCATCAGCATGGGAAAAACATCTATCATCATGTCCCACCAAGAGATCTGCTCTGTAGCAAAGAAGGTAAAGCATAGGTCCATGACCACAGCATTTTCTGGTCACATCTCATGCTGCACCACCTAGGTGCTGTCAGCCTGATAGAGTGTTGGGCAACAGCCTATTGAAGGCATAGTTGAAGCACCTGAGCTATCTTCTAGAACACAATTCTCATTATAAATCAAAGACCCTTAAATAGAAATGTGTCCCAATAGGTATAACACAAAAATCTTGGCACCAAGAGATAGATGCAGGAGTGAGCAGCCCCATTTACAATCATTTCCAGTGACCCGTTGGGAAAATTTGTGCTTCCCTTTCCTGCAACTCAGAGATCTGTAGGTTTTGGGGTCCCAGTTCCCAAGGAAAAAATTTACATCAGGGGCCACAGCAAGAATTCCATTAGACCATAAACTAAAGTGGTTGGCAGGGCACTTTGATTGCCTTGCAACCAAGGACCAGCATAAAAGGAGTCACTATCTCTGCAGGAAGACCTAAACCTGAGCATCAGGAGGAGATAAGGCTACACAATGGTGTCCTCCCAGGATGTCACCCAGGTGGTGTGCATGAGTGCTTCTTTGGTACTCCCTTCCCCTATTTGACAGTAAGTGGACAAGTGTGGCAATCTCATCCTGAAATGGAATCAGACTCCTCAGAGATGCTAGCAGGTAAGCCACCAGGATAGTGCTAAGAGTGAGGGGGAATCTAGAATAGATAGTAGAGGAGGACATGAGGAGTACCAGTGGTGGCCCTGAGATCACCTAAAATGGCAGGGCCTCTAATTCAATGTTAATCTTCCCTTTCCAAGTTTCCCCCAGGAGGAGAAACCCATGGGAATCATTGGTGTGCTAGAGCTGGCTACTTGCTTATGAGAGCCCATTATTATGGGGTTTTTTGTTGTTGTTGTTCTTTTCTTTTCTTTTTCTTTTTCTTTTTCTTTCTTTTTTTTTTTTTTTTTTTTTTTTTTTTTTTTTTTTTTTTTTTTTTTGTATGTGTGTGGTACTGGGGATTGAACCCAGAGCCTCACACATGCAAGGCAAGTGCTCTACCACTGAGCTACACCCCCAGTCCCCATTGCTAAGTTTTTGACAACCTGTTTTTAAACAACTGGTAGCTTGAAACCAGTGATGATGGGAATATTTATACCATGACAATTTGAAAATGACCCAGTGTTGACAGCACAGCACTGGAATCCCAGAGGAGCTGTTCCAAATCTAAGGGGAAGTGGTCCTAGGAAGAAGTGGATCTAAACAGCTCAAGGGGTGAACTATGGTGGATGCTGTGATGCATTGCCCAGGACAGCCTCAGGAGTCAAGGATTATTGCCTCTGTTTATGAGTGCTGCTGGAAGACAGCTCTGGACAGTGAACCCTCTCTGGAAATTTCCTTGTCAGAAGACAATTGCCACATCTAAGGTCACACCCCCTTCCAGAGGCAGCTAATATCCAATTAACATAAACAGACATTATTACCTCATGTACATTATATGACTGCATGACTGATGTGATCCTGCAATATGTACAGAGAAATGAGAAATTATACTCCATTTATGTATGATTTATCAAAATGTATTAATGCATCCTACTGTCATGTATAACTACTTAGAATAAATTAAAATAAATTTTTTTTAAAGTAGGAAAAAAAAGGCTTGATCTCCTCACCCCCAATTTAGAGAACTCTAAGGAGTTCTCGTACTTCTAGAACTCGCCTTTGGATCAGCTGAGACTTTTGTCATGACTATTGCAAACAAGGTTCTCTTTCTGTTCACCCCTGCTTCCTTTCTTTCCTTTTCATATACATGCTAATCTTAGTCTCAGAGTCTAGTTTCCAGGGACTCCAGACTAAGGAAGGCAGCCTGATCCTGGTATCAGCACAAGTAAGAAGGTCTCATCCCTTGCCAAGGGTTCTTGGACCCTGTAGACGCAGAATGGAATGTATTCAAATGGGTGAAGGGAGCTAACCACCCCATCATCACCTGCCTTAAGTCTCTCCCCTGGGCTGAAAACTTTTAGGCCTTCAGGTTTCCAGGTTCTTGAGGGTATGGTAGGGGTGGTGAAGAGAATAGCCGACCAGTTAGACCTAAGCATCCTCTGACAACCTTGTGGATGCCAGACTGCTGGTACTGTCCATGGTGCCCGAAAAGCCTGGACTCACAGGAGTCCCCACCTTTTCCAAGACCACCATGCTGTGCATAGATGGCCCTAGGAGGGATGGGGAAGCCTATCTCTGCCTCACAAGGGAAGTAAGGGGAAAGCTTACCTGAGAGAAAAACAGGAAAATGGATTGATCCTTGAGACTGACTCCAGAGACAGTGAGAAACATAGCCTTCCTGGAACTCATGGGGCTGGGAACATTGTAGCCCTACACAGAGAGGTCCCAAAAGTCCTTCAAAGCCTCTGATCACAGTGCCATGAGGTGGGAATCTCCAAGAACCTCTCAGCATGCAGAGTCTGGCACTAAGCTCAGAGACAACTGCCACTTAGTACCTCGACCATAGCCCAGAGCTGTGTCTGTTTTCCCTGCCAGAGGTTCCAACTAAATCTGTCCATGTGCTTCTATGTCATTCAATATGTCACTGCCAGTGTCCCCAACTGGTCTCACCATCTGTTCCTTCCAAACTCTGGCTGAGTCTCTCTTGTCTTTCTATCTATCTGTTCCTGTCAGAAGCCCCAAGTTGTATCTGTTTATCACTGTAATGGGCCAGCTGTGTCCATTTGTCTGTTTCCCTGTGACTGTTGGGCCTTAAGCCTGGAAGACTCTAAGGGGAAATGTTCCTTCCTACCACAGAGATTCATTGTAACCAGAAGACATGGGCCCATAACCAGTTTTGTTTGGTCACAGTGCTCTAGGCTATGTCTCCTTGTCCATGAGCCCCACAGACACAGAAAACTTTGGTGTGACCATGGCCTAGGGCACGGCCTGAGGCTCTGTAGTTTCCAACACTGGTTGGTGTACACCCCAGGGGTGGGATTGGATCCATGGTCTAGCCAATTCACAGTCCTGCCCCTAGCCCTGGAGAGGGATACAGCTTTTATTTCAGTTGAAGACCTGAAAGAGACCCACAGGAACTGCCCCAGAGAGGTCCAGTGGAGAAAGGACCTGAAGGCTGCAAAGGTCAGTCAAAGAGAGTTTCTTAGGGTGTGGGGGCAAGGGGGAGATTATGAGTTATCCTGTGGTTATGTCATTTCTGTCTTGGAGCTGAGCTCCAGCAGCAATGACTGCTTCCCTCGCCTCTCCTCCCAGCACATGAGCTCACCCTTATCCAGGCTTGCTGGAGGAAAAGGCCTGGGCAAGAGCCAAGATCTCCACTAGGAAAGCTCGGGGCTGCCCCAGCCTCTAAGTTAGAGGAAGTGTGACAAATTGCCAGAGAGCTGGGCTTCCCTCCCTCCCGCTACTTCCTTTGAGATGGTTCCCAAATCCATTAAGTGGGAGAAAAGAGCAGGCAACTGTGCTGGTGTTGGGTTCCCAGCTCCCCTGGTTGAGGGCAAGGGCATCCTCTTGGCTCCCCTTGCAGATACTGTTGTTGATAAGGATAATGATAACAACATCCCTAGCTGTGCACTGACTACCTAACCTGTTGCCAGCCTTTGTCCCAAGGAGCATTTTCTATACTCTGGAAGATCCAGTTGCCTTTCCATCCTGACTTCTGTAAAATCTGTGAGCATTTCTTTAAATCAGAGGTGAAAAGAGGCTCACTTTCATCAGATCCTGGAACATAGTCACAGTTGGCACTATGCAGTGATGGGGCCTTCTCCAGACCCCATAGTCCCCTGAGAAGCAGAGGACAGCATACCACGTGGTCCAAGAGGTAGTCATGCAAGCCCAGAGTAAGTGTTGAGAAAGATGGTGTCCATTGGAAGAACTCTCAACCTCCCACTGGACTTCAGTCTACCCATTGAGGGGACAGATGTCAGCAGGTTGACTGGGTGGAATGCATTCCAGGAGGGGTTTGGAGAGGAAAGTAGGAGAGCTGTGGCTGGTTTGTGTTCCTGGGGCCCAGGGTGATGTGAGGGAGCCAGGGTGATAGGCAGTAAGAAAGGGTGGTCTGCAGGAGCCACAATGGGAGGGTAAGGTCTTAGTCCAGACCAAAGAACTGAGAACTCACTCTGAGCTGGCAGGTAGCTCATATGGGACATGGCCAGACTAATCCCTTGAAATGTGAGCACCTCCAGGGTTGGGATTCCTGCAGAGCTTGGCATAGTTCCTGATTTTGAGGCACTCAGCAAATACTTGTGAAATGAATTAATGGTTTGCTCCCAGGGAAGGGGAGGAAGAGGGGTCTGTCTGGAGATAGGGCCTGCTGAACATTTGAAGTGGTTATCTGCATGTGCAAGGTAGGTCAGGGCAAGGCTATAGGGATGGAGAGGAGTAGGCAGATTTGAAAGGGGCCAAGAAAATAAACACACCAGAATGTGGTAGGGAATTGACAAAGAGCTGAAGTCCTTAAGAGGAACCCAGGACAGTACCCAGGATTCCATCCCTCAGCCTGATCTTCCAGCATATCACAGTTGCTTCTGTGAAGAAAAAAACCTACCTCAGACTCTGAGGCCAAAGTCTTGTACCACAGTGCACCAGCAGTCACATCCACGTCAGAAGGCCTTTCTTGAGCCCCTCATGAACTCCCCCAAAAGGAGATGCTAGAAATGCAGATAGCCCCTCCACAGCCATGACAGCATAGGAGACTGTCAAGTGACAAACTGACTAATTTCCCCTGTTGTCGGTGCTCACACTTCACTGCAACCCGTAAACCTGGCTATCCAAGGGCAGGCCCCATGGCCCTCTGAGCAAGGTTTTATCTCACCCAGGACTTTGTTGGATTTGGATTTTGTTTCCCAATGATTGGCTTATCAGAAGGTTGACAGCTGGGCAAGAGTGAACAATGTAGAGAATTTCCAAAAACAATAGGGCATTTGGAAAGCAGTCTCAGATCACATGGAGGGAGAGAGAGCTCTATTGTGTGGTGGCTCAGGAGTGCCTACATAAGGCAGGAAAACCAACCACAAAGCTGTTTGTAAAAGTCTTGCTTGGAAAAATGTTTGGTAGTACCTATTAAAGCTAAAATACATATATCCCATGACCTAACATTCTCAGCATTTCCTACAGAAAAGAAAACATTGCCAGGTGCAATAGTCCATGCCTATAATCCCAGAGGCTCAGGGGGCTGAGGCCAGAGGATCCAGAATTCAAAGCCAGCCTCAGAAACTTATCAAGGTCCTAAGCAACTTACCAAAACCCTGTCTCAAAATAAAAAATAAAAAGGGCTT
>JAJEJO010001965.1:140216-156761 GCA_020662805.1 Glaucomys volans
TAATTTCATAAGTATATATAGGAAAACTATGTTAGATTTATTCTACTGTCTTTCCTATTCCTATCACTTTGCTCCCTTTGTCTAATCTACCTAACTTCTCTTTTTCCCCTCCTTCCCTTATTGTGGGTTAGCTTCCACATGTCAGTGAAAACATTCGACCTTTGGTTTTGGGGATTGGCTTATTTCCCTTAGCATGATAGTCTCCAGATTCACCCATTTACTGGAAAATGTCATAAAGTCATTTTTCTTTATGGCTGATTAATATTCTATCATGTAGGCTCTTGCTAAGTTGCTTAGGGCCTTGCTAAGTTGCTGAAGCTGGCTTTGAACTTGCAATCCTCCTGCCTCAGCCTCCTAAACTGCTGGGATTATAGGCATGCACAATTGCATGCCCAGTCAGCTTTCTTAACATTAGCTAAAAAGTGGAAATTGCTTAACCATTCGTCAGCAATGTGATGATGAAACAAACTGTGGCATATTCATGCAATAAATGGAATACTACACAGCAATGGAAAATAGACTCGTACTACATACAACAGCTAGGAAGAAGTGCACTGACACATGTTGAATGAAAAAAAATCAAACATCCAAGAAAACTTGGTATATGCTTCTGCTTACATAAAGTTTGAAAACAGGTGAAACTAACATGGGTGATAGAGGTTGGAACAGTGGCAGTACCTGGAGTAGGAAGCAGAAGGAAGCCTTTGGGAATACTTTCTCTGACTGTTGGTTTTATGGGTATAAATATCCATGCAAATGCTCTCAATTGTACACCTAAGATTTGCCACTGTATTGTACAATAATAGAAATTTTTAAAACAATTTTTAAAGAGGCCTTTCCCCACTCCCAAAAGAATGACAGATGGCCCCTGAAAGAGATACCAGTTTTCCAGGGTGAGATTCAGGTGGTGTTGTAGGCACAGCCTGGAAAGTTTGTGCAGTTTTTCTACTTGAAGTTGAGAAGAAGAAAAGGGAGAAAGGTTTTCAATTTGTCATCTCTCAAGTTGAAGAGCAGGTCTGGGCTAGAGATAACATCAGTGGCAGCAACATGAAACTGTTTCTCTGCTCTTATCTCAAACCACAGTGAAAAATAACCATGAAGCTGTATCTTTCCTGGTAGGTGGTCAGGGTCTTCTCACAAGAGGGAACTCAGCCAGCCCTTTCTAAGGGTGAGGCCTATGCCCAGGAGCCTTTCTGAGGGCACAGAAAGGGGGCTTCTGCGAGACTAGACCTGAGGATTCTGTCTAGCACACCTCCTGTGTGGTCCTGAGGAAGTCCCCACCCTCTCTAGGCCTTGATGGGTAGGGTGCTTCCAACACTGACAGCAGACCAGATGACTCCTCACCCCAGTGCCTGTCTGGAGGACTGTCTGCTCACACTGGCTCTGTAGACCTGCAGGCCCTGAACATCTGGCTTTTCTGTACTTCCCAGCCACAGGGCCAGGATTAGGACTCTCTGAGCCATGGCAGGTTTTATCAACTCTGCATCTGCCTGGACCGCCTTGTTTCAGGGCAGGCTGGTCTGGGGCTCTGACTACTCCATTCCTGTCATACCCAACCTCACGAATAAGAAAATTGAGGCTTGGGAGATAAATAAGTGCCAGATTTGTTAAATGTGAAGTTCATGTAACAATGTAGGAGGGTCCAGGGAAGGAGCTGCTGGATCTAGAAAAGCCAGCCATTTGCCTTCAACACAAACCAGCCTTAGGATGGTATAGTATGTGTCTGATCCCTGTAGCCCCTGCCCTCTGCTTTAATCATGCATATCTGAATTACTAAGTACATGCATGGGAAGGCTGTTAGGAACCAAAAGGAGAAAGGGTGCTGGAATACAGCATACCTGGTTCCCAGTCTGGGGACTGTGTGGTACAGGCCAGATAGTTAGCCTGGTAGCCAGACCATCTTTGCCTCTGTGCCCAGGGCATTAACATGTGAGGCTGAGGATACCTGGACAGCTCCCTGCACCCTTCAGGCCCAATTCAAGAGCTTCCCTGTCTTCCAGGTGATGGAGCTACCTTCCAGTTCAGGGGTTGAGCAAGGCTGGCCTCTCTCATGATTCTCATTCTCCAGCATTTCCACACCAAGGCTTTATTGAAGCAGCAGTCACTAACCAATGCATCAGTTATAGACATGTGTCCCCAGGATACCCCCCACCATCATCCACCCACAGCCTTGTCTGCCAGCCCAGGGCCAGCAAACTCCCTCCCCACCTCTAAAATAAATTGTTTCCAAGACTCCTCCAGTACTGTTCCTCTAACCCCAGGAGAAGACGAAGTGCCAAAGGTCTCCTCAGTCCTCTGACATGATTTCCATCCTTCTATGGATATGATAACACTCTCTAAGGCTTCCTTGAACTTGGAGAAATCACTTTGCTCAATAGTACAGTCCTTGGGTGTGTCTGTTGGCTAAATAAGAAACATATGTTTAAGTCATCATCTTAACAGAATGAAAAAAAATGAATAAAATAAAAGTGAATTCCTGTCCTCCAAGCAGCCATGAGGGTCGTGTAAGCCTCCACCACCTAGGAGGTAACTCAGAAATATACTCCCAATCTGTCTGAGGGAGCTGCCTGCCTGGTGAGGTGGGGGGTAGGAAGGGAGAGTCTCAGGACCATTCACAGTCGTGAGGAAAGAGCCAGAAAGGTGACAGCAGGTGTCATGGCTATCTAGAACAAAGTCATGAAGACAAGCAGGGTGGGCGTACACAGGGGGCTATGCAAACAGTGAGCAAAGAGAGAGAGCAGCTCAGTCATTTTCCCAGAAATGACCCCCTAAACTATAGCTCATCCCTCCATCATGGACTCCCTATGGGGTTCTTCAGCCAGAAGAACCCCCAGGGGTGGGGCAAATTGGCTGCCCCACCAACTGGAGTCAGCACAGAGAGGCCCTTCCCTCTCCCCAGGCTGAGTCCATGTCCAGGCTGCTCTGACTTGTCTCAGACCTGCCCTGCACTGACCTCTGTGGGGAAGGAGGGGCTTGGAGAGGACACAGACAGACAACCCCAAGAATCCCTTTGACTTCACACTCCCTCATGCTCCACCTCCCACTCCCCACCCTCCACCCATGTCAGCGAGTGTCAGCCCTGAGGCAGCCCAAAGAAGAGCTGTCTGAATGGTCCAAGAATAGCAGCTGAGGATGGCAAGTAGTATCCATAAGACCTTTGCCCCACTGGGCTCCTGCCTGTGGTGCAGGAAAACAAAAGCAAACAGCAACTTACTTCCAGTTTGGGGCAAATTTTGGTGAGCTCCTTCATGTCCTTATAAACCTTTGTTATGTGATGGTCCTGATGCTTATATTTTGCAACAAGATCCTTCAGGGTGAAGGTGAAGTTTTTCATAAACTCCCCATAGCAGAGCTCCTGAAACAAAGTTTGGGTGCACTGGGGTTGGAAGTACATAGCAGAGCACCAGCTGCCTCCCCAACTCATCCATCCTTGATCACCCTGGCCTAACAGAGCCCTGGACCTAAGCTCAGGTCCTACCCAGACTCCCACAAGAGACCTGTAAGCCCTGCAGTGGAGGTAACTGATGTCTTGTGCCCATTCTCTGCCCCTGCTACAGGGCCAGGGTTGAGCTGGAAGAGTAGCCAGAGAGTCTATAAAATCCAGGATCTGGCTACTGGTTCATCCTTTGGCTGATCTGAAGGTTCTGTTCTTTAATTTTCAATGTCTCCAGGATCCCTGGTTCTTATCTGTACCCTGTGTGTCAACTTAGGCAATCCCTCCCTCTCTTCAAATGTGATCAGAAAGGTTCAAATGGTAGACACTCCTTACCTCACTGGTATTCTGGGGTCTATTGAAGGAACCCTAAAAGCAAGAAAACTTGGTCAGAAACACGAAGTTCCATGAGAGCAAAATAAACCTGATGAAGACCCATGCTTACCTTGTATATATTGTTGTCAGCAGAAAGTTCTTTCTGAATCTCAGCACAGAGTGCAGTGTGATTTTTGTGGGAAGTCTCAGTGGCTACCTTCATTGGGGAAGAATTACTTTCTGACCCCCAGAGCACACAAGCCAGAAGCAAGTACATGTACATGGTACTCCTAGAAGGTAGCTCCCAGCAGATCTGAACCTAGGCTGGGCAGCATGTCTGCAGGAAGGGGTACCTATATATGTGAGTCTAAGGAAATGCAAACCTCTTATCAATCATCAATGGCTTCTGAGGAAGACAGAGAGGACCTTATCACTGGACAAGATGTGCTTTTCATGCATTTTCAATGATCAGAGCACACTTCATGGATCCTTCTCTTTGCTGAAATTCAGTTTTTGTCTGAGACTTATTGTTTGGAATCACATCTGGGGTTGTGACATTTCTGCCTGCATGTGAGGCAGGTCTCTGACCAGGATTGGTGCCATCTGTAGGTACAAACTTGAGTCAAGTGCCTGCAGAGCTGAAGTTACAGCAAACCATCTTCCCCAGGCCCACCTTCAAGGACAAGGCTGGCCCTACTGCCCACACTCACTTCCTCACTTCCCCACACACAAGGGACACAAGGGACTAAGTTCAGGGACAAGGTATTTGGGCTACCTGCCAAAGCAAGGAGAAAGAGGACTGCTTTTCTCTAAGCCTGAAGGCCATGATTTTAGGAGAGAATAACTATAAACTTTATGAAAAAATAAGAACTAGTTTACAAAAATGCTACACTGGAGCCATGTTTAACACACCATGTACTTAACATTCTGACTCCTAAAGATTAAGATCACCCAGATTGGGGTAAGTTTGGTAAATATGCTGAGCTCTGACCCCTGTGGTTTGGTTTCTTTTTCCCTGAACAGTTGGTCTATTTGCTGATTTCCCTTAAGAGTTGTTGAAGCCCTAAGGTGAGGGCAGGGCATGAGGCACCAGGTCCAAGGCCTCCAAGGGGAATGGGTGTTCTGCCTGACACCAGGGTGAACCTATTCAGACAGTGACCAGCCAACTCCCAGCAGCACCGAGACCTCCCCACAAAGGTGGCTGCCCTTTCTCTGAGGCAAGCATCCCTAAGTCACGAGCTGGTTGCTTGGACTAAGTAAGCCTAAATCCTTTCTCGGGGGTGGGAGCCCTTGAGCATCCAGGGAAGTACATCCAAGTGTACAGAATGCTTCACCCAGACTCCAACTCCCTTTGGCTCAGCAGCATTGCCCCTGAGACAGTGCCCCAACCCCCACACCTCCCCATCCCTTCCCCCACCTGCCGGCTTCCTCCCCTCCTGAAAATACACCAGAAAACTGTGAAAGTAAAAGCAGACATTCAATAATTTATTATTATGACAAAACATATTTAATAAATATAGAATATAAGTTTAAATAAATAAATAAATATTTTTTTAAATATAAATATATAAATAAATATTACTAATCCCTTCCAGTATAAAATATCCTGTACTCCTCTACCATGCTTATATAAGGATCAGCATGGCCCAGGGCAGATCCAGGTCATCCCCATTGTGTCTTGGCCCACCCCTTGGTCCCTATAAGATGAAGATCCTGAGTTTCTGGCTTTTTCTGAAGAGAGAGCAGAGATGTATGAGGTTAGCTCCCAGGGTTGGCCTGGCTGGCCTGGGTCCCCTCACTTCTGGACTTAATTTGGCAGTTAAAGGAGATGTCAAACAGAAACTTCTTCAGGTCCTCTTTGAAACTTTCAAAGGTGATAGACTGGGTCATGCAGGAAGTTTCCTTAAGAAAAATGAAAATAAAAAACACTTGAGTCCAGGCAAGTGGGTAACATGGAGAAACAGCAGCATATTTCTGTGTTGCCTCTAAGAACTCAGAGGCCAGGAGGTTCATTCTGGGGAGATCAGGTGACACCATTGCCACCCATGTGCTGCCCAAGGGGTACACAGCTCTGCCAACAGCAGCTGGTGCCAGGGCCCTTACAAAGTGCCAGCTTGAGCCAGTCATCTGGACAGTCAGACTGCCTCTTTGGTCCCAGGCCAGGGCAGAATGGCCAGGTGGAGGCCATCTCCCAGCACCCAGCAGGTTCAGGGGTCAAGACAGCAGACCTCACTCCCATCTTGTAGGAAGAGAGGAGTATTTGGGACCTTGTCCTCTCCAAGCAGGTCCCTTTCCTTCCATGCAATCCATGTACCCCACATGGGGCCATGGGAAAGACCTGTCAGGAGGAGGTACTTGGGCCCTGGCAGTTCCTCTGGACTTTGAACAGGCCCTGAGTTTCCTTGGGTTTGCCTCACCTCTGACCTCATTCCTAATGACTAGAATAATAAGGAGGGTAGCAGCTACTGCTAAGGAGCACTGTGGCCTTCAGAGCTCTGTGTTTTTAACTTCTAGGGATAAAAAGGGACTCGTAGTTCCCATGCTAGAAGGGGTCATCATTACCTGTCTGTTAATGCAGAAAACTTTAGGGGTTCTGAACAGCCAAAGCCTGAGGTCTCTCCACACCTTGTCCCCACCCTCCTGCCTAGGGGCCTGATATGGACACTTACTGGGGTGGGGGAGCAGTACTTCTCATAGTGGCTCGCCATCGTGGTCAAGAGGTCCTTCAGCTTCAAGTTCTGCAGGCCCTGCTTATACAGCCGCAGGCGGGTCTGCACGCACGTTGGCTTCTGTAGAAAGAATTCGTTCCTCCATGAGCAGAGACCAAGTGCCAGTAGTAGGCACAGGCCACCCTCCCCATCACTCCTTTCTGTTCTCATCTGCTTCCCCCAGGAGAAGGACCTCAAAAGGGCACAGAATGATCCCCGACTAGTCTCAGGCTGCACAGTCATACAGTGCACAGTCATACAGTGGCGCCCAGACCTGCCGCTTGAGCAAGTGCTATTCCTAAAGTCCCTTGACAGTCAGCACCCTGGTTCCACAGGACTTAGTCTCAGGGTACAGTTAACACCCCAAGCCTACAGTTCTGTCTCATGAAGTAACCCCTACTTTCACACCTGACTCCTCCCCCATGAGTCTTTGAATGCTAGGTCTAACCGTATCTGCTCAGCTGACACCGAGCCCACATGAGCAGCATAGGCTTTTGAGTGCCCAGATGCTGCCCCCTCTCCCTGTGAGGTCCATATAAAATGAAGCCCCCAGGCCAGAGGCCCCTAAAAAGATATAACAGAAAGAAGCATCTTACCGTGGGGTCAAACAAGTCAGAGACAACTTCTACGGGATCATTCTGTAGAAAGGAAAATGTCATGTTATCCAACTACTATCAGAGCAGCTACGGACAGTCCAGAGCCAGTAGGGTGGCCCAGGTACAGCCTGCACCTTCTCACTCACTCACCATCACAGTGGCGGTGTCCTTACTGTGGTTCAGAAGTTTCAGGGCTTCCATGATGATGGCATTCGCGTACTTCCTGGGCTGGGGGACGGGGCTGGGAGGAGAGATGGGTGCAGAGATGCTACAAACCACAGTGCCCAGTAGAATTAGTTTCTGCAGCCACATCCTCCTGAAGACTTTAGCCTTTCTCCCTGAGTACAGGGCTCACTGGCAAAAGAGCTCTTATATACACAGTTAGAGGAAATGATTAATGGTGACCACAAAACGCCAGGGAGGCGGGGGAACTACCTGAACTGTGGAATCTCCTGGCCCTTATCAGCTACACATGGGAAAGGTGAGCCTTTCCCCCAGGTGGTCAGGCTTAGGGGTTTTCATTATTGAGCCCTTCCAAGAACCAACAGCCCACCTGCCCACCTCCTTGAGTGCTCTCCAGCCCTGGACAGTCTGACCAAGTCTTAGGCTGTGCCCTCCTTTTGAGGGGCCTCTGAGCACAACTTGAACTTCCTGGCCTGGAGTGGCTAGGGCGGGGCTTGGAAGACACTAGATAGGACTCCTACTCCCAGGCTCCCCATCCTGCCTGCTCTCCCAGGAGGGTTTTGAGTAAGCTGCACCCACTCTGGTGGCCCACCCAGCCCCAGCCTTCCCCTTCTCCTTCTGGCCTTCTCCTCTGGTCACCATAGACACCAGTAAGAGAAGGGGAATTCTCACAGGCCTCTCCCCTATCCACTTAGAATTCAGCCAAACACAGTCCTATGATGGCTCATGTGGGCTCCTCCCGAGCACCACAGCAGTTGCCAAGGTCAGCCCAGCCAAAGACGTCTGTCCCTGTGAGCAGAGGGAAGGACAATCATGTGCATAGTCAGCCAGCCAGACTATAGCATGTTCATTCATTCATTCATTTGCACAGCAGATACAAGCCTCAATCTTCAGAGCTGGTTGGGTCTTTCAGCTGGGGCAAGCCAGGGCCCTGAGTTTGACTCCTGGCTTTAGGGAAGTGAGGTCCTTTGAGGTGGGCACACCACCACTACTCATAGCCCCCAGCAGCACCAGGAACCTTGGGGACTGGCTGCAGAGTTATGTGGCTGGATCCATACAAGGCACAGGGCCCACAGCTTCTCTGGTAAGGTCAGGCTTCATTTCCTACATGGTCCCAACCTCAGCCCACCAACAGTTCCATAGGACTTAGGTGGAAGCAGGAACTACTTCTGGAAAAACTACAGGCTCTTGAGTGGCTGACAAGTGTTTGATTTTCACAATGGGTTTGGAGAAGACAGCCTAAGTTTGTGTTTACACAAGGGATCTGGCTCAAGCTGCCCCGTGCTGGGAGTTTTTTGGCTGCAGGACTTTAGGTCCACACACGTCTATTTCTACGTGTATGTGTGCAGTGTGATTGGGTGTGCCTGTCTGTACTCATAAGTGCATCTTGGAGGGAAGATGTATTATGTAAGGATGTATCTGTGTGAGCCTGCTCCCTGCTGCCTACTTTGTGAGAGGCTCCAGGTCTGTGGGGTACCCCATGCAGGGCATCATGTTTCTGGGTCCCAGAGGCTAATTCATCCTAGACTGATGAGGACAGACAGAAACCAGGGCATTCTGCTGGGCTCAGAAGGCCAAGTCCTCAGACAGCAGGTAGATCTCACAGCCTGACCACTATGGTCTTAGTCTGTGGCAGCAAGTTTCACCATGTGGTGGAGATTTTGCTGCCCTTGTGCAGGCAAGTCAGGCCTTCACCTTCCAGGCCCTACTGGGGTTCCCTGCCAGGATCTGGGGACCACCATGAGGCCAGCTCTCCCCTTCTGAACTTGAAGGAGCATTCCTAGTGGCCTGACTGGGGCTGGGAGGGCTACATATCCAGGTGCTGGGACTTCCTCCACCTCTCCCACCAGTCCTTTGCTCAGCTCCTTCCGTGGGGGCTCTCAGAGGGCAGGAGAGGGGATGAGCATAGATATAAATGAACACAGACTGGAGGTCTAAGTCACATAGGCCTGGAGGCTGGGGGCAGAGAGGAAGCCACAGATTGTGGCAAAGGGGGCAGCAGCCAGGGAGGCAAAGAGCTGGTATGGCCCCTCTGGGATAGAAGGTCACTTTCTTCCTAGAAATGAGTTGTCACAGCTCAGATGGACAACAAGCCTCTTGTATCTGTGCAAGTCCCTGTGCTGAAGGAAGGTACCTGGGACCCTCCCACTGGCCCTCATGTCTGCTTCTTGAGGCTCTCAGTGCTTGGAAAAATTCACATCCACCTTCCTCAGCTTGGAGGGGTCCAAGGGAATTGGAGAGCTTCGTGGGAGAGACTGCCTTGTGGTAAGAGTTAAATGGGCAAGTAGAAATCAGGTGGGCAGGTTGGGTTGTGGGAGAGAGGGGGAGGAGAAGATGGGAGAGGGTATGTTAGGCAGCAAGGGGCCTGAGGTTTTAGGAGCAGATATTGTAAAAAGAAGACAGGTTCTAGAGAGATTTAGGAGGTATAATCTTGGTGATGTAGTAGACTCATTCATTCAATATTTATTGAACACCTACTAGGTTCCCAGCAAGGAAGGAAGATCTTCTATTTTTTGATAGTGTGGATTGAACCTACGGGAGCTTAACTACTAGGCCACATCCCTAGGCCTTTATATTTTTTATTTAGAGACAGGGTCTCACTAAGTTGCTCAGGGCCTTGCTAAGTTGCTGAGGCTGGTTTTGAACTTGCAATCCTCCTGTCTCCCAAGCCTCTAGAATTACAGGTGTGTGCCATTGTGCCCAGCTTGTTGTCTTGATTCTACAAAAGCCACTTCGGGTGGAATCACTTCCCTTCTCTTTGGGTCACAGTCCTACATGACCCTCCAGGAGAGGTCCACCATGGTGCCTGGCAAGAAAGGGAGATGTTAAGATAATGGGAAATGGTCAGGGTTTTGCCTTCAAGGACTTTGTTAACTTCATTGATGGGAAAACAAAATTCATCTACTAGCCTGTTCCCCCACTTCCCAAAGTGTGCTTTTGAATGTTAGCAAGAGGAGTTAGAATCACTGTGACAAGGTGACTTGGATGGGGACCCAGAAGACAAAGGGGCAGATTCTTAAGGTCCAAGGGTCCAAAGGAAGTTTTGGGGCTTCAGAGGCTATATGTGCAGGAGACAGATTTGGGAGAAGTTCAAGTTCATATGATAGCTGAGGCCATGAGGGTTATTTAGGAAGAAGGGCTGAGGGTCAGAGCAGCTATGATTAAAGGGTTGAGTGACAGACCAGTGTCACTCAGCAAGGGAGCAAAGCAGGGCCACAAGGAGAGATCTGTGTTAGTGTGTGGCCTGCAGGTACCAAAATCAGCATAAGTAGGACAGATATCCATGGGCTTGGGGATGAGGTTTGTGGGCAGCCACACATCTTTCTCCTGGAAAGATGACATCAGGTCTGAGGCCATGACACAGGCAGGCATTCCTAGATTACACACATGGAAAGAAGTTGCAAGAGATAGCATCAGGCTAGCTGTGCTGACTCAGGGGGTCCCAATGAGGCTGTGGCGGGATGGAGGTGGGGACCAGATGAGCAGTGTGATCCCTCTTGGGACTCTGCTCATAAGGCCAGAAGAGAACCTTTGGAAGGAGTTTCCTGTGTGTATCCCTCCCCACAGGCTCTGGAGAAACTGGGGGTTAGCGATTACCCGGAGATCCTTATCTCAAGAGGAAGTTTTCATAGAGGAAGGAAATGGGCCCCAAAGAACCTCATATCCTGTGGGATGTCCCCATGGACATCTCAGATGATCTGAATCTTCTGTGTGTCTTCAGGCCCTTTGGAAGGTCCTTATCCTCACTGGGGGTCTGAGACCTAGGAGACCCTTAAGCAGCCCAGTTCACACAATTAATGACATTAGAGCAAGGATTTGAACCTATTCTCTTCCTGACTAGAACGTCAGGAAGTGCTGGTCACCTGACTGAACCAGCAGAGGGGTGGACTGAGCATGCCTGTCCCCCTCAAGTCAGCTGTAAAGGGAAACTTCTGCCAGGTGTTCCCAGGAAGTTTGGAGTGGCCCAGATATGTATGGGGACTGAAGGCAGAATCTCTACAGCAGATTCTGCTATCCAGGCATCTCTATGAACCAGGCTTGGGCTCTTGTCCCTAATCGGCCATCAGTGAGTAAAAAAAGTTCCTCTTTTCCCTGAACTCAGCCTCATCAGTGTGATGAGTTAATTACTGCTGCCTCTCAGAAGGAATTATTGCTGGTCCCAGAGAAGAGACAGTGCTCCAACATCTCCCTCAACTCTAGGTAGTTTCTGAAGCCCAACCTGGGCAAAGGAAAAGTTTTTCTGGAGTTTTCAGGGACAACTGGCCTATTTCCCAGTTCAAGCCCCAAAGCACATCTTTCTGGACAGATGTGGTAAGGTGGAGGCACCATCATCCACCCAGAGGACCATAGGGTCCTGAAGAACCTGAATGGCTCATCCTTCCATGATAAGGGGTTCTTATCACTCCTGGCCACACCAGAAACACAGAACACCTTCTCTGTTTTTGCCATTTCAACTCCAGGCTGTTGACCCCACCCCCCTATACCTCCTGTCTCAGTCCCCAAAAGTATACCTCAAAAAGGCCAGACTACCCTGGCCAGCCTCTAGTTCTGACACTGCTCCTTGAGTGTCCCCAGGCCCCTGGCACTGCTGAGTCCTGACCACCTGGGAGTCTCTGAGTGTGGATAACCCCAATCATGGCTGGAATCTGCATTCATTCAGCCAAGCTTCCAGGGGGGTCTGCAGCATTGCAAACCTCACAGGTCCCTTGTACCTCATGTTGTGGTCCCATGGGATGGAGAACAGGGATGGCAAGGCCCCAACTCACAGGCATAGTATTAAGGGTGCCCACCAAGATGTGCACAGAGAAGGCACAGCTATGAGGAGGTGGTCATGAAATGAGAGTCAACCAAGTTAAGGGAAGGCTGGGGGCTTGTTGGGGTATAGAACGGAGCAGGAGGTGAGTGAGGAATCTTTGGTGCTGAGATCTGGCTCAGTCAGTGGGGTGGACATCCCAGTCATCTGCTGCAGTTGGGGAGACCCAAGGTAACAGAGATTTTGGAGTCAACCAGAATGGAGTGGATGTGATAAATTTGAAAAGCCAGGAGACCTCCAGGAAGACTCAATCAGTTGTCACTTTGTGTCCAGAGGTCCAGTACCAGACACTGGGGAGTCATTAGTGAAGGGGAGATTCCTAACACCTGAGGAACTGTGTAGACCGAGTGGACCATGGGTAGTACTGGGGATGCCAGCTTTTAAGGATGGTCCAAAGGCACAAAGACCTCCTTATTTGCTTCATTCCTTATTCTTGGGGTTGCTCACTGTTTCTCCAGGATGTGGCAACTATACCAAGCTCACTCAGGCAGACAAATTCTGTTTGCCCACACCCATGGGACCACCAGGCATGCCAACCATGACACTCTCCTCTACCTGTGCCCCCTACTTGCCTGGGAATACATCCCCAACCCTGAAATCTCTGCCTGGAGCCTTAACCCCAACTGGGAGGATCATCAGGCACCCAGAGGGGACGCTGCCTTTATCTGCCTCCTTGTAAAGAGCCACTGGGTCCTGCATGAAAAAAAATTAAAAGGAGAATTGAGACTAGAAGACTTTATAACTTCTGGAAGTTCAGAGGGTGTCCAGGCTAAGGTCATGGGGAAGGTTATAGGAATCAATGTGGCAGGTAGTTTTCTGTTCTCGTCAGGATCGGGGGTTCTGGAATGAGCTTCCTCCCAGACTTCCTGGATCTCCACAAGCTCCCTCAGACTTTTCCTAGGGCCCTGTGTGGGCAGGTGTATCTCTTGCTTCTGTTTTTCAGGTCCCAGAGAGTCATGATCCCTGCTCCCTGTTTTGCAGCAGTGACACTGGATATTCCCCCGTACTCCTCCCAATACCTCCTGAGAGGCCCCACAGCCCCTCACAGGAGCGGGGACCTCTTATATCACTCAGGTTGAAGGGCCAGCAGGAGTAGTAATTAAGGTGCTATGAATTGGAGGAGCCCTCTCCCAGTCCCAGGACCACCACAAATACTTCCCTCTATACTGCACACTCATTCCCATGCCCTTAGGCCATATTCTAACAAGGGTGGTACCAAGTTGCCTGTGTAGCTTCCTGGGGAGGCAGCAGCTCCCTTGGTGTTCAGCAGCTGGAGGGGGACAGGCCACTTCTGACTGCAAGACCACTTTCTTAACTCTGAATCCCTCCTGGCTCAACTCCTCAAGGGGATAAAGACTTTTGCAGGTGGTTAGGGAGAGGTCCTGGAGATTAGTGCGTGAAGATGCTTCCTGAATACTGCCAAGAGCTGGGCCACAAGGAGGAATGTTTTCTTTTTGGGCTGATTGGAGGCCTCTCCTCCAGCCTCAGTCTCCCTATCAAAAAGAGGAGTAGTAGCCAGTCACAGTGGTGCATTCCCAGTGGTTTGGGAAGCTGAGGCAGAAAGACTGAAAGTTCAAACCAGACTCAGCAATTTAGCAAGACCCTAAACAGCTTAGTGAGACCCTGTGTCAAAATAAAAAATAAAAAGATCTGGGGATGTTGCTCAGTGGTTAAGCACCCTTGGGTTCTATCACTGGTACCAAAAAAAAAAAAAAAAAAAAAAGAGAGAGAGAGAGAGAGAGAGAGAGAGAGAGAGAGAGAGAGAGGAGTAGTTATCAGGATCTGCACCAATCTCCAGAGCCTTCTGTGCCCTGGAGTGGGGAGCAAGGGTAGATGTAGTCTTCCCCAGTGTTGATTGTCCCTGTGCAGACCCCTCCCTAGGGTCCCAACACCTCGCCACCCAGTACCAAGAGGCAAATACCAAGGTGCTGAGCTCAGCTAGCTGCAAAGTGACTGAGGCACTCCCATTTTCCTGGAAAGAGCCAACAGGAAATACCAGGACAAGCAACTGTCCTCCCTAGTCCTGCACCCTGTACTGGCTGGGAGAAGGTGGCCCGGAGCTGCCAAGGGCCCAGGGTCATGCTTTGTAAGAACAACCAGCCCTTGAGCCTGGTCCTTAGCCTGGGGAGAGCAGGGGCATCACATTTAGCAGATACCCACTGCCTGAGGTGGGCCTGGCCCAGGAATTTCACCAACCCTCCCTGATTCAAGGCACACAGCCCCTCCGAAGGGTAGCAGTGGCTGCATGGGAGCTGGAGGAGGCCATGACTGCCGGGGAAAGTGGGGACAGCTGTGAGTTAGTAGTTTATTTCTCTCAGAAGCTCTATGAGGAATCGGGAAGGGGAGATGCTGATAGAGACAGGGAGGGCCACCACTCTAGATCTAAATTCTGGTTGTATAGGGCAGGGTCTCCTAAGTAGGAAGAAGGGACAGATAGCTAGGCACAGGGGTACACATCTGTAATCCCAGCAGCTAGGGAGGCTGAGGCAGGAGGATGGCAAGTTCAAAGCCAGCCTCAACAACTTAGTGAGGCCCTAAGCAACACAGCAAGATCCTGTCTCTAAAACTATATAAAAAAGGACTGGGGATGTGGCTCAGTGGTTTGATTTCCAGTACCCCCCCAAAAAAAGAAGAAAATGAAGAAAGAGGAGGAGAACAAGGAGGAGGAGGAAGAGGAGGGACAGACAGACATGTAGAGGTTTTGGTGGTAAATGTTGTGGTGATTAGGTACATGGAGGATGGAACTGGAATAACAATACTATGTCACACTCTGGGGGCCAGAACCAGGAGGCTGTCAAGCCAGAAGGTACTACTGGGAGTCAGTCCAGGCAAGGGGAGACCCCAGGAAGGCCCTAGATGAGACTCAACATTTTGTGTGCCCCGTGGGCACTGGCTGAAGCACTGTTGCTTAAGGCTTCAGAGGCTCTGGAGTCCCATTCCTTTCATTTCTCTGTGCCTCAGATTCTCCAACTGTACAATGAGGGTAATCATGAACTTCATCAGGTCATTGTTGGGATTCTTTGAGTTCCTTCCAGAGGCAACAGGGCTGCAGCAACTTTGCCTGATCCATCTCCACCTCCATGAACCTGACTTGAAATTTTCAGGGGCAAAATTGAATACCCACTCACCCTGCCCTCCAACCCAGTCCACACCACCTCCACCTTCTCTCACTTTCTTTTCCACCATGTGTCCCCTCAGCTTCCTGGGCCCCAGGATTCTCCTCTGCTATTCCAGTCCCTTTCTTCCAACACTCTTCGCCCTCTACCCTGGCTGCTTCCTGTTGGTGCCAAACACACAGTGTCTGCCATGACTCCATGCTAATTGTCCCTCTCCCGATGCCTACCACTCTCAGGCTGTGGTCATTCAGTCTTGTCATCTCCACAGTGAGCAGACTGGCTGGGCTGGCCTGGGATAAAGGAAGGAGGAATGAAAAGAACCAGTAAGACCCAAAGGGGTCTGGGCCCAGGTGGCTGAGCCTAGCCTCTGCCTTGGCTACCTGGCACCATACCACATGGGTGACTCTACTGTCTGGACTATCCTGTACCTCAGTTGCCCTGCCCTGTTAAACCTCCAGGCCCTTGCTCCCCCAATGCCCAACTCCTGCCTGTACCTCTCCCATTCCTCCTCTGCCTGATGGTCTCTGTTCCTCCCTCAAACCTCCTGGGCATCACCCAGGTGGGAAGTACCTCTAATAAGATCCATATTTATTCATCTATCTGTTCAGTCTGTAGTAACCCCTATCTTACTGTGCCAGGCAAACTGGACACAGTCAGGAGAACTCCAAAGGCCTGAACAGTATTGCCAACCCCTACCCAAGCATGGGGAAGCCACACAGGGTCCTCAAGTTCCAATTCAGATGGGGGTTCAAGGCCAGGGTCGGAGGAGCGAAGCCCTTTCCTGGAGCAGGAGGGTTTGCATCATGAGGTGAGGTTGGCCAGGCTCCTCTGAGTTCTACCTTCCTTAGGCACTTGTCTTTCTGACAATTTTCTTTTTGCTCTATTCTTCTGCATTTCCAAAATTTTTAATAAAGAGCAGATATGCTCTCCTATCTTATCATCCCAATGAAAAGCTATATTTTAGTAGGGTAAGGTGGAGCATACCTGTAATCCCAGTGGCTCCAGAGGCTGAGGCAAGAGGATCACAAGTTCAAAGCCAGTCTCAGCCAACTTAGTGAGGCCCTAAGCAACTTAATAAGACCCTATCTCAAAACAAAACAAAACAAAAAAACAAACAGGCTGTGGATGTGGCTCAGTGGTTAAGTGCCCCTGGGTTCAATCCCCTCCCCACCAAAAATCAAAAAGCTGTATTTTTTTAAGTTAAAATGAAAAATAAAATTCCTGATTGACTGATATAATCTGCTTTCCTGAGGAAGCACCTTGGATGAGGGAGCGGGGGCACACCAGCTCTGCAGAGGCCATCCTGGGATGTACCGACGGGGCATTGCTGCCCCCTGGTGCACACTGGACTTATAGGCCTGGCACAGTGTACAGTCTGCGC
>JAJEJO010001965.1:156771-194027 GCA_020662805.1 Glaucomys volans
TTCCTGAAGTTCTACTGAACTTCTGATCAAGTATCCCAGGTCTTTGAATTCCTAGAACCAAGAACAACTTCAATGTGATCTTCATCCTAGTTGGCTGTCAACTGGAGTCACCTACTTGCTCTAAACTATTCCCTCAAGATTAGATGGCATTTTAACAGGATGCTGAGTAGGACCTTACCTATTGCCCTGTTCTGGAAGAAAAGCAACATCCAACCCTGGGCCTCACGGAGACAAGAAGACAATAACACAGAAGCCTCTAAAACATTCCACCCTTTCACAGTTTGGTGGAGAAAGGACAAATGGTTTCCCATGACCTTAGCAGCCACATAGACATTAAAAGGACTTGAACTGCCAATGAGGAAAGCTGCCCACCAGGTGAGAGGAGTCATCAGAAATAGGCTGTAGATGACCACAGGGACAGCAGCAGGGTGACTCAGAAGAGGTTTAGCAAGGGATGTCCCTTGATGGGGGACTGTGAGATAAGGAGTTCCC
The DNA here is from genome assembly GCA_020662805.1 of Glaucomys volans. Classification (NCBI taxonomy): domain Eukaryota; kingdom Metazoa; phylum Chordata; class Mammalia; order Rodentia; family Sciuridae; genus Glaucomys; species Glaucomys volans. The sequence continues at coordinate 157,264 of JAJEJO010001965.1, forward strand.
TCCCTGTTCTTATGGAAAGTCCTAAAGAATGCATGCTATACTTCCCAAAAAGGTTCTCCAGTGCCATCAGGAGAAAGAGAGTCAGCCCCACCCTAATCCCTCCCGTGCCCTATAGCTCTGCCCTAATCCCTTCCTGCACCCTATAAAAGTTGGCAACAAAATGCATGATTTTCCTGGCACACTACTTTTAGGTGTAAGGGTGATCATCGCTGGTCAGCTAAAATAAAGGCTTCTTTTGGCTTTACGTGATCAGCTTGGATGATTTTATTTTCGTCAGGTACAACATTTGGAGGCTCCAGCGAGATTTAATTTCTTCAAGCCCTCACGCCTAAATTGGCCTCCCGTGATGGTTGCCTGGGAGCCCCCACCCTGAGTAGAGGGGAGCTCCTGAGATATGTGCCTCAGCCCCACTCTTGGGGGGACCCCGGTCCATCTTCAGGACGCTCTTCTGGATGAAGCCACCTGGTATCCTGTATCGGTGAGTCGGCTATCTGTATCTGGGGGATGTGGTCAGACTGGACGCAGTCGCTTACACCAGTCCTAGGTCAGGGCAAGACGTCGCTCCTGTCCCCTGGTGGGCCTCCTTTGGTGGTCCAGTCTGGTGGGTCTCCTCTGGGGGTCCTGCCACCTGGGGCCAGGTCCGCTCGGCCGCCAAGTGTGGCTTGGGCCTAGTCTGGTAGGCCTCTGTGCGGAGTCCAGTAGGACCTCTGTGTGGGCCCAGTCTGGTAGGCTGCATGGGGCCTAGTCTGGTCGGCCATTGTCTGTCTGTCTGGTATGCCTGTATTTGTCTTGTTAGTCTGGTGTGGGTGGCAGGGGCGGGGGTGGCTCGCGGCATGGGAAGGCGCCCAAGTTGGCTGTGCCCCGGGGGATGTGTGCCCTGGTAGCAAGCCGTGGGTCACCATGATGTCGCCCGCCATCACACACCTGCCATGAGTTGGGGGTTCTGTCGCCGCTGCTGCAGTGGCCGCCGCCTGCCTGCCTGCCTCACGGCACAGCGCCCATGCACAGCGGAGCGCAGTGACACCTGCCACAGCTGGGGCAATCCATGGGAAGGGCCCAACTCATGTCCAGAGTCGCCTCCACCAGTGGCCCCCTGGGTGTCCGGGCCATTTGTGTTTTCTGTGCTTTTTTTTTCCTTGCTTTCTGTGTCTCATCTCTTCAGGACAGTCTACTATGGGACAAAGTCAACCACGTGCCCCGCTGTTCTAACTTGTTTTTTTAGATCATTTTCAGGACTTCCAAGAACGTGCCACTGACTACGGAGCTTCTGTTAGATAACTCTGCCAAAGCCATTTCCTACTTTGTTGTCCTAGATTTCAGCTGCTGCTTGGTTTACTGTGTTTTATGTTGAATCCTTGCAGCACTAAAATTTGGTTTATTATTGAAAGACTTTCTGGTTTCTATCAGTGACAGATAGCCCACAAATAAATGGATTAAGTTGGGTACTTTCCATGGTAGAGATGAGTGGAATGTCCAGAGTTTCCCTTTAGATGAACAGAGGTATGCAAAATATGTAAAGATGTTCATCAAGTATATAAAGGTCAAGCTGGTGTCACATTTTGGGTCAGAGCACTTTTGTCCATTAAACCTTATAAGGGTATTTGGCATTAGCAAGGTGGAAAAATATGAAGAAATTGATGATTCCCAGTATCAGTCAGATAACTTTTTAGGTTTTTGAAGCTGCAAACACTACAAGGTTTAAGTGGTTTGTGCCTGAAGCTCAGCAGTGTGGGTCAGAAAAACAAAAAAGAGTCTTTTATTTGAACTCCAGCAAAAGTAATTAATGGCCGTGTAATTTTTCCAGGACTCTTGTTTTTGAATTTTTGAGCTCATGACTTTTGATCAGTCCTATTTTTATTTAACTCGAGTTTTTGAACATCTGTTACATTGCAATGGAGATAAAAAGCTACAAGGCCTTTTTGTGTTAAGTGTTTATTGTATTGTCTTGTCTTGTGTGATATCGAATTGACATAAAGGGTGCTCAAAGAAATTAAGAAGTATTTCAGTTGGGTACCTCACAAGTCTCTAGGTGGTCAAAATAATAAAATGTTGATGTCTATACTTTTCTTCCACAGGAAAGAGATGGCAGATATTACTTGTGTAATCTTGGTTTTTACAGTAAAATAAGTAAATTAAATTTGATACACATAAAAATTACTCAAATGTGTGTGTTAGAGACATCTGGTTAAACATTATTGGTGTTTTCATGGATTGGTAAATAAAAAGGGTTTAAAATTGCTCACTGAATCCTGCCGCTGGAGAGGCCTCCTGGAATTTGTTTGTGTGTGTGTATGTGTGTGTGTATGGTGCTGGGGATTGAACCCAGGACCTTGTGCTTGGGAGGCAAGCACTCTACCAACTGAGCTACATCCCTAGCAGATTGGAAAGGAAAAATAGAAGGTTCTAGGTATGAAAATATATTCAGTAAAAGGAAAAAGAAAATGTTTCTGGGTGAGAAAGTCTGTGTGTAAGTAAAGGGCAAATTCCAACAAGTTTTTGTGTAACTAAGTAGTTATATGTATGTGAGACCATCAATTAGAAACTGTTTAAGGTTTTTCCCTAAGGTCAAATATTAATCGGCTAATATAAACCAAAGTGTAATCAATATGTTACTCTTTACATTGTGTCTGTTCAGTTTTATTCTTTGGAGCAATTGGTCTTGGAGATTGGGGTTTATACTATTGTGGTTAAATAACTGGTGGGGTATTGTGCTACGTTGCAGAGCCTAGGTTTTTCTTGAAAAACTAGGTTTGGTTGCTCTTCTTTGTTTATTAATGTGTCCATGCCTTCCAGGTGCACAAGTCTTTAGAGCAGAGGATTTGTTGGGCTGATGTTCTCCAAACTAGGCTTGTCTGTGCTGGTAATTTATAAGAATAACAAATTTTATTGGGGACTTAATTTTTTTCATTTAATGTTCTATAACAGAACCTGTTAAATTTGTTACTTTTTACAGAGATCAAAATTTGTATGTGGATGTATTTGGAGTTGGTGAGAGCCTGATTTGTTTGGGAGTTAATATTGTGAAACATGGAAACATTTGGTCATTTTGCCATACAAAAGGAAAGTTGGAAGCTCTCAGCCTTTCCTTGATTTGTTTTAAATGTAATATATTGTGTTAACTACCGTTCACATAGACTCAGGAAACGATACATGTAAACTCTGTCAAATGATGTTCAAAGAGGAGGAAAAGAACTAGAACAGAACACTTTATCTCAAATGGGGAATATAGTGAATAGCTCAGGCAGAATTTGGGATGGCTATTACACAAATTAGATTGTTAATTCTATTTTGTATTTTTCCTTGTGAGCTCTGTAGCTAGTACCTGATTAATGTTTTGAAGAAGTATACTAAGCCATCACCTATGAAATAGATGAGATAATAACTGGATGTTTAAGATCAAACTTAAGGATTGAGATTAAAACAAAGGGGCCAGAAAACCAGTTTTGGTTCTTGCCCTCAGAGTCAGCCTGCATCCAGGGAATAAGAGAGCTTCTCTAAGGAACTTTGCAACTCCGGGTCAACACTGCTGCCTTTGCTGCTGCCAGAACTCAGAGTTTTTGTCCATGCAGACAGTTGGCAAAAGACACTGCCTGGTTTCTATGTCGCACAGAAGGCATCACTGTGTCCAGAGCCGAGGAAACACCGGCTGCCATCGGCCTCCAGGTTGCAGGAACTGCCACAGCCAGAGCACAAGAGGCACTGGGGCCCAGATGCCACCACCACCAGAGCTCAGTGCTGTCCAGGACAGAACCCAATCTGAGTGGATGCTTCTCAATAACCCATGCATTCCAGGCTTGTCCCCCAGAGTTGGAGATGCAGCAGAGATTGCTGAGAACAAGGAGGTGCAACATTGGGTTGGACAGGCTTGGTCCCTGCCCTCCTGGGCTGATGGGAGTGAGCAGGGACCAGTTCCCTTTTGCCATGAATGAAAGCAAAGAACTGTCAGCTGTCCACAAGATAGAAGCCACTGCTTTGGAGCTGCTGGAATCCAGGAGGAGCTCTGCTGCCCGCCCCAGAATGCAGAGGCTGCTGGAATGAAGGAGCTGCTGAAATGCAGGAGCTGCTGAAATGCAGGAGCTGCCACCACCCAAGCACAGGAACAAAGCTAAGAAGCTACTCTCAAATTCCCCACGAGTGACCCCTGTGAGAACTCAACTGACTCTTAAGAGACAGGAATAGTCAATTTGACCTGCTTGATCTTAAACACCTAGCAAAACAAAACCAAACCATAGACATTCTTGGGCATTTAGAAGAAATAATAGTTTAATGTAACTTAAGATGTACTTGTGTTAGTCCCTAGAATAGGACTGGAGGCTACAAAAGAGAGATTCTTAGGCAAATGTACCTGATAACTCAAGTTCCCAAATAAAGGCCTCAACCTCTCCAGCCTTTGATAAGCCTTGTTATGGGAACAACTTCTCAGTTCTTCCACTTGGTGAGAGATTGACTTCTACCATGTCATGATATTCTGTATTAATCTCATTTTGGTACTTATGTCATTTTGTTTCTCTCTCATAGAAGCACCCACCCCAGATGACTTTATAACCTGCTCTTCCCAAGCAGACTTCTGCTCCTCATTGACCAGATTTCTAAAAGGAACTTCAAATTGCTTCCCCAGACTCTGCCCCCTTCCAGCTCAAAGCAGCAAGAGCGGTAGGTGCCCCCTCTCCTTACAGCAGTAAAAAGGTCCTAATTAAGGACAGGCAGTTAGTGTAAAATAAGAAATCTGGTCAAATTGAGGAATGGAACCCATCAGAGTCTGGGAAGTTGGAAACTGAAAAAAACACTAGTTTCCTAAACAAGGATTTGTTAGTGTGGATAAGACCAGTGGGGAATGTTATACTTCCCAAAAATATTCTCCAGTGCCATCAGGAGAAAGAGAGTCAGCCCCGCCCTAATCCTTTCCCACGCCCTATAAATGCTGGCAACAAAAGAACTAATGCACGATTTTCCCAGCACACCACTTTTAGGTGTAAGGACGATCGTAGCTGGCCAGCTAAAATAAAGGCTTCTTTGGGCTTTATGTGATCGGCTTGGATGATTTTATTTTCCTCGGGTACAACATGCATACTCATGTCCATGGGATGTGCCTACCATGGAGAGCCTCTTAGTCAGACATGCCCGTCCTCCAGAGCAACAACAGAAAAGAGAATGGCAATGATGCCTGCCATATAAGAGACCTGGGTCTTTTTCATCCCCATCCCCACTCCAATTACCAGGGAGGAAAGAGGAGAACAGAGAAGGAGCAGACCTTACCCTCTTCCACCCCCATCATCTCAATTTTCTATAGCAGAGCTGGCCTGTCCAGAGAGGGGAGGAGTTGGGTACTGTACTGGAAAAGAGACTGGGGCTCTAAGATGTGCCAGATTTTATCTTACACTGCAAGTGACTCCAGAGTTGGAAAACTGCCCAAGAAGTTTACCAGGGTCAGGAATGAGTACCAGCAAGTGTTATGGTTTGGATCTTAAACATCCCCCAAAGGCTCAAGCATCAAAGGCTTCATCCCTGGCCAGAGGTGTTTTTTGGGAGGTGGTGGAATCTTTGGGAGGTGGAGCCTCATAAGGAAGCCATGTCATAGGAAGTGTGCGCTTGAAGGGGAAAATGGGACCCTGGGGCAGTCCTCTCTCTCTCTTTCACTTCCCAGCTGCCAGAAGGTGAGTGTCTCTGCTCCTCCATGTACTCCCTGCCTTGATGGTACACCTTGCCACAGGCCTCAAATGATGGGATCAAGTGACCATGGACTGAAACCTCTGAAACCATGAGCCCAAATATATCTTTCCTCATTTTACATTGATTTCCTTAAGTGTTCTTGACAGAAAGATAACTAACACAGGCAGGAACACAGAGACAGTGATGGGGGAGGGGTAAAGACAAAGGCAGTGTATTTTGTGTCCCACCTTGTCCCAGGTATTCCCGCCCTGTGCAGGTGTAGAGCAACCCAAGGCCATGTGCCACACCTGTTGAAGTTGTCTTCACTCACAGCCAGTTATTGCTATGCATTTACCTTCCAATTCAAATACCCTAATTCATTTTGTAGGAGACCTGTCAGGTGTGGATAAATATCATTCCTGCTGAAGCAGAGACCCCTGAGACAGAGAGGAGCGTTTGAAAAATTTTTACCTCTCTCTGACTTACATGCATCTTCCCCCAGGGCACTTATTTTGGGAGCCCTTTAGCTCCTAGACTCTCACCCTCTCCCTAGACTCCTCCTAAACTGTCATCTTCAGAGAAAGCCCCTCTCCCAGACCTGCTCCTTCATCAGGAACCAGCTCATGAAGGTGTCAGGGGTTTTTGCCTCTGCAGAACCGGTAGGTACTTCCTCAAGTCCCCAGGGAAGGCCCAGATTTATCTCAGGCTTGGAGATCTGGCTCAGACATTGTGGGTGCCAGGAGTGATACCTATCCCTTGCCGCTTGGTTTCCAGTCCATAAAGCTGGTCACTACAAGTTGCAACAGCCAGGGAAGTGTGAAGAGCAGGCTGGAGCAGAAATTAGCATTTCTGTCTGATCCCAGTAGGCAGCAGGGCTTGTGTTATGTGTTTTGGGGAATGAAGGACTGAGTGGTCCAATGTCTGAGGGATACAGCACTACATGACGCAGGCCTGACTACACAGGATGGGTATCACCATGCCTCCTTCTGAGAGTTCTGTTTTCTATAGTTGTTGTATTTTATGACAGTGTCCTCATCTGGAGCCCTCATTAGTCCTGGTCCTAACCTGGGACCAGATGACTGTGATTCTGTTTCAGAAGAACTTCAGGACTGGCTCACTCAGTTCCAACTGAGAGCACTCAGGAGAACACTGTCCATATAATCAATATGTGGTTTTTTCCAAAATGGCCTTGAGCTTTGGAGGTGAGGGTAGAAAGCCAGACCTTGAATCACAAGTCAAGCACAGGGGTACATCAACCAGAGAGAAAAGTGTCCTTCTTTGTTTCTATTTTGGTATTGGGGATTGAACTCATAGGCACTCAACCACTGAGCCCTATTTTTTGTATTTTATAGAGACAGGGTTTCACTAAGTTGCTTAGCACCTCACTGTTTCTGAGACTGGCTTTGAACTTGTGATCTTCCTGCCTCAGCCCCCTGAGTTGCTGGGAATAGGCATGGGCCACTGTTTCTGTCCCTTTTCAAAATTTTAATTAACAAATGATAATTGTACATATTTATGGGGAATAGTGTCATATATCAATACATGTATACAATTTGTAATGGGCTTTACCATTTCTTTGTGTTGGGAACATTCAAAATCCTCTGTATTAACTAAAAAATATACCATTAATTGTTGCCCACTATAGTTATCCTACTGTACTATAGAACATTAGAAGTTATCCTTCCTATCAGCAGAGACATCTTTGTTGCATGCCCTGGGTGGGGAGCCACACATTCAAGATGGGGGGTGCGTGAGAAGGGTCCTATTCCCAGTACAAAGACCATTCTGAGCATTTTCCAAGCATTTCCTTATGCACTGGGTCTCACAGATTTGTAATGGACTTTTTCAACTCTGAAAACTTTTCCAGACTTAACTACCAAGTCACAATTCTTGTCACTCCACTGAACATGTTCATTATTCCATTGATGCCTAGGTGAGGTTTTAGCTACAAGTAAGAGCCCCTGACCTGGAATGACCACACTTTGTTTCTTCCCAGATGCCAATGTCAACAGAGCCATGAGGTCACTAATAGCAAGTAAGAAGTGAATCCAGAGTCCACAGGTCTCTCTCTGGTCTTAGTAATTATATTTGTCCTGACTTCTCCAATATTTGTCTTCCTTTCTAAAATCATCTTACTATCTCACCTTGAAACATCTAAACTACATTTAGATGGCAGTGTTCGTAGCTACAGTCTTAATCTGTTTGGGCTGCTATAACAAAATACCATAGATTGGGTGGCTAATAAAAGAGCAGAAATTTATTTCTCATAGTCCTATAGGCTGGGAAGTCCAAAATCAAGGTACCAGTAGATTTGTATTCTGGTGAAGGCCACATCCTGCTTCATAGATAGCCATATTTTCTCTACAAAGAGAAAGAGTTCCTTGGGTTTTCTTTTTTAAGACACAATCCCATTCACAAGGACTCTGCTTTTATAACCTAGTAACACCCAAAAGCCCCACCTCCAAATACCATCATGATGGGAATTAGACTTTAATATATGATTTTTGGGTGACACAAACATTCAGGCTTTAGTAGCAGAGCAGCATTATTCACAATAGCCAAAAGTGGAGACAACTCACATTTTCATCAGCTGATGAACGATGGACATGAAGCAGTATATGTGTGCAATGGGATATTTTTCCTTCCTTCAGGGAAGGAAACTCCGGTACTCAATACAACATGGATGTACCTTGAATTCTTTGGGCTAAGTGAAATAAACCACCAGAAAGGACAAATATTGTACGCTTCCTCCTATATGAAATATAGGGGATAGAATAGAATGATCAAATTCACAGAGGTAGAAAAGAGAAGAATAGTTACCAGGTGCTGGGAGGAGGGGAAAATGGGAACTGATGAAAAAGTTCTGGGGATGATGATAACCAATTCCACAGCAATGTGAAGGTATTATGACATTCAGCTGTATACTTAAAAATGGTTAAAATGGTGAATTTTGTGTGTATTTGAATTCTCATTCATATTTTCTCTCTCTCTCTCTCTCTCTCTCTCTCTCTCTCTCTCTCTCTCTCATGTTTTAATAGAGTCTGAGATGCTTAGGTTTTTCCATCAACCAACACTCTCAGAATAGAAGAAGGGGCCCTCCAAGGGCCAACCTCAAGGTTGTCTCCACCCTGAACCCTGTCCTCTTGCCATTCTCATGAATTCCTCTTCATCTTGAGATTCAGTTCATGGTCCCTCCTCTGGGTGGCCCCCATCCTCCCTATCCAGCCAGGAGGCAGTGCCTACCCACCTTGTCCCCACTGCACTCCCAGTCCTCTCAGTTGACAAAAGCATGTGTTCCCAGCAAGGAGATTTCTGTGGTGAGGTCATGTCAGAGTCCTATGAGCCTCTGGAGGTCTGGATGAGGGGTTGGGGACATGGTGTGGGAGTCCCACAAAAATAGGATTTAGGCACCTATAAGTACCAGGCAAAGATGGCTCTAAGGCTGGAAAACTATTGCTCATAGCAGCAGCTGGAGCAGCCCCAGTCTTGCCTTGAAATTTGTCTTCTATGTACTTGACATTTAGGAATGTCACTGAAGTAGATGTATAAACAATTTAACAAATAATTATAAAGCAATCACCATTTAACCAACGCTCAGGTAAAAAAAAAAAAAAAAATAGAATGCTGCCGAAGATCCAGAATTCTCCTCACTCTTTCCCTGTTATCATGACCTAGAGTTTACCTACTAACCTGCTTTATGATTACTTCTTTGGTTTTCTTTGTAGCTTTATTCCCTACCTGTGCATTCCAGGATAGTCTGACTTTGCCTGTTCTTAAACTTTAAATGGATGGTTGTTTCCAGTTTCTACTGCAAGCGAATCTGTTATTAACATTCTGGTATACATACATATGAACACATTTACATATAATGCCCCATCACCAAAGGTGTTCACATCCTAATCCATAGAAATTATATGATTTATTATCTTACATAAAAAAGAGACTTGCGGATTTGATTAAGTTCAGGGTTTTGAGATAGATAGTCCAGGATAATCTAGGTGGGCCTAGTGGAATCATGTGTCCTTAAAAAAGTAAAACAGGAAGGTCAGATCCTGAGAAGAAGACATGACTACAAAAGCAGAGGTTGGGGAAAAGGAGGAAGGGAAAGAAAGACTCGGAAATGCTACAGGGCTATAGGCCACAGAATGCAGGAAGCTTCTAGTAGCTGGAAAAGTGAAAGATACAGATTCTTCCAAAAGGAATGCAACCCTACCAATATCTTGATTACTGGCTAATGTTAAATAATTTCACAAACTTGTATAATTTATACTCCTACAGCTATATTTGAGAACTCTGCTCTGCATCCTTGTCAACATGTAAAATTGTCTGAGATTGTAAAATTGTTTTTATACCAATTTGATGAGCACAAATGATGTCTCACAGACATTTAAATTTGACTGATCCAACTGTCAGTGAAGCTGAGAATCTTTTGTGCATTTATAAACCACTTGGATGTTCCTCTATTATATCCAGTCTTTTGCCCAATTTCCTGTGAATTTGTCTGCAATTTTATTACTTGTCAGAGTTGTATTGCCATATTCTGGATATATCCTTTCCCTGTGCTGTTTTCTTATCTTTTCACTCTACGGTATTTTTTTCCCCCCTTTGGTACCAGGGATTGAACCCAAGGGTGTTTTACCACTGAGCCACATCCCCAGACCCCCTTTATAATACTTATTTAGAGACAGGGTCTCGCTGAGCTATTTAGGCCCTCAATACTTTGCTGAGGCTGATTTTGAACTCTCAATCCTCCTGCCTCAGCTCCCTGTGCCACTGGGATTACAGGCATGCGACACCACTACTGGCTTGAATATTTGTTATTTATGGATGTACCTTTGTATCTTGTGTAGGAATTTCTTTCCTACCTCAAGACTTTTCTATACTATCTAAAAATTTTATGGTTTCACCTTTTAAATTTATGTCTTGAAGTAAGCTCTGACAATTGTTTCCATGTTAATACTCATTTGTTCCAGCACCATTATTTGAAACAGCAGCCCTTTCCTTGCTGATTTGCATTGGTGCCTCTATCACATTTCAAAGGTTCATATTTGTGTGGGTGTGAGTCTTTTCTGGTCTCTTCTGTTCCATTGCTCTGTTCTCTCTCCTTTAACTAATACCCATCATCTTAAATATTATAGTTCTCCCATTTTGTCCTTTTTCCTCAAGAGTGACTTGTCTATTCTTTTTTTTTTTTCCTAGTACCAGGGACTGAACCCAAATGTGCTTAAGCACTGAGCCCCATTCCCATCCCTTTTTATTTTTTATATTGGTCGGTTTCACTAAGTTGCTTACAGTCTCATTAAGTTGCTGAGGCTGACTTTGAACCTGTGATACTCCTGCCTAGCCTCCTTAAGCCATTGGGATTACAGATGTGTGCCACCATGCCCAGCTTGGCTCTTCTTTTCCATATCAATTTTAAATCAGCTTGTAAATCTTTCCCCTGATCCCCAAAATGCTAGGATTTGGGGACTGCAATGATTCTATGAATCAATTTTTAATGTGTTTTTAAATATTGAGACTTATAATCCATAATATACACAGTATATCCATTTTCACCTCTTTAATATCTCTTTTTTATATTATTAGTTATAGATGGAGATAATGCCATTATTTATTTATGTGGTTCTGAGAATCGAACCCAGTGCTTCACACATGCAAGGCAAGTGCTCTACCACTGAGCCACAACCTCAGCCCCTTTAATATCTCTTGATAAAGTTTAAATGTGTCTCAGTAGACAACTTCTTTTGTTAGATTTAAATCTTGATATTTTGAAATATTAAAAATCATATCTTTTTGAAAAAATGATATTAATGATCATCTTTTCCCAGTATAAATAAATGCAACTGATTTTTATGGATTGGTTTCATATCCAGCAAACTTGCTAAACTCTTATTAATGCTAAAACCTTATCTATAGGTCCTTTTGGATTTTCTCCATATATATCATCTGTGAATAAGGACAATTTACTAGTACTTTTCTTATTCTTATGCCTTTTATTTCTTTTTTTTTTCCTCATTACACAGACTAGGACTTCCTGTACAATGATGAATAGAAATAGCAATGCTAGGCATCGTGGTCCTGACAGATCTCAAAGGAAAAGTTGTTTTACCATTAAAAATGATGTTTCCTCTCAGTATATTGCATGTGCTTTTATCAGATTAAGGAAGTTCCCTTCAGTTCCTAGGTTTGCAAAGAATTGTTATCATGAATGAATATTGATTTTATCTATGTTCTCTCCCACATTTAGTGAGATGATCTTATGTTTTCCATACGTTTATTTTCTAGTGTTAAAATAATCTGTATTCCAGAGAAACCCAACATGGTAGTTGGATTACTATTACCATTAGTGATCTGTGCACATGCGTGTTTTCTTTTTTTGCAGTTCTGAGGATTGAACCCAGTGCCTCATGTGCTAATCAAGTGCTATACCAGCCCACCATTTTTATATATTGATATTTTATTTATTTATTTGTCCATTTGTTTGTGTTTGGTACTGTGGATTGAACCCAGGGGTGCTTAACCACTGAGCCACATCCTCAGTGCCCCCCCCCCCCGACCTTTTTTTCGATTTTGAGACAGGGTCTCACTAAGTTGCTCAGGCCTTGCTGAGTTGCTGAGGCTGGCCTTGAATTTGCAGTCCTCCTGCCTCAGCCTCTCATGTCACTGGGATTATTGGCCTGTGCCACAACAACCAGGCATGTATTGTTAATTTTTGTATCCTTTTTTTTTAAGGTTTTCTTTGCCATATGTTCATGAGAGAACCATATGTCCTGGTTTGCCTGGAACAATCCCAGCTGACACTTATTATCCTGGCCTCATTATTAATAGCACTTCCTTTCACTCTTAAAAGAGTATCATTTGGATGAGGAAGTATGTTGTCACTCTAGTAAGAATGGTCTGTGACACAGCCTTCTCATTATCTTTGTTTGATTTTGGTATCACAGCAATGTTTCCTCATTCTGTATTATCCAGGAGAGTTTATGGAAGATTGGAACTGTTACCTTCTTTGAGTGTTTGATAGAATTCACTGCTACAACCATTTGGATGCAGAGTTTTCCTACTGAATTCCGTTATTTTGTAAGTTATAGGATTATTCATTTTTAAAAATTTTCTCCTTGAGTCAATTTAAAAAAAATTTTTTTAGATGTTGATAGGCCTTTATTTTATTCATTTATTTATATGTGGCACTGAGGATCAAACCCAGTGCCTCACATGTGGTAGGCAGGCCCTCTCCCACTGAGCCACAACCCCAGCCCCTCCTTGAGTCAATTTTGTGGTTATAATTTTATACAAATTTATCAGGTTTATTTCTAGATTTTGCTAGCATATGGCTTTTCAAAATAGGAGCTGCACTTTAGTGTCTGCAGCATCAGTACTCCTAATATTTGTTATTTGTCTATTATATTTTGCTAGAGATTCATTAGTTGTTTTAGTCTTTCCAAAAATCAATTGGAGTTGTGTTATAGTGCTCTCAGTTTGTCCATTTTGTCTTTCATTACTTTTTCTTCTTTATTATTTTCTTTCACACATTTTATTTGGGTTTATTTGCTGTTCTTTGTCAATTATTTTTCTTTTCTTTTTTTTATACCAGGAGTTGAACCCAGGGGTGCTTAACCACTGACTCACATTCCCAGATCATTTTATATTTTATTTTGAGACAGAATTTTGCTAAGTTACTTAGGATCTCTCTAAATTGCTGAGGTTGGTTTTGAATGCACAATCCTCCTGCCTCCGCCTCCTGAATCACTGGGAATACAGGCATGTGCCACCACACCCAGCATATCCTCTATTTTTTAATATATGTACTTAAGGCTCTAAACCAAAAAAAATTTTTTCTATAAAGGGCAGATAGTAAATATATTTGGCTTGGCAGTTCTCAGAAATACAGTAATTAATTCTGCCATTGTGTCACAAAATAGCATTAAGCAATAAATAAATAAAAGTAACTGAGTCCCAGTAAAACTTTACGTGCAAAATTGGGTTGTAGACTGGATTTTGCCAGCTCTTGTACTAAACTTTGCTCTGTATAGCAGCATCCCCCAAATTTTCATGTTATATTTTGTTACTCAGGTCAAATATTTCATATTTTCTTTTTGAATTCTTTAACACATAGTTTATTTTATTTTTGTTATTTATTTATTTTTGTGGTCCTGGAGATCGAACTTGGTGCTTTACCACTGAGTCACACCCCCGTTTTTTATTTTGAGATATAAGTTCAAAATAACTCTAAGTTCCTTAGGGCCTCACTAAATTGCTGAGGTTGGCTTTGAACTTGTGATTCTCAGCCTCCCAAGTTGCTGGGATTACAAATCTGTGCCACCATCCCTGGCTACTTTTTATTTTTTGAAACAGGGTCTCCCCAAGTTTCTAAGGGTATCCTCAAAAATATGATCCTTCTGCCTCAGCCTTCTGCCACCATGCCCAGCAACATGGGTTATTTTTGAGGTGTGTTTCTTAATCACTAAGTGTTTAGAGATTCATAGTTTGTCCGTTTTGCTACTGATTACTATGTAATTGCATTATGGTCAGAGAACATGTGCCATATTAGTTTTATTCAATAGAAATATAAGTCAAGCCACATAATTTTAAATTTTCTAGTAGCCATATTGAAAAAAATAGAAATAAGCAATGGAAATTAATTTTATAATGTATTTTATTTAGCATTAACATATCATTTCAACATGCAATGAATATAACAAATTTTTAATGACATTTACATTTCGGGGGACAGGATCTTCAAAATACAGAGTGTATTTTCCATGTACAACACATTGCAATTAGGACTAGCCATATTGAAGAGTGCCGCTGTAGATAATGTCATCCTTTGAAATTTACTTTTTTACATTTTGACTCTGGGCATTAAACCCAGGGACACTCTACTATTGAGTTGCATCCTTGGTCTTTTTTTTTTTTTTTTTTTTTTTTTGAGTCTCCCTAAATTTCCAAGGCTGGCCTTAAACTTGTGATCCTCCTGCCTTTTGAGTCATTAGGATTATAGGTGTGTGCACCATGGTGCCCAGCTGAAATTTATCGTTTTATTTTATTGTCTAGTATACACATAAATTTTTTACAGATTTTCCATGTACATTTTTAAATAACTTGTATTCTTTAGTTAGGATGTTGTTCCTTTGGTCAGGTTTTCTCACTGTATTGTTAAAATCTTTGTATCCTTACAGGGTTTTGGTGTGTTTATTCTACCAGAAAGTAATGTGTGAAAAATATTCCACTATGATTGTGTATTTGTCTTATCCTTGTAGTTTTGTCAATTTTGTGTATTTTGAGGTCATGCATGCAAATCTTAAATTACTGTATCTTCTTGAGTTAAAAGATTCCTTGTTATAAAGAGACTTTGTTTCTAGAAAGCTTGTATCTTACGGATCCCTCACTTGCTTTTGATTATTGCTTTCCTGGTATATCTTTCTGTAGTCTTTTACTTTCAACTTCTCTCATGTTTTAAGCAGATTTCTTATAAACAATGTATTTATGAATTTTGCTTTTTAATCCCAAGTATATCCTCTTCCTGGAATGTTACTTCTTGCTTCTGTTTTGTTTTTGTAATTTAGTGTCATTAATATTTCTGTTAAATTTATTACCTTAAAAGGTCGTTTCCATTGGTGCTGCCTTTTTATTTTTTTCCTTTTATTCCTTTGGATTTGTTATTTTTCTTATCATTCTGTGTTTTCTCCTTCTACTAGTTTGGAAGTTATACACTCTGTTCCTGTTCTTTGAGTTGTTACCCCAGAAATGATAACATCCCAAACTTACCAAAGTTTCAGGTTAATCATCATTTTCCTTTTGGGGAATACAAGGAGTTTGAAACTTGGCAATTTCATTTACCCACTTCTTGACTACATGGTCTGATTTTTATATGTTATACCTCCACCAGAGGTATTGTTTATAAAACAATAGTTTTATAAATCTGTGTTTGTATAGCTCTACCTTCCTCGTGTTTTCACCTTCTTCTCTTTCATCCACTTTTCATTTGGAATCACCTTCCTACTGTCTTGAATTTATCTTTTAGAATATCCTTTAGTGAGAATTAGATGGTTGCCAAAACAAAAAACAAAATTTTCAATTTTTGTTTCTGAAAACGTAATGTTTTATCTGATCCTAAACTTTCAGGTTGGTAGTTATTTACTCCATCATCTTTATTTTGTTTTGTTGCTGCTGTTGTTGTTGTACTGGGGAGTGAACTCAGGGGCACTGGACCCTGAGCCACATCTCCAGCCCATTTTGTATTTTATTTAGAGACAGGGTGTCACTGAGTTTCTTAGTGCCTTGCTTTTGCTTAGGCTAGCTTTGACACCCTGATCCTCCTGTCTCAGCCTCCCAAGCTGCTGATATTTCAAGTATGTGCCACTGCACCTGGTTCCTTTAGCATCTTTAATAAATGATTCCCCTGTCTCCTAGTTTTATTAAAACCATTGAAAAATCAGTTGCCAATCAAATTCTTATGTCTTTGAAATCAGTCTCTTCATTCTGTTGCTGCTATTTAAGATTTTCTTGTAGTTTTTGATGATCCACAGTAAAATTATCATGTTTCTTGGTATAAATTTATTTTTATTTATTTTTGAGATTCACCAAGTTTCTAAAATGTGGGAATTGATATCTTTTATCAATTTGGGGGGATCTATTTGTCTCTCAATATTTTCTCTGTTCCACTCTTTTCGCTCCATCTGAAGTTCTGATGAAATATATATCAATTCTTTTGATTTGTTCCTTCATGTATCCTAATTTTCCTGTCATGTTTCTTTTCCCCCTCCATGCTGTTATCTGAATAAATCTTCTGACCTGACTTTCAGTTTTGTTTTCTTTTTTAACAAAATAAACTTGCCCGTTTTATTTCTGGAAATGAAATCTGTTAATTTCTTTTTATGACTAAACTTAACTCTCTATTGTAAGCCTCTGTGACACTTGAGAGATTCTTCTGGGGTTTCCCCCATTTCCTGGGTTGCATCTACGTTCTGTGGTTCTCTGCAGGCATCAGGGAAGTGAAAGGCAGGGATGGCAGGCAACAAACAATGTCATCATGGATCCTTACTTGCCTTCACACATTAGTCTTCATGTGTCATTGCACTATTTCCCCTCATTCCTGACCCCCTGCTCTTTCCATCTGACCCTCTCTAGGGCAGAGGTCAGACTGGCTTACAAGGAACTCTGAGGGTCTAGCTCCACCAAACAAGGATGTACCCTGCACTGAGATCCCATTGATCCTTCTAGTCAAGTCCAAGGAAAAGACAGAAGGTTGGCTTTCCATTTCCCATGTAGTTTTTAGGCATATTAAATAAGAGGAGGATATCAGGGAACTCTTTCTAGAGTACTGGTAGAAATGTTCTAGATTTTTATCTGATTGTTACTTATACAAGTGCATACATTCCTAAAAGTTCACTATGTTATACACATGTATGCATGTTATTATATATGATATGTAAGATAACTTTTAAGTTACATTTTTTTAAAATCCAGTGACCTTTTTGTTTTTTATTTCTTTCATTTTCTTAAATTAGTACTGGCATTAGGGGAGCTTTACCACTGAGCTACATCCCCATTCTTTTCGCTTTTCTATTTTCAGACACAGTCTCACTAAGTTGCTTAGGCTGGCCTCAAATTTGTGATCCTCCTGCCTCAGCCTCCAAAGTCACTGAAATTATAGGAGTGTGCCACCACACCCAGCTCTCTCATTAATTTTTTAAAATAGTTGTCCCATTCATGCAGTGATTCAATGTTGGCAAGGTGGGCAACCTGGAGTGACCCACAGTGAGGAGGGTAAGGCCAACCCATGTGGCCACCCATTCCACCAAAACCTCTTCCCACTGTGCTTTGTGAATAGGCTAAAAAAAAGGCTTATTTGTAGATGATAGGAACCTCAAATGCCAGGCCAAGGACTTTAATGTTTTGATGCTGACTGTACTCAATCCTGCACTGAGTGCTAAGTCTAAGAGATGACTTAGCTTCAGACCCTGCCCTCAAGGAGTTCACCAAGTATACAGACCACCAGGGTTCATTCATTCCACTAATACTTACCGATCACCTACTAATCTCCGGATGCTGTCCTAAGGACTTAGGATACATAATTGAACAAAATAAAGATCTCTGCCCTTTGTAAAACTTAGCAAGGAAACAGACACTAAAACAATGTGGTCTTAATAAAAAAAAAAAAAAGATATGTTAGAAAGTGATAAATCGTTTGAAAAAAGTAAAGCAGTCAGGGAACCAGGAAGGTGTGGAGAGGAGGTGGGGAGAATGATGTTAAATATGTTGATTAAGTCAAATCCTTCAATACACCCTGTACTCCTTTCATTCTCTCACACCTCACATCCCATCTTACTTGGAATAGAATCCAGAGTCTTTCCAAGGCCTACAAAGCTATTTGTGACCTAGTCCTGTCTCTCTTTCAAGGGTCTAAGTGGCTCTCAGGGAGATCGATAGCAGTCTTGTGGAGGACAGCAATGTTCGGGAGTTGGGGGAGTGCAGAGCAGTTCCCCCACATGGAAAGTGAGGGTTTTTGGAGACACCACAGGAAGAGGTCTCCATGAGCTGACTCTTGAAGAGTAAGATGAGATGTCAGCTGAGTGAAATCACTAGGGACGGTTTTCAGCAGAGGAAGCAGTGTGGGTAACTATTGGAAGTGAGAGAGAGAGTGGCCCCAAGGAGAGCCACAGGCAAGCCACAGAGGCAGGATAGTAGGGGATGTAAGTGAGAGATATTCATGCTGGGGCAGTGAGAGACTGGGTGAAGATCTCAGGTTGGGAATATTAGACCACAGGCACTCCCCTGGTACCCTTGGGGAGTGGATCAGTAGGAGACTTCAGAATCTACAGGAAAGTTTGCCATATCTTTACTGAGAGCAGGTCTGCCTAGAGTTACCCTGTCCATCTAAGGCCAGAGCTACCCTATACCAAGACATCCAGCTGACCTGCCTCTGAATGTGTCCCTAAGTCATGTAGCACCCACCTTGGAAAAGGTAGGGGCAGAGGAGAGTGTGGCTGAGATCACGTACCTAACCCCGTCTCTAGAGTATTCTGGCCCATTCTTGGTCAAGATCAGTGGGGCTTTCACTGAGACTGTGGCTGTGGCTTGTGATCTCAGAAGGAGGCAGGAAGCTGTGGCCAAGGCCTCAGCAACAACATTTGCTCATCAAACAGGAGAAAGGAAGTGTGTATCAGGAAACATATGTGGAAGCCCCTTCCAGGCCTGGGCCTGAGTGGCTTTAGTCCAGCAGAGTCCAGGGTCTGACCTAAGGCCTGTCATAGCAACAGTGCCCACTCCCTTCAAATGGCATCACCCACCCCCATAGTGGCCCAGGTAGTCCCTATGGTATTAGGGACTCTGGACTCCAGCAGATATGGAGTCTGTGACCAAAGACCTCAGGGAGACTTGAGACCTCACCACACACTCTGGCCTCGCAGTATCTCTAAGTTGGGGCTTCCTGTGACTATAGCCACAGAGGTTTCTTAGGCCCCTTTTCTCTGACACTTTTTCCATAGAACAGCTGGGAACAGATGTAATCTACCATTTGGAGCCCTACTCTCTGAAGATTTACGGATTCTCCCTTGAACCCTCTCCCACATCTACCTCCACACTATCACTCAACCTGGAGGCCTGACAGAGAACTCTGGCTTCCATTGCACTGGGGAAGAGGGTCCTATTTTAGTGAGGCTGAAACCACCTTCTGCTGCTATGAACAGCCATGAGCATTGCTGGAATTTACATTGTCTAAACATGATGATAAGACCTGGATTTAGCAATGAGCAAAACAGGGCCTGCCAACAAGAGGTCCAGGTGAGGGAGAGGTACAGACAATAAGAAAATGAAGACATGCACAAACAAGAATTTCAGACAGTGATGTGTTATTAATAAATAAAACAATGGACTATAACAGAGTTTGGGTTGTAAGACAAGGCCACCTTGAAAACAGAATTTCTGAGCTCAGACCTGAATGACATAGGAAGAGTGGGGTGTACACAAGAGGAGTGTCAAGGCCTTCCATGAGAGTCTCTGGAGGGTCTGAGGGAGATGAGGCCAGTGTATTCTGGGAGGGGCAGTGGCAAGGGGGTGGGTCTGAAAGGGAGATGAGGCTAGATCACACAGAGCTTCAGAGACCTGGTGGGGACTCTGGATCCTATTCCAAGTTTTAGGCAGGCTGGTGACATGATTTAACTTAGGTTTTTCAAAGATTAGTGTTTTTGCTGTAACAGAGCAGAGAGCAGTGGTATAGGAGTAGAAGCATGGTGACCAGGGAGGAGCCTATCCCAGTAGTACAGTGGGAAGGCCATCATAGCTTGGGTTGGAGTGACAGCAGCATGGTGCCCTATTTTTAAAATAGAGCTATAAGTAATTACTGGCAGATGGGATGAGAGGTATGAGACAATGAGGATTTGGCTGCACCACTGCAGAGACAGGGGTACTATGAACTGAAATTGGGAAGACCACAGGAGAGAAGGTTGATAGGGTGGTGGGAATACAAGAGTTCTGTTTTTGTGATGCTACCATTATCAATTAACAAAGTATAAGTAAGACTGGCCTAACGTACTGACTCAAATAACTGACAAATCCAGAGGTGGTTCAGAATTTGGGCATGGTTTGATTAGCGCTTCTCCATGCAGTTTGTTTGTCCTCTATCTGTGAAGAAAAATGGATGCTTTGATTCCAGTTCTGAGACCCGTCAGTAGAAGCTTCTATCCCTCAACCATTTAACAAAAGTGATGAACTTTTATTCAATTTGATTGGGCAAATTTAGATTATAAATCATCATGACAATGGGAGCTAATTGTCTTCACAGTAGGAGTATCTGCTTACTCCTACTGTGGAAGAGTGGAATGAACACAAGAAAGCATGTCCACACTAATGTCCACAAGACCAGGGCTCACTGGAGAAGCTACTTAGGTATCCAACAGGAGCTACCTAGAAGAAAGGGAGAATATAGGAGTCTGAAGTTCAGAAGTCAGGATAAGAAATAAAACTTTATTTTATGTCACTGGTGAACAAGTAGCACTTACTCCCATGACCCTGGAAGAGGGTACCTGAGAAGTGAGCACAAACAAGAGTCAGAGGACTCAGCTCTTGGGAGTCCAGCTCTGGGGAGCTCTAGACACCCTGGTGGAGAAGCTACAGAGAACATAAAGGCAGCCAAGAAGGTGGAGGAGAGCCTGGGGTGTACCAGAGAAGCAAGAGAGGAAAATGTTTCCCTTCAGCTGAGCTGAAAGCTGGAGAGCAAAAGAGCAAGATGAGAAAAATATGTACCCTGAATTTGGCAACATGGTGGTCATTAGTAACCTTGACCAGTGATGCCTATGATTAACTCTGAGGCAAGGAAGTAGGAATGGTGAGTGTAGATGACTTTCATGGTGTGAATGGGGAAGAGAAAAAAGTATACTTGGAGGGGACATGGAGTCAAACAAGTGTTCATCTATCATGGCTGGAACCAGTGCCCATGAGTCCCCCAAGCATAGGAGTAGTCAGGCCGTGGGAAAATCACTTTCTTCTCTGTTATATGAACTTGGACTCAGTGCAGCCTGGAACAGTCCCCTCAGTCCCTTGGTGTCCCTCTTTCAGAATATGCAGCCCCCCATATTGGAACTGCCAACCATCTATTAACAACCCAGACTGGCCCAGGGCTAGGCACAGAAGAATGGGGAATTGAGCTCTATTCATTGTGGCATTGGCACAGAGGGAAGTTCTGGGTATTGACAAAAGTAACTGATGGGGAATTGAGGGGTGGATGGGCAGCAGCGAGTTTGAGCTGGAAAGGAATGGGAGTAAAGGACAAGGGATAGAAGAAGGCTCCGTGGTCCACTTGGGGTTGCAGGGAAAACAGCATGAGTGCTCCAAAGTCCTGAGGTTGTGTTTTGTGGGGTGCTAAAGTCAGATGATGGAGGGGGAGAACCAGAGTCACAGAAGTGGCAGACTGAAGGAGAGGGCAGGTACAAGTCTGAGTCTGGGTCATCCTTAGAGGCTGCCTTAGGATGATTCAATACCTGACCTAGAAGAAGTACTGTAAGTTATGCCAAAGCCATCCCATGTACCGTGATAAAACTTTGACATATTAAGCTCCTAAACTGTGTTGTAACAACAAACTCCAGCCCTGTGATCAATCCACAACATAAAAGAAGCCATGTGAGGGATGGTCAGCTGCCCAGACTCCAAGAGAAACATGAAGTCCAGAGACCAACTGCATGCCATTCTAGGGGGGACCACCATCTCCTGCTCTAGGAGGTCTGGACAGGGGGACACACAAATGGAAGTAGGTGATTTATAATTGCTGCTTTCTGTGCACCCCCCAAACCTGCCTGTGTCAAGGAAGCAAGGTCCTGGGATAACTCAGGGCAGAAGGAAGAGGAAATCTGTGAAAACTGCCCAAACATTTGGGAGTTTTTTCCTGGAGCCCAGAGGATACCGGAAGGTTTTGTGGAAAGGAAGGCTGGGTGGGAAGAGGGGTCAATGATGGAAGAGGATGTAGGGGTCAGTCACTTGAGGGGTTGATGTTACAGACTATTGCCAGGGGGTTACCTGATGCCTCTGAGGGTAAGCAGAGGTGGGACAGTGGGACCTCAGGGCTCTCTGGACAAGGATGGCTTGTTTGTCATGAGGGTCAGGGAGTCTCTAAATTTTAGGTATGGGATATCTCAGCCATTGCCTGGATGCTAGAAGGAGCCCAAAAGGCAACAGAGACTTATAAAAGAAAAAAAAAAGAGGAAAGAAAAAGAAAAGGCCAGTTAGGAAGGATTGTGTCAAGCACAGCAACCTATGCACCAGCTGCTCAGTGGAAGCCTGGGCCTTGGCCACGTGCTAGGCTGAGATGACACTGACTCATGGGAAAGACGCTGTAATCAGGATCAGAATGATTTTGTAGGGGAAGAAATTAGAGAAAGACCTATAAGATGTTCCTTTGCCTGGAGTTTTCTTTCCTCCTACTTATGCTGTTATCAGGATCCCACACCCACCTCTGCTGATATGCCCCTTCCTCACTGTCCCCTCCACTCCAAAAGCACTGGCTCCCAACCCCCATCCACCCACCCTGCAACAGGGACCATGTTTTCACAGAAAAACAGACCCTGCAATTTTGAAAAATTAACTATTATGTATGTTTTAGCTTGCATTCTTTTAAAAAAGACTTTTCATTCTAGCTATAAATGTGACACGTTTGTTATGAAAAATTTGGGGCTGAGAATGTAGCCAGTGGTAGAGTGCTTTCCTAGCATGTGCAAAGCCCTGGGTCAATCCCCAGAATTACAAGGAAAAAAAAGTTTTGAGAACTCAGAAAAGATGAAAAAGAATACAAAACTACTCTTAGCCCTCAGCTCAAAGATAATTACCTAATACATCAGCTGAGTCTTTCCGGACTCCATTCCAATCAAACCTTTTTATTAATTGGATCCATACTTTATGTTCTGGTTTATAAATTTTATGATGGAATTTATCTTCCATGAGAACATGAGAACAGTATTTTAATCACACTTAATAAATGCTCTTTGGAAGAATGTATTTCATAACCTGTTTCCACTTGAAGAAATTTAACCATTTGGGGCACTATTATTCTCATGTCTTTGTGTGTGTGTGTGTGTGTGTGTGTGAGAGAGAGAGAGAGAGAGAGAGAGAGAGAGAGAGAGAGATAATAGAGAGAGAGAGAGAGAGAGAGAGAGAGAGAGCGCTGTACTGGGGATTGAACAGGGGTGCTTTTGGGGATTGAACAGGGGTGCTTTACCACTAAACTATGTCCCTACCTCTTTTTATTTTTTACTTGGAGACAGGGTCTTGCTAATTTGCTGAGGCTGCCCTCCAACTTGTGAATCTTCTGCCTCAACCTCCCAGGTATCTGGGATTACACATATGGGTCACTACGCCTAACTTATGCCATTATTTTTAATGGATATGTAATATTTTGTCCTGTAGATATACAAACATTTATTTCCTTATTTCATATTGTTAGATATTGAAATTGCTTCAATTTGCTACATTATAGGTAACACTGCAGAACATCTTTGGACTTTCTTATGTTGTTCTTTCTCTATATATATTTTTCCTCAAAATGAATTTCCACAAGTGGGCCTGCTGGGTCTACTCTGCTTACTGAAAATTTCATTTTGTCAAATTGCCCTTCTATCCCCAAAGGATGATCCCCACCCGTGGTCTAACCTCTTTCCAAGGGAATCCATGACAATGATTTAAACTTCAATACTTGATAAAAGAGCTGTTCTTTATCTTTTATTTATTTATTTGTGTGTTTGTTTGTTTGTTTGTTTGTTTGTTTATTTGATACTGGAAATTAAACCCAGGGGTGTTCAATCACTGAGTCAAATTGCCAATCCCTTTTTAAATTTTGAGACAGGGTCTTGCTGAGTTGCTTAAGACCTTGCTAAATTGCTGAGGTTAGCTTTGAATTTGTGATCCTCCTACTTCAGCCTCCCAAGCCACTGGGATTATAGGTGAGAGCCACTGCACCTGGTTATTCTTTCACAAATGTTTCAGCATTGTACATGCACATTCTTCAAATGAAATTTAAATTCACTTTTGTTAAGTTTTTTTATAATGCTTGATTTTTAAACCTAGGAATATAACTCATCTCTTCATGCATTGAAGCCTTCTTTTATGTACTTTTATAAAGTTTTACACTTCTTCATTGAGATCCTACATACTTCTTAAGTTCATTCCCAGTTAGTTTCTATTCTTTTGGTCCTTTTTGAATGAAATATTTTCCTTTATACAATCTATGTTTATAATTTCATATTTAATAAATGTTCAGTCACTTTATAAATACTCCTTCCCTTGGACTTTCTACCCTGTAGTTGAACTAGTTATCCACTTTGGGTCTTTCCTCTTTCTCTCTTCCATCCACATATGGATGCAGAATTAAATTTGAGTAAGCCAAAGAGGAAAAGAGAGTGTGCACTACTGTCTTAAGAGGAATAGGAATGATCTTTCCCCTGTTGGGATCACTTGTGTTTACTTTGGACAGAGAAGTCTGATGTGGATGATGTGAACTTGTCCAAGGTGAGACAGGAGGAATTCAGTCCTCTATGCCAAAGAAAAGTTCTCCCAGGAAGAACAGAAATCAGAACAGAGGGAGTTGTGGTTAATATGGCAGAAGGTTCTTCAGAACCAGCCTTGGGGCTTGGGTGGACTGGAGGCTCTGAACCTCATGCTCTGGCAGGGAGGACCACCCTTGAGGAACATGGTGATGGGAGTGGCGGGACCTGAGGAGGGAGGAGCTGAACATGTATATGTATGTTGTTGGGTAGGGGTCTGTGGATTGGGGGCACTGGAAGGAGGGTAGGGTGAGTATGGGCTTGTCTGCCCAATGTTCCTCTTCCTTTAAGTGACACTGACTGTTCCTCCCCTGCTGGGATAATCCCTCTATGTCCTTCTATAAATTTGAAAAGAATCCTCTCCATACTCAAAAGGCCCCTGCTGACTGGCTCTGAAAGTACTGCCCCAGGGCAAATACTCCTTCCTCTACTGTGGTAAGTCCTATCAGTATCTACTTCACTATTTCTCTTTCCTTCTAAAATTCTATAGCACTAAATCCTGGCTAAGAACCCAGGGTGGCTCGTCACTGAATGCCTCCTAAATGCCAGAGGGCTAAGTGGCAGAGGTGACAGAGTGTTAGGAGAGGGTTGCCCCGTGGCTTTCAATCTGACTGTCCATGGTTGTTGGTGGCCAAGTCACCTCCTCTCACTCCTACATCACTGCCTCTGGGAATTCACCATAGGAAACTATCCTCTGTATCACAGGTTTGGCCCACATGTTCATCCTGGGTGTTTTACATTCTGTTACCTTTTCCTCTTTGGGGAGTTTTCATTGTGCAGATTTCAATTTTTGTTTTTGGAAATTATTTTGAACAGTGTAGGAGTGTCGGGTGTACTGGTATCTGGGGTGGATTCCCTGCTGCCGTGTCATCAGAGCTGGTGGTTGGTCCTTGTGTTTCTACAGATGCAGGGAATATCCTTTTTCCTTCCTTCTGGGGTTTGCCTCCACAAAACCATATTGAGGCAAAGACAGGGTTTTACTTTTGAGCAAAGACTGGGGTTTCTGGGGTTACACTTGCCATAATTTCCCACTAAGAAGCAAAGTGGCTCTTGAATTCAATTTTCCTCTTCCCAAGGAATTAACTCTGCTTGTTTTTTCCCCTTTTTCACATTGAAAAACACACACATACCAAAAACCCACGTTGAATTGTTGTGAATTCCCCCTCATATGATTTATGACAATTTTTCTGCCAAAAGGTGTGATGATAAGAACACAGACTCAGAAGTTGGATAGTTTGGGGTTCAAATCTCAATGTAGCTGTGGGCCTTGGGCAAGTAACTAACGCTCTCTGAGCCTCAGCTTCCTCACCTCATTTGTCAAGTGAGGTATATGAACTGGTACAGGTGGTCACAAGCAACAGTAACCTGCTCAAGCCAGCTGAAGACTAAAAGGGGATTGATTTGAAGGTCATTGGGCTGTCTAGAATGAGGGACCTGTGGCAGAGTAGGAAATGGGGCAAAAGTTCCCACTTCATTCTGGATGAACCAAAAATATTTACCTGGGATTTGTTGTTGTTGTTGTTACTGTTGTTTGCTTTTGAGACGTACTATAGTTGGGACTGAGGTTTCTTTAGTATGATTTTTTTGTACTGATTTCCCTGGCTATCACAGTCCCATAGAAAACCCAGCAATGAAATCCTCCCTGTTTTTCATCTTTTCTCTGAATATATTTGCTTCATTTTTCGTGTTCTTTACAGATTTATATTCCCTGCAGTAAATTATTTAAGTCCCAAATCCAAATTCCCAGGGAAGAACTACAATGGTCTCAGTGACTAGATCAATTATTGATCACCAGGACCAATCATTGGTGTCCAGGGAACAGGACTACCCTGTGTGGATGTGGCTGCTGCTGGTATAAAGTTAAGAATGGAATCGCAGGCATCAAGACAGCAGATGGTGCCTGAAGAAGCTGCTGCAGAAATAATCCTACCACCCTTATGTCTTAGAATTAAGAGGAGGAGACTGAACTCATTAGGCAGTCACACCTGGCTGATGCTGAGCAATTCCTTAGATGCTGTCCCCAGCTGCTGGGTTTCATACCAGCCAGTACCCTGGAGAGAGATTCTATTTTGTTTTCATGGAAATTCAGTTTGTATATTAATCTGTTAAAATTTCATATATGATTTCTCTCTCTCTCTCTCTCTCTCTCTTTTTTTTTTTTTTTTTTTTTTCAGTACTGGGGATTGAACCCAGAGCCTGTGTTTACGAGGCAAGCACTCTACCAACTGAGCTACATCCCCACCCCTATCATATATGATTTCTATGCCTATATTTATATGCAGTTTGGGCCTATTTTAATTTAAAATTTTGGTGTCACATCAAATTATATCAACATTCACCTCAAATTGAATTGGATGACAAATATTATTTTATATGATTTCAAAACATTTATATAATATGAGGGTTATTTATGTTTTCAGATTTAAAAAAGAAAAACTTCCTCGGAGTACTGCCTTGGACAGAGAAATCAGAAAGCCAGTTTTGATTTGTGTTAGTCTTAGTTTTCTTTGTGGTCAGCAAGTTCCTGTACCTCCCTGGGCCTTTATAGGGTTAGGAAAGGAAGGACAGGTGGCTCAGATGGTTTCTGGAGCGCCCCCACCCTGATAGTGGATAGGTTCTCTGGAGGTCCTTGGGTGTTTCTTTGTGGCAACCCCTAGCAGATTTCTTTTTCTTTCCTTCTTTCCATGCCCACCCAACCCCTAGTACTGAAGATTGAACCCAGGGTGGCTCTTCCATTGAGCTAACCCCCCAACCCTTTTCATTTTTTATTTTGAGACAGGATCTTGCCAAGTTGCTAAGGCTGTCCTCAAACTAGTGATCCTCTTGCCTCAGATTTCTGGAATTACAGGTATACTCCACCATACCCATCCCTAGCAGATTTCTTGCAAATGTTTTCCCCACACTTTTGAAGAGCTCTGTATCCTGTTTCTCCCCTGGGTCAAAGCAGTACTTTTTCCCAGGAGTCTGAGTGCATGTGGACTGTGTGTTAGACATTGATCTCTTGGTTCTTTGTAAGGGGTCTGAGAATGGGATGCCAGCCTCCAGGAGATGTACCACCTTCTAAGAATTCTCTTCTCCTTCGACTTCCCTGATACTTGTCCCATCCTAGAGTCCCTCCTTCTACCCCTTCTAACAGGATTTGTTTCTTGCCTCTTTCTTTCCCTCCATAACATCTTCCTGGGCTGATCCAAGTCATCCTGAAGGTCCTCATGGCCATCTCCAGCCCTGTTCTCTCTCCTCAACTCCATTCACTGTTGTCCGCTCATGGCACAACAGAAAGGGATGGCTTAGGCAGATGACAGGAGACAAGAGTCAGGAGGTGACAGGCCCCAGTTGCCATTCATGCCACATGGGAAGGGGCCCTATTCTTATTTATCTGATCTTCTCATGACCTGCTTCTTCCTTTTCAGCATCCCCGTCCTTTCTGAATCAAGAGAGGACTATCGAAATGACTTATCATTTTTTTTCCTTGCTACAAAAATGTCTATTCATTGGGGACAATTTGGGAAATACAAATTCATAGAAGAATAAAATTCATAATCCCACTACTCACTGATAACCGCTATTAACTTTCCTTCAATTTTTCCATGAGTATATACATGCTTTTAAACGTAATAGAGATAATGCTGAATATACTTGTTTTAACCTGCTGTTTTTCTTTTATCCCTACATTTTTCAATTGGTGCATTGTAGTTGTACATAATAATGGTATTTGTTGTTACATATTCATACATGTACACAATATAATATAATTTGGCCAATGCCACTCCCTAGCACTTCTTCCCCTTCATCCCCACCTCCCATCTCTTGGTCCCTTTCCTCTACTGATCTCCCTTTGAATTTCATGAGATTCCCCCACAACGTTCTTGTCATTTTTCCTCTCTATAGCTTCCATATATGAGAGGAAACATACAATCCTTGACCTTCTGAGTTGGACTTACTTTGCTTAATATAATGGTCTCTAGTTCTATCCGTTTTCCTGCAAATGACATAATTTCATTTTTCTTCGTAGCTCAGTAGAACTCCATTATGTATATATACCACATTTTTTATCCATTTATCTATTGATAGACACCTAAGATGGTTCCATAGTTTGGCTATTTTTAATTGTGCTGCTATAAGCATGGATATGCAAGTATCATTATAGTATGATGACTTTAATTCTTTAGGATAAATACCAAGGAGTGGGGCTGGGGATATAGCTCAGTTGGTAGAGTGCTTGCTTTGCAAGCACAGGCCGTGGGTTCAATCCCCAGCACCACAAAAAAAAAAAAAAAAAAAATACCAAGGAGTGGTGTAGTCAGGTCATATAGTGGTTCCATTTATTCTGATATTAATCCTCTGACAGAAGTGTAGCTAGCAAAGATTTTTTTCTCATTCTGTAGATTCCCTCCTCACATTCCTAGTTTCCTTTGCTGTGCAGAAGCCTTGATGCCATCCCATTATTAACTTTTGGCATTATTTCCTGAGCTTCAGAGGTCCTATTGAAAAAGTTGTTGCCTGTGCCTGTACTCTGGAATGTTGACCCTACATTATCTTCTAAGAGTTGCATAGTTTTCTGGCCTAATTCCTAGGTCTTTGAACCATTTTGAGTTAACCAATTGTACCAGCACCATTTGGTAAAAAGTCTGTCTTTTCTCCAATGTATGTTTTTGGCAACTTTGTCAAGAATGAGATGACTATAGATGTGTGGGTTTCTTTCTGTGTTTTCTATTCTGTATCATTGGTCTACATATCTGTTTTTTATGCCAGTACCTTACAGTTTTTGTTACTATAGCTCTGTAGTATAATGTGAAGTCAGGTATTGTCTCCAACATTCTTTTTTTAGCTGGTTCTTTTATTCTTCCAAATGAATTATAGGACTATTTTTCTAGTTCAGTCAAAAATGTCATTGGCTTTTTGATGGGAAGTGCATTGAATTATAGGACTATTTTTCTAGTTCAGTCAAAAATGTCATTGGCTTTTTGATGGGAAATGCATTGAATCTGTATACTGGTTTTGGTAGTATGACCATTTAAACAATATTGTCTGCCCATCTATGAACATAGGAGGTCTTTTCAAGTTCTAAGGTCTTCCTCAATTTCTTTCTTCAATATTCTGAAGTTTTCAATGTAGAGATCTTTCACCTCCTTAGTTAAATTTATTCCTAGGTATTTTTTAGGGCATTGCGAATGGAAATGTTTTCCTGATTTCTTCTCAGCAGATTCATTGTTGGCATAAAGGAATGCTATTGGTTTTGGTATGTTGAGTTTTGTAACTTGCTATTTTGCCAAATTTGTTTATTAGCTCTAGCAGTCTTTGGAGTTTTGCTTTGTGTTTTGTTTTTTTTTTTTTTTTTTTTTTTGAATCTTCTAGGTAAAAGATCATATCATCTGTAAACAGTGATAATTTGTTTTCCTATTTTTATCCCTTTTTTTCCTTCTCTTGCCTAATTGTTCTGGCTACAATTTCTAGCACTACATTAAATAGGAGTGGTGAGAGGAGACAGCCTTGTCCTGTCCCAGATTTCAAAGGAAATGCTTTCAGTTTTCTATGAGTTGACTTTGGGTTTTTCATATGTAG
Organism: Glaucomys volans; assembly: GCA_020662805.1. Taxonomy (NCBI): domain Eukaryota; kingdom Metazoa; phylum Chordata; class Mammalia; order Rodentia; family Sciuridae; genus Glaucomys; species Glaucomys volans. The sequence continues at coordinate 187,500 of JAJEJO010001965.1, forward strand.
CCTTTATGATGTTGAGGAAGGTTCCTTCTATCCCTAGGTTCTTCATGGTTTTTATCATGAATGAGTGCTAAATTTTGTTAAAGGCCTTCTTTGCATGTAATGATGATCAAGTAATTTACCTTGAATATATTTATGTGATGAATTACATTTATTGTTTTGCGTATATTAAACCATCTTTTCATCTCTGGAATAAAATCAACTTGGTCATGGAGTACATTCTTCTTAATATGTTGTTGAGTATGACTTGCTAATATTTTATTAAGTATTTTTGCATCTAAGTACATCAGGGATATTGCTTTGTTGTTTTCCTAGCTTGTTATGTTATTATCTAGTTTTGGCAGGAGTGCAATACTGGCTTCATAGAATGAACTTGAAAGTTGTTCCATCCCCTTTATTTAAGGAATATTGCCATTAGTTCTTCTTTAAAGATTCGAGAGAATTCAACTGAGAATCCATCTAGTCCTGGACTTTTCTTTGTTGGAAGGCTTTTCATTACTGCTTCTATGTCATTATAAGTTATTGGTATGTTTAGGTTTTCTATGTCCTTTGATTCAGTTTTGTCAGTTTGTATTTGTCTAGAAATGTTTCAATTTCTTTGAGGTCTTCTAATTTATTGGAGTATATGTGTTCAAAATAGTCCCTATTGATCCACCAGATTTCTGTGATGTCTGTGATTATTTCTCTTTTTTAATCTCTGATTTTATTCATTTGGATATTCTTTTTCTTTTGTTAGTTTTGGCCTTGAGATGCATCATTAGGTTGTTTATTTGGGATCTTTCTGATTTTCTTATGCAGGAACTCAGAGTTAAATATTTTCCTCTTAGATCTGCCTTCATATTGTCCCAGGGGTTCTGGTGTGTTGTATCACCATTCTCATTTGAGTCAAAGAATTTTTTAAATTTCTTCCTTGATTTCCTCTATCACCCATTCATCATTCAAAAATGTATTGTTCAATCTCCATGTGTTTGTATAGTTTCTGTAGTGTTTTGTTGTGTTGATTTCTAATTTCATTCCATTTTTATCTGCTTAGATGCAAGGAATTATATCAAACTTTTATATTTTATTTAGAGACAGGGCTTCACTAAGTTTCTTAGGGCCTCACTAAGTTGCTGAGGCTGACTTTGAACTTGCAATCCTCCTGCCTCAGCCCCCCAAGCCACTGGCATTACAGGCCTGCACTACTGCTCCTGGATTCCTAAGAGTCTTGACCAAGTTTATGTCTGGATGACCTATCTAATGCTGAGAGAGGTGTGTTGAAATCACTCAGCATTATTGTACTGGGGTTTATCTGAAGCTTCATTTTGAGCAGTGACTCTCTCTCTCTCTCTTTTTTTTTTTTTTTTTTTTTGTGGTGCTGGTGATTGAACCTAGGACCTTGTACTTGTGAGGCAAGCACTCTATCAACTGAGCTATATCCCCAGGCTCCAGCAGTGATTCTTTTATGTCATTAGTTGCACCCATGTTTGGGGCATAAATATTATTGTTATATCTTCTTGTCGGATTGTTTCATTTATCAGTCTGAAATGACCTTCTTTGTCTCTTCTAATTTTGGTTTCAAGTCTGTTTTGTCTTACATGAGGATAGGGGACTCCATTTGCATGGTATATCAATTAACTTTCTTTCACTTTTGGCCTGTGGCTGTCTTTACTGTAAGATGCATCTCCTGCAAACAACATATAGTTCAGTCTTAATTTTTAATCCATTCTGTCTGCCAACCTATGTCTTCTCTTTCTTGTCTTTTCTTTTTTGGTACTAGGGATTGAACCCAGGGGTGTTTAACACTGAGAAACACACCTAACCCCACTCCCCCACTTTTTTTGAGACAGAATCTAGCTAAGTTACTTAGGGCCTTGCTAAGTTGCTGAAGCTGGCTTTGAATTTGTGATCCTCCTGCTTCTGCCTCCCAAACCACTGGGATTATAGGTATGGGCCTCTGTGCTCTGCCCAGCTCTTTCTTTCATTTCTTCTTTAACTATTTACTGACAGCAAGAGCATGGGTTGGGGTTGTTAATCCCTTTCCTTTTTTGTGTTGCTCTAGAGCTGCCATTTGGAATGGCTTAATACTGAAGCTGGTTGAAATAAGTCCCAGCTTCCCTTCTCACCAGTATGAAGTAGGATGAAATGGGAAGTGCGATCAGTTGGAATTTTGTCTGCATGAACTAGATGAATGCACTTCCAGAGTGGGGCTGCTGCAGAGTTCCATGAAGGGAGTTCTGATGGGTCTGGTTTAGGTATAATCAATCCACAGAGGCTTTGGGTAGTATCTACTCCAGAAAGATTAGGCCTGGCACTTTCAGGTATCTGCCAGAAGTCTGGATCTCAGGAGCCTCACAAAAATTCTACTCATGGGGCAGGAGAGTCAATCCTCCACACACTGCTGCCCAGGAACATGGCCTTTCTAGGCTCAGTCTCTGAATGTATTCACACTCATCTTTTCAGATTCCCAACTCACTTCAGTTGGTCATGTGAGCCACCAGAGTCCAAGGAGAACTTAGATTCCCCTTTGCTTTTCTGACTTGAGTTCCCCTGGGTAAAATCTTCTCTATGCCTGTTTCATTCATGTTCTTCTATGTGCACTGTAGGCCACTTGGCAAGCACTTACTGAGCAGTTTGCTATGATCTCCTGGTTCCCATGGCAGCAGCCATAGCCACCTTAAAATGGCTCCTGCCTCAGTTCTCTGCAGCCCATTGTGAAACAGAGAATACTTTTCAAGCACCAGTTCACAGTGCAGCCTCTGAATCAACTAAGTTCAGGCTGCTTTTCTGATCTCAGATTTTTCTATGCCAAATAAGATTTTTCCACTGCCCTCAATAAGGATTTGCAGATATCAGATGTCTTCCACCTTCCTCTGTGGTGAACCAGCACTGCTGTCACCATCACTGCCACAACCAGCTTGGCTTCAATGTGCTCTTTCTTCTTTGTTTAATGTACCCAAATTTCTGAGTCTCTAAGATCCTCTGACTGTCCAATATTTAATTTTAGTGAAATCCCTCTTTCACCCACATTGTCAAGAAGCAGTATTCCTGCTGCTTGAATTCCACAGGCAACTAGGAATGCAGCCTTCCTCTAATCTGCCATCTTGGGTTCTCTCCTATAACCTGCTATTTTTCAATTGGACATATGCCATTAACATCTCTCTGCATCATTGTGCAATCTTCTGCATCAATGTTTGTATACCATACTGTAGATGTACAAAAAAGATATTCAACCTTGTGATTGGGCATTAGGGTAGTTTCCAACTTGATGTTACTGTAAATAATATTTTAATGACAATTTTGATGAACAAATAATTCCTGATTTCTACCCCCTTTGCATTAATTTTTAAGCAAACCCACTGGTAGTCATCAACGGATGAAACTTTTGGAGGACACACCTTGCCAAACTGCCCTCAATAAGGATTTGCAGATATCAGGCCCTCAGATACCCCCACACTTTCTCATCATCTCTACCTTGCTTTTATTGTTAGAAATCATCTGGCTTGACTGGTGAGGTGAGCTGCCTGGGAGGTCACTGAGAGAAATGAACTGGATTCTGGGTATATGGGAATAGTGATGGTGACTTCCAAATGAGTGAGAAGGTGCTAATGGAATGCAGATTCTTGCTCCTTTCACTGGGGTCAGTGACCTGTGCCATGACTTCAGAAGAAGAACCTGCCATAGTTTCTGGAGGAAGGAGAACAAACATTCAGGCAGCTACTTTATATTTCACCTTAGTGAGCAGTTAGGCAGAAAACAACACTGTTTCTTCTTTCTTGTATTGCCTGTTCACATCTTTAACTCAGTTGTTGGTTTTTTTGTTTTGTTTTGTTTTGTTTTGTTTTTAACTTGGGTTAGATATCAAACTCTTTGTTGGCTGTGGCACAAATACTTTTCTATTTATCTATTTCTAAGTTATCTATTTATCTTTAAAATTTTTAATGGTGGTTTTTAAATTGCCAACATTTTAAATTTGCATGTAGTCAGGTCTTCAAATCTACCAGTCTTTTCCTTTGTGATTTCTGCTTCATATGTCATACAGAAAAAGCCCTTACATGGCATAATATTCAACTATATTTTCTTCTAGTTTGTTTATTTTCCAAGTCTTTAAAATGTAGTTTATTTTGCATCAAATCTTGGTCTTGCATGGGTGGGGGACCTATGCATAGGTGTTTCCTTAGGAACCTGGAGGTGCTGATGGCTTGACCAGCACTAACTCCTAGCCTGGTGAACTGAGAACAATTTCAAAAGCTTTGTCTTTCCATGGATTAGGAAAGTATCAGAAGCCCCTCGGTTGTTAATTGGCCTTTTTTAAGGAAAAGAATCTTATTAGTTGTGATTGTCTGGTTTACGCATCAGAGAATTTTCATTTAAAAGAAACATTCCCAAATAAGTGTCCTCTCTGACAGCTGGGCAATGACATTTCCATGGAGCAAATGTACTCCATGTGGGCAGGACTTTTTGTTTGTTCACTGTTGCATTCCTAGAACATAGAACAGTACCTTACACACAATAGGGACTCAACATTTACTGTTAAATGAATAGAATGCATGCATGACTATCACATTATATATATTTTAAATGAAATTAAATAATAGCATGGGAGAAAGCATATGATACTGAATAAACAGAATTTGTGTTAACTTTTTGTAACTGTGACAAAATACCTAAGAAAATCAACTTAAAGGAGGAAAGGAAAGATTGATTTTGGCTCACGGTTTGAGAGGTTTTAGCCCATAGTCTCTTGGTCCCATTGCTGTGGGCCTGTAGTGAGGCAGAACAGCATGGAGGTGAGGATGTGGCAGAGCAAGCTGCCTGGAGAGAGAGAGAGAGAGAGAGAGAGAGAGAGAGAGAGAGAGAGAGAGAGAGAAAGTCTCAGAAGAAGATACAGTTCCCAAGGATTCAGTCCCTTTAACTAGGCCCACATCTTATGGCTTCTACCATCTTCTAAATTCATACAAATTATGAATCCATCAATAGATTGATATGCTGATGATGTTAGAACTCCCAAGATACAGTCACTTGCCCAAAGCCCTACCTCTGAATATTGCTGCATTGGGAACCAAGCCATCAACCCATGAGCACTCTTTAGGGAACAGTCCAGATCTAAACTATAACAGTATCTACCATTCATTCATTCATTTAATAAACACTAAATTGTGCAATACATGGATAGAAGAAAAAGTTGATGTATTAAATGTGTTAGCATATTGTCTTAGTCTGCTAGAAATTTAATAACAAAATACCACAGACTAGGTAGTTTAAACAAAAGAATTTTATTATCCACATATGTGGAGGGTATAAATCCAAAATCAGTGTGACGTCTGTTGGTTTCTTGTGAGACCTTTCTCCTAGGCTTGCAGATAACCTCTTTCCCTTGGTGTCCTCATGTGACCTTTATTTCTGATTTCTCTTCTTATCAGGACACTAGTCCTTTTGGATTAGTGTTCCACCTTTATGAATTGCCTCCCTAAAGTCTCTATTTCTAAATATAGTCACATTGAGGGTTATGGCATCAACATATGAATTGAGGTGAGCTCAAGCCAATCCATAACATTTAAAAGTGTCTAGAAATAATGCCTGGCATAGACTAAGCACAACATAAACATGAGATGCTATTATTATCAGCAAATATGCAAAATTATATTGCTTATTGTCTTTGGGGATAGATTACAAGTGATTTCAATTCATATTTTTCTATGTTTTCCAAATTTTCTGTATTGAACAATTTTATTAATCTGGGGGGTGGGAAACAGTACTATTTAACAAAAGACATGAGTTGACCATGTTTGCCATTCTCCAACCATTTCATCTTGTCTTCAAAGCCTTTGCTCTAGACAGGGCAACTATCTTGAGTAGATTCTTTGCTGAATTTCAAGGTTTTGGCTCAGTTCTCCAGATTTATGTCAGAATGAAGAACAAAGATCTGGCCCCATCAGTCAGAACCTCCAATACTTAGGGAATGCAGTGATGAGGATAGGGGAAGTGTTATGCCGTGTGCCTAGCCCTATAGCCACAACCTCTAGAGGACTGGAAAGACCCTTAGCAGTGGGACAGTGAGGAGATCAGTCTGAGTTCTTGACTCGAAAGAACAAAATCCATTTTGACTATTTAGAGCAGAAAAGTAGCATACTAAACAAAGAATACTAGGTAGCTCACAGCATTTTTTAAAATTTTCTTTTATTTGTTCTAGGGAGTTATACATAACAGCAGAATGGATTTATGCATTTTGATAAATCATACATAAATAGAGTCTAATCTCTCATTTTTCTGATTATACACATTGTAGGATCACATTGGTCATACAGACATATATGTATATGAGGTAATAATGCCTGTTTCACTCTACAGTCCTTCCTACCCCCATACCCCTTCCCCTCCCTTCATTTTGGGAAGACTCAACAAATAGCCTCAAGTCAGGTGTGGCAATTCATGCCTGAAATCCCAGCGACGAGGGAGGTTGAGGCAAGAAGATCACAAGTTCAAAGTCCACCTCAGCAACTTAGCAAGGTCCTAAGCAACTTAGTAAGATGCTGTCTCAAAAAAAAAAAA
>JAJEJO010001966.1:0-24965 GCA_020662805.1 Glaucomys volans
GCCATGCCTGAGTGCACAGTCTGTTGATTTTGGATACACACGTGCCTCTGAGCCATCTCGGTGGTCCACATAAAGAGCACATCCCTTGCCCAGGAGTTTCTTCCAGCCCTGTGGTCCCGCCATCCTGCCCTCCCTGTCCCTGGGATAGACATGGGTGCGCCCCATCCTGGGGACTGGCCTGCAGTTTCCAGGATCGAGGTACCTGGAGTCATGCTGTATAAACGGTTAGTCCAACTGCACATTAATTTTCATCTGACCTCTTAGAGTGGATGGCACCTATCTCGAGATGTGTGGCCCGCACGCCGCATCCTTCTGTCCCATTGCCAGAGATGTCTATGCCCCAGCTGCTGACAGACGTTTGGGCCATTTTGAGTTCAGGGCGGTTATGAATGAAGTTGCTAAGAACCTTCTTGCACAAGTCTTTTGTGGACACATGATTTAAGTTGTCTTGGCTAATTACCGGGACCGGAATGCTGGGACCACAGGGTATGTGTGAATCAAGTGCTGCTTGGGACCCCCTCTGGGACACGTCACCCTCTGCCACGTCACCCTCTGCCACGTCCCCAGAAGGAAGCGCTCACAAAACTATGCAAATCCTGATGCCTGGTACCAAGGGGCCAGGTCGGGAGAGGGGGAACTCCAGGCCTCCCGCCTCCAAGCTGCAGTTAACCCAGGGCGCCGGCCGCAGGCCACCTTCTTTCCTTTCTCTTAAACACTGGTGGGAACGCCTGTGATTCCATTGGCTCAGGGGGAAGTGCGGAATTCTGAGCTGCTGACCCCGCTACACCCTCCCTGGCGGTGACCCTGTCTGGGTTTTAGATCCTTTCCTAAGATAGTCATGTATCTAGTTACACAAAACCTGGCCACAAGAGCTGGACCTTTGGTTTGGGTGACTGAGGGACAGGTCCAGCCTGGCCCAGCATCTGCCGGCAGCCCTGCCCGAGGTGCCTGTGGTGACAAGGACACAGCCATGGCTGGGGCAAGCTCAGAATACTCTGGGCGTGGGGTGAGGGTGGCGGGGCCCCTTCAGCCAACTTCCCTCCCCCTCAAGGGGCAGCTGTGGTCCTGGGACTGCGAGGTGTGTCTTCACCGGCAACTTGCAAACAGGCCTCAGTTGAGCAGCAAAATCCGGAGTCAAGTTGTTTCCAGAATGAGTTCACCCTCCCTGGCGGGAACACAGATCTTGGAGGTGTCCCTGACGGGGAGCCCTGCTTCATGGAGGTAAAACCAAAGTACAATGCAGCGCTCACATTTGAAGTATGCAGTTTGATCAGGTTTGACATGTATGTAACCAATACAATCAGTATAAAAGCTTTGCATTGCTCTTGTTTGCTTGAAATCATACCGACTGTTTCCTGCATGATTTCTGACATTAGAAATCAATCATCTGAAGACATATAGAACCCCACCCCACATGTCAGCTACATCAAAATTAAACTGCGCATTTATGAATATCTCAGAGGTCAAGGAAGGACGCACAAGGAAAGTAAATAAAAAGTGCTTTGAACTAAGTGATAAAGCTTAAAATATCAGGATCTCTGGGATGAAACAGTGCTCAGATGACCATTTATACCTTGAAGTACTTGTCTCAGGAAGAAGCCAGAGTAGCAATCAAATTATTTTCGAAGTATATACTAGGAATGAAAAAATAAGATAGGAGCAGAAATACATGAAACAGAGAAGAAAAAATACAGCTAAAATTTGATAAAAATTAACAAGTCAAAAAAAAGTCAAGAAAAAAGCAAGAGCACAAAAATTAATATCAATGGAAAGGGAGCTATCAAAATAGCCCTGCGGATGCTGAAACTATATTAAGGTGATACTACAATGGCAAGCCACTTATGTGACAGCTTACCTAGCATGTCTATAGCAAGAAGGGTCCGTGTGCAGCGATCCGTATCTGCTCGTTGATGGTGGAATATTCCAGATATGTCTATAAAGTCTAACTTATCAATTGTATTTTTTACTTCTATTCTATATTTACTTTGTGTGGAGGATCTATCCAGTGGTGACAGAGGAATGTTAAAGTCAGCCAGTATTATTGTGTTGTGGTGTATTTGACTCTTGAAGATGAGAAGGTTTGTCTGATGTACGTAGATGCTCCATTGGGCATAAATATTGACAATTGTTGTGTCTTGTTGTTGTGTGATCCCCTTAAGCAGTGTGAAGTGGCCTTTGTCCCTTCTGATTCACTTTGGCTTGAAGAACACCTTATCTGATATGAGGATCGAAATCCCTGCTTGTTACGAGATCCATGTGAGTGATACTTGTTTTTTCCCATCCTTTCACCTTCAGTGTGGATGTCTTTGCCGATGAGGTGAGTCTCTTGGAGACAGCATGTTGCTGGGTCTTGTTTTTAATCCAATCTGCCAGTCCCTGTCTTTTGACTGATGAGTTTAGGCCGTTAACATTCAAGGTTATTATTGAGATATGATTTGTGTTCCCGGTCACTTGGGTTTATTTCTAGTTTTTAATTTGAATTGTTTTCTCCTTTGATTGACTATTCCTTTAGTGTAGTTCCTCCCTTTGCTGATTTTAAGTTTATTTTTCATTTCCTCCTCATGGACTATTTTGCTAAGAATGTTCTGTAGGGCAGGCTTTCTAGTTGCAAATTCTTTTAACTTTTGTTTATGATAGAAGGATTTTATTTCATCTTCAAATCTGAAGCTTAATTTTGCTGGATATCAGATTCTTGGTGGGCATCCATTTCCTTTTAGAGCTCGGCATGTGTTATTCCAGGACCTCCTGGCATTGAGGGTCTGGGTTGAGAAATCAACTGAGATGTAAACTGATTTCTCCTTATATGTAATCTGATATTTTTCTCTCACAGCCTTTATAATTCTATCCTTATTCTGTATGTTAGGCATTCTCATTATGATGTGCCCTGGTGTGGGTCTGTTGTGATTTTGTACATTTAGAGTCCTGTAAGCCTCTTGAATTTGATTTTCTTTTTCATTCTTTCTTTAGATTTTGGAAATTTTCTGATATTATTTCATTGAAATGCTTGTGCATTCCCTTTGTTTGTAACTCCAGGCCTTCATCTATCCTGATAAATCTTAAATTTGGTCTTCTCAGGTTATCCCATATTTCTTGGAAGTTCTGTTCATGGTTTCTTAACATCTTTTCTCCACGGTCAACTTTGTTTTCAAGATTATATATTCTGTCTTCATTGCCTGAAACTCTATTTTCCAAGTGGTCTCGCCTGCTGGTGATGCTTTCCATTGAATTTTTAATTTGGTTGGTTTATTGATCCAACCAAATCAATGAGTGTTTCTATTTGATTTTTTCAGAATCGCTACCTCCTCATTGGAATGATCTTTCCTTCCTGTGTTTCCTCTCAGGATTCACTCCTTACGCACCTTCACTTCACAGATCAGTGTAACCACGGACATTCCAAACGCCTTCTCAACATGTCTTCCACTGTGGTGTGGGTGGATTCTGCTATTGGAGCGTCTTGGTTTGTGTGGGGTGATTTGTTCCCTTGCTCTTCCATGTTGCTTGTGTGTCTACCCACCTAACAGTAAGGGTCTGAGGCAGTCGATTCTCTGCTGTGGACTTACAGTGTCCCTGAAGGTCTCCAGGACCTCACTGTTTAGGGGGAGATAAATGATAACGGCCAATGCAAACAATATACAGCATTAAACAAACAGCTCCTACTGTGACCACAATGTAATTATCACAACACACAGAAATGATGTGATCAGGGATTGCCCACAGTAAAAACTGCAAGGTTGCAAAAGGGTTCACAATTTCAAACAGTGGACAGGGAGAGAGCAGAAGTGATATAGGATGTGATGATTATGAGGGAGGCGGAGAGAAGAAGAAGTAAAAAATTAAAGGAAGAGTGAACATAGAGATTGGCTGTTAGGAGAAGAAAAGAGAGAATCAAGGGAAACAGGTAAGAGAAAATATATATATAAAGTAAAAATTAAAAAATTAAAAATTAAAGAATACAAGGCAAAACTGAAATATACTAATCAAACATCCTCATTCACAAAAAACTAATCCATGAAAAATAACTGGCTTCAAAAATGCTAGAGATGAGGAAACCACATATGAGTATATATGAACATCCACATACCATCAAGGTCACCGCTAAACAGAAAAAAGAATTTAAAAAGAAGATCTTGACGAAAAGTTAAAGAATTCTTTCTGTTGGATCTCAGAAGAGTCTCGGGCTCTCCTCTCAGCCGTGTGAGGTGGTCGTCTGGAGCGAGATGCTCCCTCTCTGGATTGCTGGAGAGGGAGAGGTGACCCTGCAGGGGAGGTCCTGGAGGCAGGTCAGGTTCCAGCGGGCTCCAGGCTCTTGGCTGATGCCAGTGGGTCTGGAGATTGTAAATCAGCGCACCTCCAGCGCCCAGTGCTTGCTGCTCCGTGCTGGAGGACTGTACCCAGGGACAGCCCTGGCTCCTGCTCCTGTGGGGGGAGCCAGTTCTTAGGCACCTACATCACTTTCAGACCCCCGTTTCCTGGTTCAGTCTCCAATCAGTCCCGCCCTGCGCCCTGTGTGCCTGGCCAGATGCGTCCCTCCCAGGGGGTCCTGCAAGCAGTCAGGTTGGAGGGGGCGGGTAGAGCCGGGTGGGTGTCCACGACCGTTGTCCCCCGTGTAAATAAACCTCTCTCCCGTCTGATTTCCTCCTGGTCACTTAGGCACACTCTGTGTTGTGCAGCGCGTGTTTCCTGGGCTTGTATTTTGGGCCAAACTCAGGTCTGCCGGGAATGGGCCCCCTCGGCTGCCCCCCGCACAGTGGCTGCAGGATGGTTCCTTCCTCTGTCCTCCACGGGTCTCTTTCCCTGCACACGGATGTTGCGCAGCTGTCCTTCAGGTCTGCCAGGCAATGTCCTCGAGCGTTTAGAGAAACTCTGTACCCAACCCGCCTTGGGTCTCCTGCAAACACGGGCTCCTTCAGTTCCTCGCCCTGCGCCGAGCTCCCGGCGGGCGGCTCTGTGGAGGGGCCAGCTTATGTCTTCCTTATCTAATCATATCCAACCTCCAGAGTCCCCAGTCTGCTTTCAATGTTCAATTTCAAATTCCAGTAAAATCCCCTGTTGCTTTGCTCGCCCACCTTGCTGAGAAGCCGCCTGTCTGCTTTCTTGGTTCCACCCCACGGAGCCTTTGGGAAGCCGGCCTCCTCCGCCCGCCATCTCGAAAACTCTCAGCAAGTCAGCAAGTTCGAAGACACAAAAAGACCGTGAAACAGGGTGGGCTCTTGGGTTTGCCCCCAGGACCCCTCCACCACGCGGGGCTGGCGCGGCCATGTGAGGACCTGCTGCCAGCAAGGCCCCCAGCCAGCACCCCACCAGCCAAGCTGCTGCACGCGCTGGCTCCTTCGCAGACGCCCAGGAGGACCCAGGAGCATGGCTGCTCTCTCAGCAGAGTCCCTTCTCAGAGGCTTCACGGGACCCGGGCCTCATCCTGGCCTGCGTCTAGCGCCTGCATGTTTTATTCACTTCTGTTCTGAATATTTCATGGGTCCTCCTCCCCCAGAGGCCGCCAAGCACTCTCACAATTAGAATGGAAGTGCACGGCATGTCCCTGTCCACTGTCTGGCTGCCTCCTGCAGAGAGCAGGACAAGTAGCTTCCACTGGAGTTGCAAGATGTGTCCTGTCGAGCAGAAACCAGCTCATGAGTTGGCTTTGTTTTTAGCATATTTCCTGAACAAATTTTGTGCAATGTAGGAGGAACATTAGGGGGCCCACTGGAGAGCCCGCTGCTGACCCGTGAACACGTGGTTCCTGCTCGGTCAGGAAGAGGCCACTGCTCCTCTCCAGGGCTGCAGCAGAGACCCCGACTGTGCTGGCCCCAGGCTTGTCAGGCAGCAGCAGGTGGCTCCCCAGATTGGGACTCACAGGCTCCATTGCTACATCTGGCTCTGGGAGAGCCTGCCAGAGCCTGATGCCACAGGGAGATGCAGGCCAGGGAAGGACAACTGGGCCTTTTACCCACCACACCAGCCTGAGTGGCCACTGCTCAGTCCACCCTTGCACTGTCCACCTCTGCTCAAAAGCCTGGAGCTGCGTCCAGGGGCTGAAGGAGTGCAGGGACATTGCCCTGGTGGCTCAGGCAGGGGGGTAGGAGCAGCAGTGTTCTGGGGAGGTGCATGGACCTCACACGGCACACATGCACACACGCACATGCACACTCATGTGCACACGCACATTCCAGGGGCTGACTGAAATTTAATAAACCAGTGAGACGGTGGAGGTTCAATGGACGTGACTCTGTCCCAGCAGAGGCCGACCAGCTTTCCCGACTCACCCATCCAAAACTAGAAAAGCTGGGGGAAATTTATATATATTGGAGACTGAACCTGGGGTGCTCGACCAGTAAGCTATGTCCCCAGTCCTTTTCCATTTGTATTTTGAGAGAGGGTCTCACTAAGCTGTCCAGGCTGAACTTGAACTTGTGATGCTCCTGCCTCCACTTCCCAACTCTCTGGGATTACAAGTGTGCACCCTCATGACCGGCTTGGAAAACTATTTTAAAATGTCTGTTTGCAAGCACCAGAGAATTTCTAAAGCAGTCAGAAGTTTTAGGACCAAGGTCTGAAAGAAGAGGGAAGACAAGGATAATGAATGGACATCGGGGCAGAGCCACAACTCTGAAAGCAAATGCTGGAAGCTGAGCCATGGGAGCTGGACCCGGGTCTCAGCACCCCTGGTGCTGGAGGACCAGGAGGAGGGCTGTGAGGCCCTGGCTGTAGCAAGGACCCCGGGTAGGAACCGGCCTAATTCCACTCCCCCAGAGTTCACTCCTGGCCGAGGACCCCCCTCCCTCGGTGGGGCAGACTCCATCGGTGGCTCCAGTGGCCTCTGAGACTCTCATAAGGAATGCCCTCCATCAAAGGCACTGGGCTCCAAGATGAAAATCTAACAAAGAAAGTGGGGAAGAGGCAGCAGACACGGCGGGTGTCAGCAGCCAGGGCCTGCTCCTAAGAAGGAAGGTGGGCTTCTGGCCCCGGAAGTTGATCCCAGGGGGAGGTTCGGGGCTGAGGAGGGAGGCCGGGAGGCTGAGTGGTCTGAGGCCACACGCAGGCAGGAAGGGGTGGTGGTGACAGCAGAGAGCTGAGCCCACAGCACACTCCCATGGGGCAGGGACGAGGCAGGGGGCTCTCATAAGGGGTCTGGGCAGAGGCGACAGGCGTCATCTGTGCAAGACTTTAACCAGTCAAAACCCTGCTGGACCCCGGGGGCAGCTGCTGAGATGGTAGCAAAGCAGTTTACAGCTGGAAAGCTCGGAGGGACCGACACAGAATAAAAACAGCCCAACGGAAAGAGGCTGGAGGAGAGGGAGGCAGAGGAAGCGCGACGTGAGGGTTGGAGCCCCATGGCTAAGCCAGCATGGACGAGCCCACGGGTCAGCCACGCACACCTGCATGCGCGCAGAGCCAGGCTAGACGGAGAGGGCAGCCAGGGAGGAGCTGTGGGGCCAGCTGGCAGGCCTCTGCCCTTCCACGCAGCCCCGAAGGTGCGAGGCCGAGTCCACTTGCAAGATATGGAAAACAGAGGCGCAGTCTGAGGGAGAAAGCAGCACACAGTCACGCAGGACACTTGGAGCATCGCGTAGTGACTGACGGAACACACAGTCAAGTCCCAGCGAGCACAGGGGTTGGGGCAGACCTTGACCTTGAGGAGGAAGTCCCTGGTGGGAGTAGTAGGCAGCCCCAGCCACCCAGCTTGGCCCCCCTGGCACCTTGACCCATCTGCTCAGGCCATCTGACTGGCCAGCTGCAGAGCTCCCCGCCAGTGGCACCTCTGCACTCCCGGGGTCTTACTGGCAGGGACAGAGCTCCCCCCAGCCTTGCCCGACATCCCACTGTGCTCAGAGCAGGCATGCAGGACACCCGGGCGGCATGTGCATCTGGGAGGAGGACAGCAGGAACAGTGACTTCGAGGCCAGGAGTGGATACCAGGCAGAATCCCAAAGGCTTCCCTGGAGGGCCCCAGGGGTAGGGGCATGGGCTTTGTCCAGGAGTCTCAGAACCCAACCTCCTGGCCACAGCTGCAGCACCAGGGCCGAGGGGACAAGGTGCTCGAGGTCACAGGAGAGCCAGCTGGCTGTGGGAGGCACGACCTGGCACCCTAGTGTGGCCTGCTGCCCCAGGCTGGCCACGGCTGTGCGCCCTGCTGCTGACCCTGCCGAGCTCTGAACCTCAGTGCCAGAGCCCACTCCTGGCCCACGTCCATCCAGAGTGGCTGGGCTTCCTGCTCTGTGAAGCAGGGAGGTGGCCCAGGACCTCCTGCAGGTCTGCTTCAAGCCCGTCTGCCACCTGCCCTCCCAAGCCCACTCGCTGTGGATCAGGGGAGTGTGCACACCCTGCAGGCCTGACCCCTGCAGTCGTCCTTCCTGCCTCCTCCAGGCCAGAACCCCCTCACAGCCTGTTCTCTGCCTTGGGGAAGCGGAACCAGGACTTTGAGGAAAGAGCTGTGCTTCCTGTTGGCAGAGGGACTTGCATCCCCGACACATCTGCAGGGACACACTTCATCCTGTCTTTGAAGCGTGGCTGAGCTGGCCACCAGAGCGCCTAGAGCTGGCGCAGTGGTATGAGGCTCTTGGAACCTAGAGCCCTGGCTCAAAAATGTTAAGTGGTTTTTTTGTTTGTTAGTTAGTTTGTCTTTTTTCTGTTTCTGTGCTGCTGGGGACCAAACCCAGGACCTGCTACGCCAGTGCTCTGCCAGGACACTGCACTCCCTGTCCCCAAGGTCCCTGCTTTTAAAGGCCACAGTGAGGGACGAGGACGGTCCTGGAGCCTGAGACCCAAGCAGAAGCTGCAACTCGTAAGGACCACATTCCCAGAGAAAGTCCTGGTCCTCAGAAGGATCTGGTGGCTGGGGAATTGGAAATGCAGAGAGGAAGGGAGAGGAAGGAGGAAGTCCTCATGAGGACTCTGCTGAGGGCTGGCTCAGCCACGCTCCCTCAGGGAAACGGTGTGCTCACAGTGTGCTCATCCCACTGTGTGTGGCCAGCAGCGTCCAGGAGAGATGCCTAAGGAAAGAAGAGAGGCCGCTGAAGATAGATGGACGAGACTCTCCACATGGGAGGCAGACGCCAAGGTGAAACTTACAAACAAGGGAAGGATAAATAAATTTGAAAACGATGAACAGATCAGGTGCAGTCAGGGAGCTGGAAGGTGTATTTGAGGAGGTCACCCAGGAAGCAGCCCAGAGAGACCAGGGTGTGAGGTCCCACAGAGTGGAAAGGCCCTGCTGGACAGCGGAGGCTCAGAACAAGGAAGCACCAGGGGACTAAGGCGATGCTGGAGCCTCAGGAGGGGTCTGGGTCTAGATCCCAGGGACATCAGCAGAGAAGGGAGGGGGGTCCGGGTCTAGAGCCCAGGGACATCAGCAGAGAAGGGAGGGGGGGTCTGGGTCTAGAGCCCAGGGACATCAGCAGAGAAGGGAGGGGGTCCGGGTCTAGAGCCCAGGGACATCAGCAGAGGCAGCAGAGGAGGGCCAGGCTCAGACGTGTCAGTCAAAACTGCAAATTTTCAAAGACAGATTATTTCAGCAGCTAGAGAGAAAAGAATAGGTAAAATAATTAAATGGCAAAATAACTGCCATCTAAACAGTGAGAGTCAAGGCCAGCCACATCTTCAACAGCCTGAGAGAATGTGACTTCCAACCCAGAATTCTTCATCCCATAAAATCATCCTTCAAGACTGAGGATAAATTGAAAATATCTGTAGTTAAACTAAGACCTTTCCCTCTAGTCTCCATGGAAAACCTGGGTCCAGCTCCACTCTCCACCTAAACAACTAGAAAGCTGGCCCAAACCTTTGAACCACTGTCCTCTAGACATTGGATAGCAGGCAGAATGGAAGAGAGATTGACAGGACATGGGAAACAAGTGTGGGGAGCCCTGTCAGCCCCCACTACATCAGGAGGTGATCCGTGGGCCAAGGGTAAGTGGTGAGAACCATGGAAATGGTGGTCTCCCTGAGTTGCAGGTAGAGTTAGAAGTTCGGGGAGATCGAAGCAACTAGAATTTGCAGGACTGAGTTCAAGAGAAGAGGGAGCTGCAGAGGAAAGGGGGAGGGAGAGAGAGAGGGAAAGTGAGAGAGAGAAAGACAGGAGGGGAGGGAGGGAGGGAGGAAGGGAGGAAGGGAGGAGTGGCAGGAGTGGAGGGAGAGAGACCTGCAGGAGTCCCCTCTAGGCCTTGACTGGGTTCCACTGTGCTCACCTGTGAAGAAACCACAGGCCCTGCTCCCCATCCTGACATCTCCAGCACGGCTGCGTCCACAGGTTCTGGGTGGACGTGTGACGTGTTTGGGGCACACCATTAAACCGGCACACACCCTCACACACGTTGCACACCTCCTCCCACCACCTTGCACACACTCTGCACACACACCCCTACCCAGACACTGAGTGCCCTCCCCCCATGAAGCCCCAGCCTCAGCCACCACACCCTCCTCACCCACCCAGTCTGAGGGGGCCTGAGCACTGGGGGGCTCCTTCTGCTCTTTGGTTCAGCCCAGACCCCGGAGCTGTGCAGAGTCAGGGCAGAGGACAGGGGCGGGCTCAGATACGCATCTGGACCAGTGTCCCAGGGCCTCCAGGACGACACCAAAGGAGCTCTGAGGGGAGTCAGCCCTGGAGTGGCAAATAGACTCCCAGAAAAGGCAGGGGGAGAAGCTCTGGGCAGCAGCTGGGGCTCGGGTGACAGGGTGGCCTCGGGCTGGGTGAGGCAGGGTGGGAGGCCCTGTCCCCAGGAGTGGCTTCTCCCTCTGGTCTCCAGGGTCTCCCCTCGTCCCTCTTGGTCCAGATACGTATCTGAACCTGTCCCTGTGGACCCAGCCTCATCTGAAGATGGAAACCCACCACCGCGGGAGTTCTGGCCCAGGTTGGTGGAGCTGCACATCAGGGTCCTGCCTGCCGCCAGGGCTGGATGGTGGGCCTCTGCCCCCACCTTGGCCCCTGGTGCCTCTTCCAGGGGAGCAGAGGGTACTGGCATCAGTGGGGAGCTCCACACCCTCCAGGCCCCCATCACGTGTGCAGGATGAAGGAGCCCCAGTGCCCTGGCCAGAGGCCCAAGACCTCTAACAGGCCTGGAGAGGACAACCCAGGGCCCAGGCTCCTTCTGTTCATTCCCTGCCCGCGGTTTCGAGGGTCCAGGGAGCTGCCAGACGCCCCCCCTGGGCGAGGCCAGCCCCTCGCCCTCGCCTGGCGTGCCCTCTGCACTTTCCAGGCTGTCCTCGCCTCCCTTCTGCTTCTCGAGCCCGTGTGGTTCAGAGGAGACGTTCCCACAGAGCACCCCAGGTCGAAGGCCAAGGGAAGGCAGAGCTCCCACAACCACCTGTCGTGGAAAGCCGCCAAGCGCTGCGGCCGCCCCACGACCCCACCCAAGGCAGAAAGCGTCATGAAGGTGGAGACGAGGGGACCCCAGAGTGACTCCCAAGCCCAAGGTCGTGGTGGACGCATGCTCACCTAAGAACACAGCTCCAACCGAAGGCTCGCAGGGACAGCTCGAGGCCCACGGTCAAGGCAGAGCCTCCCATCCCTCCCCAGGACAGCGCAGCACCAGCAGATCAGGCGTGTCTGGAAAGGCCTCTCCAACACGGCACTTCTGGAGATGTCAGGACGGAGAGCAGGGTCGGGACTGTGGTCCCACCTCTCTGCCGGTCACACTCGCACACACATGCACTTTGGTTTTGCATGTACATTTTGAAAAAGTTCCAGAGGGTTACAATACTGACGAGTGCATCGGCGTTGTGAGGTGGGCGACAGACACTACAGAGACACCCGCGTGCATTTTATCGTGTGCACATATTAACTAGTTTTAAAAGGAATGGAAGAGGAAAAAGAAAAATCGGTTTGAAAAAAATCAGATTAATTAACTTTCCCTGCGAAAGGTATCCAGCTGGTTTCCCAATTACTGTGTCAAATCAAATTGGTGACAGAAATAATCATGCTGAGTCTGTTTTCAATGGAAGTAAGCACAGCAGTTGGACATCAGTCTATTTATTACATAAATTGACACATGTACCCCGATACGACAGATCTCTCCGGGAAGAAGCTCCTGTGCTTTCTCTGCCTCTTCCACTTACAAGCCTCTTCTTCCCGGGGAACTCACGCAGCCTGGCCTCTCATCCCCAAGCTCGGTGGCTGTGGACTTAGGCCCTGCCACCAGGTCACTGGGGCTCACAGCGCACTGTACCCACTGCGAGGGGCTGGTGACCTGCAGGACGGATGCACCATCCTGACCACCAGGCATCTCCCTGGCCACACCCCTCCCTGGAGCCACGCCCACCACCTTCTCCCAGGCCACACCCCTCCCTGGAGCCACGCCCACCACCTTCTCCCAGGCCACACCCCTCCTTGGAGCCACACCGACCCAGGGGCTGTCACAGGTTCAGGGACTCACCTGCACACTCCATTGTTCTCTGGAGGGGGAAGAAGGCACAGGGCTCCAGAGAGCTACAGAGTGCCTGGGGACGGGAGGGCGGTGGGAGGTGGGCGCCCACTAAGGGCCCTGTGCACCGGCCTGACCATCTCCCTTCCGCTGCTCGTGGAGGCGGGTGGGGGGGTAAGGCCCGAAGGTGCCTAGCAAGGGAGATAGGAGCAGGAGGACCACAGGACACCCTCAAGAACAGGCATTTAGGGCTGAGTGGGGACAGACACAGGGCCACATGTAAAGGTCCAGCTGGTACTTAGGCCAGTACAGGGAAAATCCCATCAAAGTGACAACTTCCTGCAGAAAGACAGGGCCACCCCAGGTCGAAGGACAGATCCTTCAGTGACAAGACGAACCAGCCCTGTGCCCTGGGGGCTGTCACTGCACATCTGACCCTAGGTGTCCAAACACTTACACATCTGGTCCAGCCTGAGGAGGAAGGATGGGCGTCTCATGGGGCATCCAGAGGGGGATCAGCACCTGAGCGCAGGGAGGGCCCTGGCAGGATCGTCTCCAGCGGCTGCTGACTCCTCCCCCAGGCTGGCCAGCAACCCGTGAGGCCTGTGGACCTCAACTTGACTGATAGGAGCCCCTCTCAGGGCGGCAGTACTGAGCCCAGCACGGTAGACCCAGCATTCACGAGCAGGCCACATGTCAGGTGCTGCAAGCAACTGACCAAGCCTGGGCAGAAATCCTGACACTGCACGACGTTGGTGAGCCTGGGCGAGCATGAGCTTTTGAGCACCCCTCTGGGAACCAGTCCCACACACTGACCCCTGTGCTCAGAGTAGGCTGGGATGGTGGGCTGGCCTCTTCAGACTTCTGTCTGGGATTAGGCAAAAGAACCCTGGGATGAGTCGGGAACTCCAAAATGAGTCACACTCTGCCCTTCCAGATTCCTCTTCTGAACTGAGCAGACCCCACGCCCGCACTGGGCTAACGCCCACCGCCAGATACACCGCTGTCTGCGGCCTTCCCTGACCCCACACGCTCACACCTGCACGTCCAGGTGGGACTCACCCCAGGCCTGGTCCTCTGCGGGGTCTCCAGTCTCCCCAGTGCTGCAGGACACCACTGCCTCCTGGGTGTACCCACCCCTCCCCTCTCAGCACCCCCTGTTAACCTCTTAAGAAAAAGGACTCTTAGGTGGAAGGAAATGCCTCATGCACACTATTAACACACAGGTCTTTTTGTCAACAGTTGGAAATCAGGATTTTCAATATTTTTTGTGGCAGGAGGGACCCATGAAGGCAGGGTGACTTGGCCATGAGCCCCCTGGGTCTGCCACCTAGTGGGGTCTGGCCAGCCAGTCTCCCTGGAGGGCAGGACCCTCGTCCCTTAATTCCCAAGGTCCGTGGCCCTGGCAGGAGCAGAAAACTGTGTCTCCAATGCTCATTGAACTGAACTCAGGAAGAGCTCTCCCATCGTGTGACACCCCGGGGGTCAGGCCACAGCTGCCCCTTCTTTAAGGCAAAAAGGTACAAATTACTACCCAGGCCTGCAGGAGGCACAGGCAAGAGTGGCGGGTGTGGCCCAGGAGTGTATGCCTGTCCCCAGCCCTCGGGTGACTTGGGGACCTGGTGAGGGCCTTGGGGAATCTAGAGCAGGGTTCTGCTCCAACCCCAACCTTCTGAGGAGCCCCGGGACGCACTGCATGGTCCGGATAGCACCACTGTGGGAGCCAGCAAGACCAGGCAGGGGCTCTCCATCCTGCTGGGGGTACCATTCTGTGACCGGGGTGACACAGGCTAGTGTCGATGGCACAGCAGCCTGCCTCTGTCACCTCTGCATTCTGAAAGGTCCCCTCAGGGGCCCCTGACCCCTACCTGGACTGCAGGGAGCAGAGCCTGTGGCTGCTGTTTGTCTTCCTAGCAGGGAGAGGTGTGGGCAGCAGACTGCCGGTGACCTCCACGTGTAGAGGGGAGTGAGTGCCATCCAGAGAACGGGGGAGAAGCCCCAGAACCCCAGAACTGCAAGCCCAGGTCTGGCAGAAAGGGCAGGGTGGTCCTAGAGGAAGGTGGCGTGGTGTGCGCCCCAGGCCAGTGACCCTGGGCATCACATTTCTCCTTGCTGTAAGGACTGACCAGCTCTTGCCCTTCACCTTGGGGTCAGGCTGAAGTCTGCACTCGCAAGGCAAGGGACGTCTCTCCTTTCCTGGAGGTGGGGAAGGAAAGGAGACCAGGAAAGATCTCCATTGTCAACACCAGGAAGACAGAAACCAAAGGAGACACTGTTGTGCAGCTTGGCGACTCCAGCCAACTTCTGCTAACGAATGAAGGACGATGAAGGCGTCATTAGCTAATGGAACACGGGAGGGCAGCGCAGTGCGGTGCGGGGGCTGGGACAGATGGCACTGTGCCCACAATACAGATCAGCCCTGAAAGTTGATACCTGGAGGAGCCAGGCGCCCACGGAGCCCACACACGGCATCCAGCTCACAGGCCTGGACGCAGCCGCGGCACGGCAGGGGCCAGATGCCACCAGGCGTGTGCTGCCTGGCTACCAGGCTGGAAGTCACACCCTTCCCTCCCCTGGGGACCACTCCATCCTGGGTTGTGCCCTTACCTCCCAGGGGCATTCCCAAGGAGGAGGACAAGGCCTTAGGTCAGGGCCTAGCCTGGGTCACATGAAGCCCTTCAGCTCCTTTCTGCAAGCCCTGCTGCCCTTCTGTGCTTGGTGGGGAGTCAGCAGCTTCACCCACCTGTTAGACTGGGGCTGCAAGCCCACCCCTACACACAGGGCAGGGCCAGCCTCAAGTCTGTCCCACCAGCACTGGCCTAGCCACCTGGAGGCAGCTGTGCCGAGCCAGCCTGCAGCGGGTGCCGGGCTCACCGGGCTGACTGCAGGGTCTTCCCTGAGGCCAGTGAGCTCACTGCTGGACCATGCGGGCCAGGAGGCAAGGCCGGGTGCTAAGGGAAGGCGCCTTGGGCACTGTCATTCCCCCGTGACGGCCAACTTCAGTGTGCTTCTAGAACAGACGCGAGAGCCCAGCAGCCCCCACGGCCGTGCACTGGAAGTCAGCCCCAGACACAGCATTGTTAAAACACAGAAAACCAAATGTGTGCCACAGGGCCCCCTGGCTGTCCTGTGATGCTTGGGGACCTTGGAGTGCCCATGGGCCTGAGAGCAAGCTGCATGTCCGCCTGCCACCATGGTCACAGAAGTCAGGCCAGCATAGAGTTGTGGTCCCCGTGGAACCAGGAGCCAGGAGCTTCCCGGGTCTGTCCGTGGCTCGGCCAGGGCGCCAGGAAAGTGCTGCTGTTCACACCTGGCAATGCCCAGCCAGCCAAAGGCTCCGCCTGGTAGCCAGAGACCGGCCCACACAGAGCGAGGAGCTGAGCTGCACGAAAGGAAAGGTGAGAATGAGCCAGAAGTCGGGAGGAAAGAGACCGAGACCAAGAGCGCGGGTGCCAGAGGAGCAGGATGCAGACGCTCAGGACGGCCTAGTGGCAGAATCACAGACCCGCAGCCGTCAGAGGTCAGATCGAGAAGCTGGAGGACAGGCCCTGGCATGGCCCAGGCTCCAAGGAAGGACAAAGGCGATGGAAATGGCCAGAGGAGGCAGATCCCTACTCGACACTTAGGAGGAAGGTGCAAAAACCTAAGGGGCAAAGATAGCTGCAGCCCACACGGCAGCGTCGTCCTGGCCGAGGGGGTCTGCTGATGTGATCGGGATGCTCGTGGTGCTGCTTCCGAGAGTCAGAGCGAGAAAGACGCTGGGAGCAGGGACTTCAGGAGCACCCTTTGTGAGCCTCATGACAAACAGCAGCTCATCAGAAGGACGGAACTCGGCTGGGCCCACACACCTGCTCTGTAGGAAACAGGGTGGCCCGGGCAGCTGAGTGGGAGCTCCGAAGTCGGCCTCCCGCCCTCCCCACTGGGGATGCTGGAGGGCGGCTGGGCTCCCTCTCCAGGCTCAGTCCTCCCCTGCACATGGCAAATGATCCTGGCTCATGCCACCAGGGGTCGCCGGGAAGAAGCTTCGCTGGGCCATGGAGGCCTCCACTAGTGCCCAGCACAGAGCAGGAGAGATCTAGCAGGTGCTAGGTCAGTACCCTATTACGTGTGTGAGGCACAGAAAGAACTGAGACCCCAGGGTGCTGGAATCAGAGGAACCATCAAGTCTCAGGGATGCCAAACTCACGCTGGCTTAAACATGGTTTCTTGATGAGCATTGACTCTTGACCCTGAAGAGTCCAGGGGAGCGCAGGCTTCGGGTGCTGTCTGATCCAGGTCTCAGCTGAAGTTCTCCATGACTCTGCCATGCCGTGTGCCACATCTGTCCTAGCTCAGGGCAGCTTCCCTTATGGTGTCACAGTGGCAGCAGTAGCTCCAGGCTTCCTCTCCACAGTCCCGGCCATCCTGGAGGGAGTGAGAGCATCTGCCCAGACTTCCATGCACAGGCTGATGGCGGAGGTGGCACACTGGTCTGAGTGCTTCAGACCAGCAGGGGAGGGCTGGGCTCCCAGCGTGGGCTGCATGGGGGGCAGTGGACCCCCAGATGACACTGGGGTAGGTTCTGAGCCATGGGACGGTGTTCAGCCCAGGAAGCCCAGACTCCTTGCAGTCCCCTCCCCAGATAAGAATGCAGACCCCCAGCAGTCCGCAGTCGTCCAGGACCTGCAGGGCTGGGCCAGAGCCTTGCTTCCGCCAGCCCTCCCCTCAGCATCTTCCTTCCCCAGGACCTGGAGCTGCCCTCACCCCAAAGTTCCAGCTGAGCTCCTGCCCCACTCACAACAGCCCTGGTTCCGCCCAATGGCTGACCTTTGACCTTTGAGGAGGCCGCACAGTTTGTGCTAGGGGGGGGGGGTCAGTTCAACCCATTCGCCCTGGAAGCAGAGCTCGGGGGCCCAGGCAGGACGCGCCCCTCTGTCACTCCACATGGCAGAAGAGAAGCTGTCTTGTTCTGTTTTTCATTTTGCTAAAACAGACTGGAGTCCAAAGGGTCCAAGAAGGAGCCTGGTGACAGTGGGGAGGGGACAGACGCAGAGAGAGTGAAGTGTGTTCTCAATGTCACGGAGCACAGTGGGCGGCTGACCCACCCCAACAAACCATCAGCACTGCCCTGGGGCGGAGAGCATCTCCTGAGCCGAGGCCGGGCTCCCCCTCGGCCGCCGTGGGGAGGGCGCATCTTCAGAGGCACAGTCTGGGAGCCCGCAGGCCAGGCCGGGAGAGCAATCTGATTAGCCTGAAACCGGGGCGGCGATCTGATTAGGCCTCCCAGGCCCGGCCCGGCCTCCCTGGACGGGTGTCTGGAGAAGGCGCGGCGGATGGAGGAGAGGGTCTGGTTTGCGCTGAGGACTGAAGCGGCTCCCTGGGGAGCCTGCCAGACCTCACTTGGCCTTGGCAGGGATGTTAGCCTGGCAGCTGAGCCAGAGAGAGACCCATTTGAAAAATTAAAGACGTGACGAAGGAGAAAGAGCTCTGGAAATTTCCACCTGCGTGCTGGGGACCAAGTCTGTCACCCCCACCACGGTGGCAACAGGCTGCTGTCCTCCTGCCAGGAAGCTGGTTGGAGCCCGTTCCCACTCAGCCAGAGGAGGAGGAGACCAGCGGCCACAGTGCTGTTCTACCAACACGAGGGAGGCAGTTTGGAAACAGGATGTGGAAGGCTGTCTGCCTGGAGCTCCACCTGACTCCGCCCGGCTGTGTGCTGTGCAGTCGGGTGCAAGGCAGTCACCTGCAGGGGCAGAGGGTCTGTCCCCGTGGGCCAGGGCGGATGGCTGCTATTGGCAGACCTGGGGTGCCCAGGTCACGGCCACCATTGGAAAGTCCAGAAGCACTTCAACACCCTTCTGGGGTAAGAGGGTAGCAGCACTGTGGTCCCCACAAGCCTCAGACTTCACCCACAAACCCACAAGAAATCCCTGATTGGGGATTGGCTGCTCTGGATTTGCGGGGAGCACTGACAATCACGGCAGGCTCACTCGCTCCAGTGGCACTTGTGGACTGACCACCTGGGAGACCGAGGCTGGAGGACATGTGCTCAGAAATTCCGGCCTGCCTCTCGGAATAGCTTAGCAGCCACCCCGCCCACATTCCCAGGCCAGGGCTGGTCTGCTTCTGTCAGTGCTGGGTGCACCTGGGTTTCCTAGAGCTTCCCACAGAGGGACCCAGAGCAGGCGCTTTGGTCTGGACGTCAGCATTGCTCACACGACAACCTGGACCTCTGCCCCTTCCCGCTGCCGCAGCCCGTTCCACCACTGCTGGTCCACTCGCCCCCAGTGGGTCTCTGGGCTGATTCTAGTGTTGGCAATTGCCAACAATGTCACAGAGCGTGTGCCGTGCTCCTCCCGGGCGAACACCTGGCAGAGGAGCTGTGAGCTCCTGCCACGCTGCTGTCCCACCCTAGGGGCTGCCCGTGCTCTGCTCCCGTGGTGCCCGAGGGTCCCAGGCACCGCGCCTCCTCGCCAGTGCTCAGTAGTCCAGGGCTTTTCGCTTAACCCTTGGGTGGTGTGCGGTGCTGTCGCCCTGGGGTTCTCTGGCCTCTGCCTGGGGACAGGGACGTGTCTCCTGCGCTGGTTTGCCTTGAGCGAGGCCTTTGCTGGCTCTGGTGACTGGAGCAAGGGCGTTTCCACACACTCCACGTCCGCTGAGCACAGCATTCCTCACGGTGGAGGGCCAGTGAGACACTTCTGTGAACTAATGTCTGTCCCTTACATGTCCTCAGTTTCCCCTGATGTCCTCTCTGTTCCAAGATCCTACCAGGACGATTGGTAACCGTCATGTCTAGGTAGTCTCCTCTTAGAGGCCATGCCGGCTTCCCACACTTCCCTTGTTTGTGATGACCTGGATGTTTTTGAGGAGGACTGGTCAGGTGTTTTGTAGACTGCTGCTCCCCTGGGAGCTGCTGGGGTCTGGTGTTTTCTTGTGGTTGGACCGGGGTTATGAACTTGGAAGGAAGACCACATAGCTGAGCCGCCATTTTCCTCATCTTCCAAGGGCACGCTGTCCACCTGCTTCTCACTGCCATGCAGACCTGGCCACCTGGTGGCGGGGGGCAGTTCTCACAGTGTCTGTTTCTCTCCTCCATCGTCCCCTCCTTGGGAGGGGCGGGCTCCCTCCACCTCCTGCAGGACACTGTCCATATGAATTGTTTGGACGTCTCCGTTCAGAGCTGTCCCTCTCTCCCATGTGTTACTGTGGATGGTCCAGTCCTCTCCTCTGTCAGCATGGGTGCTGGGTTATAATCCAGCACCACTTCTTACTGCTCAGGTGACTCCAGTGGCCACTCCCAGCTCCTGCGGCTGGCTCCTGAGATGCTCTGAGCTGCCAGCCAGTGTGGCATTTCTATTTGCTCATTTCTCTGAGACTGCTTTACTCTCTGGCAGCCCACATGATGTTCCAGTTTCCTCTGGTATGCTGTCTGCCCTGGTTCAGAGCCAGCCATTTCTATGAGGAAACTGTCACTGAAAAATGGTGTTAGAAGCCAAGCCCTGGGCCCTGGGGGCGCCTTGCTGCTGGAGTGCTGCTGCTTCTGGCCCCTCAGCTGACACTGATGGAAATATGCATGTGCATTCACCCGGTGCACATCTCTGACCACCCCAGACCCTCTGCATCCATGCCAGGCTGGACGCCAGTTCCCACTGATGTCTCCAGGCCTCCTCTGCCTCCGCAGGGTTCAGGCTGCTCCTCCTGCTGCCCACCTATCACCCCACTGAGCATGAGTGTCGTGACCAGCGGGACCAAACCCTCCGTCTAGCGAGAGGCAAAGGGTGATGGGAAAATAAAGATTCACAGACACAGATCTTGAAGATTAAGCTGGGATCAGGTGGAGCTCTGCTCTCTGATGGAGATGCAGATCCAAAGAGTCACGCCAGCAATCTTCATTTATATACGTCTCATATCAGGTTAAAGACTACGCAACCATTACTCTTTGGATTCAAGAAAGTCACAGAAACTAGGACATCCTACGTAGCTCTTCCACAGCTGCAATCCGCAGTTGCAAAGTGCAATGTTGGGAGCTTAGTGTGGCTCTCAATAAAGTCCATTGTTTAAAGTTACGTAAGGCGGGCAGGGACAGGAGGAAAAGCGGAGCTGGCGAAACTGTGGACCCCGGGAGCTTCGCGCCTGAGATCAAGGTCGGAGCTGAGAGGACTCCTGCACAGAGCCCCCCATGCGGGCACCGCCACAGCCGCTGAGCGTCCTGTGCCCTTGTGCAGAGCATTCCCAGGCACCGGGACTGCCACAGCCTTGAGGTCACCAGAGACCCCCATCCCAGTCACTGCTCTCCCATCCTCTGTCACCACTGTCCACACACGAGAGCCCTCCTACCACCCCCAGCCGTCCGCTCAAGCACCCGGTCTCTGTGGATGAGTGCAGTGGTGCCCCAGGGCCGCTCTGTCCACTAGCACACAGTGCCTGCCACTGTGCCAAGGCTGGTCACCTAGGCAGGTCACACCCTTCCCCAGGGAGGATGAGCCTTGCAGGGCCACACCACAGACCATGCTGTCCTGCTGGATTCTGCCTGAGGCCCCAGCCTCCTGGCAACGTCTAAATGGCCTGCACTCAGGACAGTCAAGGACCACAGGTCCCCGAAAGCACGCGATGCTGTGTGGCCAGCCCCAGCACCACACGGACATCGACCTGCTCAGTCCCACCCTTCGCACACCCTGCCAACTGCCACCTCCTCAGGGTCACTGAGTGTTGTCACGGCTCGCAGAGCTTCCCATGCCAGGGGCCCACGGTGCACAGCCTCCCACGCTGGGCACTTGCTCTGAGGACTGATCAGGGAGTTTCCTGCATCTGTTGATGTGACCAGGTGGCTTTCCAACATTTTCGTCTGTTACTGTGATGAATGGCATTAACTGATTTTCAACCAATAAAACCACTTGGTCAGGACACACTTCCCTTCTTGATGTTGGGCACATTTGCCAACATGTGGTTTGGAGTTTCTGCCGCTGCTTTTGGTCAATGAGCGAGTGCATGACATGCTCTCAGTACAGGAAGTCACCAGCCTGAGTCACACTCTGAAATGTCCTTCAGCATGAAGGGCAGACGAAAGCAGGGACCCCACCTCCAGGACCGTGCTCCACGGGGAACTCGAGAGCAAGCCTCTCAGGTCAGAGGCTTCAGTCCACAGGAGGGACTAGGCGTCTGAGCAGGAGGACCGTGAAACAAAATCCCTGTCATCATTAATTGAGGTAAAAGGTGGCTGTTCTTTCAGAATAACAGAAGCGATGTGTATAGGGTGATTATAGGAATGGAAGCAGGGTTCAGCCAGGGGAGGCGGGTGCCTGGCATGGGGAGGGACGGGATGGGAGGGGAGGCGGTGCTCCCTGCACAGAGCAGTCCTTGCTGATAGGATGCGCGTGAGCTGGTTGTCAATGTGTTTCCAAACTCCAGAATAACTGTGTCAAGTTTTGAATAAGAAGTGATCTGCAAAGAGGAACTGTGTAAAACGGTCTACACTTGGAATAATATTAGTACCTCATTTAAAATCAGAGAAAGCAAGGAAACTCTCAGATTTTGAAATGTTCCTTTTAATCTTTGTCTAATTCAAAAGGTTCTCTGATCCCCATATTTATGTGTTCTTTGATTTGTGGGTTATTTAGATATCTGGATTTTTGTTTCTAAATATTTAGGTATTTCTCAAAGACCTCTGTGTTATTAATCACTGCTGTGAAGGGATCGAGTCCTTCAGGCTGAGTGACACCCATTCCATGACCAGAATGCCGTCCGTCTTGGTGAGCTGCCTGCTGGCAGGAGCGTGGCCCTGTTGTTGGTGGCATTTCTGTGAGTGCTGTGGCTGGCGGTTGGGGCAGACTTCCAGTGACATGTCTGCCAGTTACTGAGGCGGGCTGTGTCCACGGCGTTGGTGACTTGCTGCTCCCCTGGGCTGCAGCTCTGCTGGGACTCCCTCTTTCCTGAGTCCACCTGTACATCTTCCCGGGCCTGTGCTCTGCCACCTGTGGACGGTGGACGGTGCTGTCACCACACTGTCCTTGTGCTCCTTTAGCCTTGTGGCCTCTCTGCTTCCTGCTGGGTCCTCTGAGGCTGTGTGCAAGCTGGGTGCTCCTGTCAGCGTGCTGTGGCGGGCTGTTTGTCCCTCTGGGACGCTCCTTTCCTCTGCCTTCTGACTGCGCTGGTCTCCTCCATTGGCTTGCCAGCTGCAGCTCTGTTTCTCCTATTTGTGGGCTCCTTCCTATTCCGTCCTTAACTGGGCACCTGGGCAGCACAACACCTTGCTGCAACAGCCCATCCCCCACCCTGGCCTTTCAGCAGAAGGAGGGCCTCAGGGTCTGCCCGCTTCCCCTCCCGTTTTCTCCGTGGGCCTCCAGCTGCTCTGAGAGACCTGCTGAGGGCGGTGCCTCCTTTCCCACACCCGAAGCTTTCATCCCTTTGTGCTCCTGACTCCTGCCGGCAGGTGGCCTCAGCTCCCTGTGTGACGCCTTTGTCCTTGGGCTCCTCAGAGGCAGCACTGCCCTCCCACCTGAGGTTTGTCCACTGAGACCCAGCTGCCCTTGCTCTGGGCGGGCTTTTCCTTCCTCTGTAAGATCTTGCTTTGCTGCTAGTTTGGGGCAACATGGAACGCGCCTGGTGTGACGCCTCCTATTCCTGGGGTCTTCGGAGGCCCTCGGTCCAGGCTTGGGCATGCTTTGTCTCTGCCTTGCAGGGGGCTGGCACCCTCCAGGGTCCTGGGACAGTGGCCTCAGTGGCCTCACTCTCACCTGCTCTCTGGGCCTCAGTCTGTGTGTGTCCCCTGGCGCTCTGCCTGGACATCTGGCCTGCTGCGCCCAAGGTGAGGCTGTCTCCAGGTGTTGGGCGTGCTCCTTTCTGCCTCTCTAGAGTGGCTCTCTCTGCTCTCTCTCTACCTTCTTGGGCATAAAAGCACAGCTTTAATGATTCCAAAATGTCCGTATCTGTTGGGCCAACTTTGGGGTCACTAGCTTTGTTCCCATGGATTTCCCCCTCATGTGGAGTCCTCTTTTCCTTTCTTTTTCACACCTGCTGATTTTCGAAGGCAGACACCTCGTGGTCTCTCTGTGTGACATGGTGGACACTGCCCGTCAGCATTCCTGAGCTTCATTCTGGAAGCACTGAGCCTCTTGAGGGAGCTTGCGTCTCCGAGGGCTTGCTCTGCACACGTCAGGCAGCTCCAGAGCCGTGCCAGCCTGGGGCCGCATCTCTCTGGACCCAGGGAGAACTCTCATGAATACTCAGGGCTGGGCTGGGACGGGGCGGCACTGCTCCCTCCGTGTGAGCCTGGACCCCCGCTTGCGGGTGGTTCTTCAGCAGCCTCTTGGGCTTCCCTCCCCGTGCGCTGAGCGGTGCCTGCCGGGTACTGGAGTCTGTGCTGCAGACTTCTGGAGTCTC
Organism: Glaucomys volans; assembly: GCA_020662805.1. Taxonomy (NCBI): domain Eukaryota; kingdom Metazoa; phylum Chordata; class Mammalia; order Rodentia; family Sciuridae; genus Glaucomys; species Glaucomys volans. The sequence continues at coordinate 23,712 of JAJEJO010001966.1, forward strand.
CTGCTTCTTGGACTCTGTCCTGCAGTTTTAGCCCTTTGGCCTCTCAGGCTCCAGCTGTTTCCAGCAGCTTTGCTGGAACTGCCTCCCTGCCGTGAGCACAGGCAGTTCTTCCTGTGGGACAGCAAGCCTGGCTGGGCAGTCCTCTCATCTCAGCGGGGGTTGGAAGCGCTCAGACCTGCCTTTTGAAAACTTCCCAGAGACCATCCTACCTTAGTTATCAGGTTCCATTACAGGTCCCCTGGTGTGTGTGTGTGAGCTCTTCTCCACATGGCCTAGGGACGTCCTCTGGACTTGGAGCCCATTGCTGGACGCCTCCCTCCTGCCGCACAGGCGCAGCCTCCCAGCTGGAGCAACCTCTACTCTGGTACCCACATCTGCTGAGCCAGCTGGGGACTCCGCGAGGTGCTCCATGCTGGGACTAGTGTGTGAGATCCTGAGAGAGAGGACCCTGCCAACTCGGTGTCCTAGACCCAAGGCGGGTCACACACTCTGACTCAGAAATGTGCTTGAGCACGCCCGGGGACAGGCTGGTGAGGCAGGGCACCTGTGCCTGTATCGGCTGGGCTGAGGATCCAGCTGCCTGGCCCTTTCCCCCGAGGACACCGAGCGTCCACTGTCTGCTGGCCCCGGCGTGGGCACGTCTTCCTGTGTCCCACACAGCTCTGGGACTGGGTCCTTGGGAAGAGTCACTGGGCCGAGTCACCTCTCTGAGCCAGGACACTCTCCAGAAGGCTGCATGGTCTAGCCCCACCCATGAGCCCAACTGGTGCGGCCTGCCAGGGGGCCAGGTGTAAATGCTGACTCCCTGGGCTGGCCTGCAGGTCGGTTCCCACACCTGTCTGCCTGCGTGTTCACTGGGCTATTCACAGGTGTCCTCGCCCTGCCCCATATCGCCCCCAGAGCTGGATGCCACCTTAGGACAAACCTCTGCATGGCACCCGGGCCACCCTGACTAGCTCCAAGTCTAGCAATCCACCTCATAAAGATCCTGGCGTGTCAGTCAAATGATGAATATTCAAGGTGACGAGTTCTTTGCTGCTGTTAGAAAGAACAAGGAAGCTCTCTCGGTGTTGATCTGGAGCCACTCGGAGATTCGAGCAGGGAGAACAGGTGCGCAGGAGTGAGCGCCACCCGCGCCTGCGCAGCGAGGAGGGCTGCTCTCTCCAGGCGCGAGGAGCGAGGCCTCTGCCCTGCCCGTGCCCACCGTGCTGCGGCTGGGCTCCTCTGCCCAGCCCGTGCCCACCGTGGCTGCGG
>JAJEJO010001966.1:34847-78563 GCA_020662805.1 Glaucomys volans
AGGGGGAGAGGGGGAGAGGAGAGGGGGAGGGAGAGAGGGGAGGGGAAGGGAGAGGGGGCAGGGGAGGAGGGAAGGGGGCAGGGATGGCAGGAGTTCAGGGACCCATGCCTCTCTGGGTGTGACAGTGGAGAGGCTTGCCATTGGTCTCTTGCGGTGGCGAATGTAGGCTGGCGGTGACATGGAAGAGATGAGATGTGTGCAGAAGGTACTGGCCACACAGAAGCCCGAATGGCCCCTTTGCCAGGGTGCCCAGCACAGGAGCATGAGCTGTGTGCTCTGCCCACCTGTCACTTCCGCCCTTCCACTCAAGAGCTTCGCCAGGCCAGGTGGTCCAGAGTCTCCAAGGAGACCTGCCCATCTCTGGATCTTCACTGTACCTGGTGCAGTGTAGACAGAGTGGTGTGTGAGGGGCCAGGCTGCAGGTCCATGGGACAAAGGGCACCAGCAAAGGGCCTCACTGTGGTGGGGTCCAGCATGTGGAAACCTGAGGGGCCAGCAGGGGCAGAGAGGACCTGAGAATGCTTGGCAGAGCTGGGGCTCTGTGGCCCTGGGCATGGAAGGCCCCTGGTGTGGGAGGGACCCTTTCCCAAAGTCCAGACAGACCCCGCCAGGGAGGTGAGCGGGAGGCCTGCATGGTGGGCGGGAGAGGCTGGGTGGAAAGGCCAGGCCAGGCCTGACCTGGGTCAGGTCAGCAGCAGCAGGTGACTCGGGAGAGCTGGGAGCAAGGCCGCTGGGATGTGGGGTGGGAGGGTCTGCAGTGGGGGTCCCATTGCCCCACCCTGACCGTTTGTGGTGAGACCCGGAGCATGTGAGTGCACCCACCCAGGGTCCCACGAGGGCTGGCCCCGAGATGTGGGAGGTGTGCAGCCTGGGGGTGCAGCCCCGCGACCGAGAGGGGCTGGAGCACACTGGAACTGGGTCCTCATCCAGGGCTCCAGGCTCTGGATCCCACCTGCATCCCAGGGCCAGGTCCCAGTGCCCTGCTGTGCCCTTCCCACCCGGCCACCCATGGCCTCCCCAGCCACAGACTCTCACCCGCTGGCTGCACTGCCTTCCTTTCCTGGTGCCTTTGCACCAGCCGCCAGGAGAAGAGGGAGCTCTGGGCTCTCGAGGCCCCAGGCCCTTTGCCCACATGCAGCACAGCAGGCTTTCCAAAAATCAATTTTATTGAGGTGCAATTCACAGGCAATAAACGGCACCCACGGAAGCAGGGCTTAGATCCACTGGGATGGACTCCGGTCAGGTCGGGCAGCACTGCTCACTGACCCCGAGCCCCTCCCCTAGCCACAGGCCAGCACTCCCAGTTCCTGCCAGGACAGAGCTCTCCGCTAGCCCGCGGCCTGGGCCTGCAACAGCGCGGGCTCGGTCACATTCCAGCCCAGGGAGTTACTCCTCGTCAGGTCACATTCGAGCCCAGGGAGTTACTCCTTGCCTCCCGACACCCGACACCCGCTGGTCCTGCAGGTTCCTGGCCACCACAGGTATGTCGGCCACAGCGTGTGCTTGAGCGCCCACCCCGAGCAGTGCTGGGCCCTGCACACGGCTGGTCCTTCACACTCCTGGATGCTCCAGGCCTTGCCGGCCAAACTGCCATCTGCTGTTTAAGTATCAGCCTTTCCAGTGGGGGTGCTGGGGCCCCTGGGGCCTGGTGACCAGTGATTTGATAGCAGGCACATTGTCACATGCTTTCTGGTCATTTGCATATCTCTTGTTAGTCTTTTCAAAACTTCTGTTTTTTTTAAAAGGGGATTATCTTATTATTCCTGAGTTGCCAGGGCTATTTGCACATTCTGGACACAAGCCCTGTATCAGCATTGTGGACATGAGTGTGGACATTTCCCCCAGGTGGCCTGCCTGTCCTCCACTCCCTGGCATCCTCCCAAGAGCTGAGTCTGGTTCTTGGTGCAGTCTGGACTGGGAATGCTTTCCCTGTGGATCCTGCCTCCTGCCTGAGGCTGGGAGATGTGCCCTGCTTTCACCCCCAGCTCATGGTGATGGCTGGGATGCTGAGTGTCCCCCACAGGCCTGTGTGTTGAAGGCTGGTCCCCCAGGGGCGGCAGGACTTTTGAAAGGCGTGGCCTATGGGGAGGTTGAGGTCGCGGGGTGGGACTAGGAGGAGACTGGGGCCCTGCCCTCTTTTTGTCTTCTGTTTCCCATAGCAAGGTGAGAAGTTTTGACAAGCCACATGCTTCCCCTGTGCAGGGCTGCCACAGGCCCAGGGAGCAACCTGCCAAGCAGCACTGGGACCTTCAACACTGAGCCAAAGTGACCATTCCTCATGATGAGCTGACTACCTCAGGCATTTCTTATAGTGACGAAAAGCAGACGAGTGTACTCGCCACCCAGCCTAACTTCCTGTGTGAATGGGAAGCTTACGTATCTGAGCTGCCCAACATGTACCGCCGGCCGTGTGTGGCTAGCAAGCACTAAAATTGTGGCCAGAATTGAACTTTTACTTAATTTACATAGCCACATGTAGCTAATGGTGACCATACTAAACAGCGCATACTGGAAGTTTTACAGTTTTAGCTTGCAATGTGGTCTGCAACCCACTTCAAGTTGGTGTCTGTGGATGGCTGGGAAACAGAGGTCAATGTTGTTTTGCTTTTTTCTGCGGTGCTCGGGGGCCCTGGGGCCCTGTGCTTGCTAGGCCAGTGCCCTGCCACTGAATCACACCTGTCCCAGCCGACACGCGTCTCTGTGTGGACATCAGTTTTCTGGACGGCAGTGCCCAGCTGGTCACAGGGCACCTTCGAGGATGGGCGGGAACTGTTTTCTGGAAGTGGTTCTTGTCTCTCTGTGAGAGCCCCCATCCCACCACTGGTTCTTCTAATCAAAGACAGGCCACGGGTCCTTCAGATTTCCCTGTCCATTTTGGATCAGCTTCTGGTTTCTACAAAGTAAGAAGCCTGCTGAGATTTGGACTGCATTGCTTTGAATCTGTCATTCGAGGAGATCTCACCTTAACAAGCCTTCCGACCCGTGAACAAGGTCTCTCCCCAATTTATTTAGATGTTCATTCTTTTATCAATGATTGTGGTTTTTGGTATAGAAGACATGCACATCTCTTATTAGATAATCAGGCATTTTATGTTTTTGTGATTTTTTTTTTTTTTAATTTTTTGGGGGTCGGGGGTTTAAACCCAGGGTCTTAGTGCTTACAAGGCAAGCACTCTACCAACTGAGCTATATCCCCAGTCCAGGTATTTTACATGTTTGATGTTATAGTGAATGGTGTTTTTAAACTTTCCCCATTATCTGCTGCTGGTGTTGGTGCTGAGGTCCAGCCTAGCAGGGGTCCTGGCACAGCTTGGTGGGGGGAAGGCGTCGGCGACACAGACTCGAAGATCTGAGGCTTAGTTGTAACTTAACTGTTACATGCTAAGTTCTAGATCCAGCTGTTTCACACACGATCTATATGTGTCTATACACTCAGCTTGAGTGCATTCTTTTGAGGTTACAGAGAAGGGGAGGTGGTAAAGCTCTAAGGGAATGTGATGGACATAAGTATAATCAGAACAAATCAGTTCCCCTACTTTTCTAAACAAAACATCACTGAACCATTAACTGGCTCTGGTTTTCGTCTTACCAGGAGCGATAAGAGCCGAGGCCATCCTCATAGGTTTAAAGTCATGTCAAGGACACAGCTGTACTTAGACATCTCTGGGAGGCTGATATGCAGCATGAATACCTTTTGGCCTGTCTATAAAGTGGAACTTCCTTTTGTTAGTGGTTAAATGACACCCAAGATACAGCTTCCCATCAATCTTATTTGCAGTCGGCTGTGGTCCTTGCACTGTGAAAACAGTTTCGCTAAGAGGGGGCACATCCTGGTTTGGGCTGAAGCGGCCAGGCAGTCTGGCTGCTACGCTAACCGAGAGCAGTGGGCAAAACTCTTGTTGATCTGACCCACAACATCCTTCCTGTTGCTTGAGGTAATATTAATATGAAATCAACTAAGGCTTGAGCAGTGTCATTTTTATGTTCCAAATCACTTAATGTCCGATTTTTTACTGAAATCTTTAAATGTAAACATATAATAAGAAATAACACAAAAACAAGAAGGAACATGCCACGTCCACAATTCCCAGAAGATTAGACCCTGCAAGAATCTTCATTATTCCCAGTGGAACCGTGTCAAGCACTGAGGGGACAGTGTTGGGCTGGCACGCTGGTAAGCCCAGTGTTTCTATATGAACTTGTGATGTTGCTGAGTCCATGCATCCGACAGCTTTGTCCTGGTCCCTGTGCCACAGTCCTGCCACCTGTGAGCAGCAGCTCTGCCCCTCCAGGCCTTGCCCAGTTGATCACTCTGCCCCTCCAGCCCTTACTTTCTTGCTGATCACTTTGGCTCTCACCTCATTCCCGACCAGCCCTAAAGCCAGGAGGCCTCCCGCAGCTTTTCTTTGCCAGAGCACCTGGCTCCTCTCAAAGCTTGCACTTACTCCCACCAAGACTGCTCCCCATCTCCTCCGCTGTGTGAGCCCCAGCCCCCATCCCTTTGCTTCTCAGCTTTGCTTCCCCGGCTCATGGGCACAGGCAAGGGGCGTTCGGTCAAACCCAGGGCCCAGAAGAGCTGCCAGTGCCCTCTGCCTGGGTATTCTGCAGCCCCCAACGTTATGGGAGCCAGCGGGAGGACGGCCCAACGACCCTTCCATCTCAGGTCGCTGCCCCAGTTAACAAATCTTTGCTGGTTCAAAGTGAGACTGAGGATAGAATGGGGTCTGGGGACGCACTGGTGCCTGCGGCATCGCGTCTCAGGCTGGCAGCGCGGCCTGGCAGTCCGTCGCCAGGACAGTGCCCTGGCCCCTGGATTGGGCTTTTGGGCGGGCAGGGAGCGAACGTTTCTAAAGGTGCCTAAAGAAAGGGCCCACGAACCTTTCCTCACGGGCGCAGACAGGGGCCAGGGGCGGGCCCACGGAAGAGCCTCGGTCCTCCAGGTCCGGCGAGGGTCAGGGGCGGGCCCGGGGAGGGGCCTCAGTGCCCAAGGCCCTGCGGTCGCGGTTGGGGAGAGGGCGGGAGCGACGCTCGGGTCCTTCCAGGCAGGTCCAGGACGTCGCTGCGAGCTGCGACCAAGGCCAGGCGCCGGCCGGGTAGGGGCACCAGGAGGCTCGCGGCGGGGTGGTCGGCGGCTGCGGCAGGGAATGGGGGCGCGAAGGCTGGTGGGCGCAGGGCAGAGGGTCGCGCGGAAGGTGGGGGGAGTAGGCGGAGAGGGCGAGGTGGGGCGGGGGGGGTCGGGCCGGGGGACAGGGCGGAGGGCCGAGAGCGGGGACCGCAGGGGGCGAGGCGGGGAGACCTAGGGGCTGGGAACACACGGTGAGGAGCGGACGCGCAGCGGGGACGCGGCTGCACCAGGGGCCGCGTGACGCCGCGGGCGTCTAGTTGCGAAGTCTGGAAAGCGCGTGCGCACACCCCGCGTCGGCGCGAGCTGGCCGTGGGCGCGGGCTGGCCGTGGGCGCCTGCGACTCCCAGGACAAGCTCCTGCGGCTGCGCACCGCCTCATGCCCCGCCCAGGGGCGTGGCCAAGGAGCTGGCCACACCCGCCCGCCTCCGGCGCTCAACGCGCTCTCCGCGCTCACCGCGTGGCATTGTAGGAGCTGTAGTTCGCGCGTCCTCGTGCGCGGCACCCGGAGCGCCGCCGCCGACCAACACAGGTACCCGCCTGCGGGGCGCGCTGCCAAGGGCGTGGGCTAGATCTGTGGAGGGCCTGGGGTCCGTGGGATGCCAGAAGTCCCTGAATGAGTGCCTGGCGCGGGCCTCGGTCCGCGGGGTGCCGGGGTCCCTGAATGAGTGCCTGGCGCGGGCCACGATCTGCGGGTTGCCAGGGGTCCCTTGTTGAGTGCGGGGCGCGGGCCGGGGTCTGCAGAATTCCAGGGCTGAAGACCGGGGTCTGCCTAGTATCAAGGGTCGCTGGGGGACTGAGCGTTGTGGGCCGGATCTCAATGTTTGGCGCCACAGTTCAGGTGCAGTGGGCTGCGTGCATGCGGGGCGCCCAGGGTGCGTGGTCCCTGAACCCTCTGGTAACTTCGAGCCAGTCTGCCTGGTGGGGACTGGGAGCGCCACTCCCCTTCCCCTGTCCCCTTTGCTTGCCAGGCGATAGCTCATGGACCCGCCCTGATGCGGCTGCCCGGCTGCCCGTTCGCACGTGCTGTGCACCTGCGGGAGCCTGCCACCCACACTCAGGCCCTGGCGCGCCTCCAGCCCTTTTGTATTCACACTGCCCGGAGGTTGTAGGTAGAGCTCAAACAACTTCCCCTTGGAGCGGATCTTGGCAGGGAACAGGAGGTGTCTCCAGGTTGGACAGGGACCTGAGACCCTTTCCTGAGAGGCCCTCCAATATGTCTACAACAGGAAACGGCCACCTAGGGTCCTGTCCCAGTCCCCGTGGAGAGTTCCTATGGAGGCTGGGGTTGGCCCCCAGCACATACTGCGACTTCAGGGAATTCTGGACCACCCAGTCTTCCTGGTCAGGACGCCAGTCAGAACCTAAACCTGCCTTGGAGACCAGAATGCATCTACAGGAAGCTGTTTCTCAGCACTGAACAGTGAAGATAGGATAAAGTCCTCCAAGGTGCCTGCTGCTCCACCCTGTAAAGAAGTGTGGTCATTGCCCGCTCACCCCCTGTTCCTCCCCCAGAGCCTAGATGGACTCAGCAGAATGCAGGACCCTCTGGCCCAGTGAACCTGCCTGGGTGCTGCAGAGGCCTTCAGTCCAGAGGTTACGGTTGTCTGTGCTGGCAGCTGAGAAGCCGTGCTTGCCTGTGTTGGGCTGTGTCAGCCGTAGTCAGAGGACCCAGTCATGCTCAGGAATGCTGAACTCAGTTGCCCTTCTGGAGGGAGGACTTCAATTATCTGCAAAAGTCTGGAAGTTGCATGGGGCTGGGCTGGGGCCAGGGCATGGGGGATCTGGACTCAGTCCTGCTCCATGCTTGCCATGAGCCTCCATAGTTTCTGAGACTGCATGCCTGATGGGCTCACCAGCCCTCCTGAAGGTGGCCCAAGCCTGTTAGGAAGAGGCATCTGTGGTCTGGACTTTGAGTTTGCTGGTTAGCTGACTGGGAGGTTGTGATAGCCTTCAGTGGAGTGGGATGGACTAGCAGGAAAAATGGGCCATTGGGGCCCAGTCTCATTGCTGAGACCTTGGCTGACTTGGGTCCCCACTCAGGGGATGGCCTCCCGTCCTGGCTGCTGACTAACAGGGCTTGAGGGTGTCCTGCCCTGGGTTGCAAAAGCCTGTGCAGGTAAACAAGAGTTTGGACCTGTGGAGCTCGGCATTGTCCATCAGGGGCCAGCGTAAAAAGTGGCTTTCATTTGGACTTTTGGCCCCTCTTCCTGTGTGACAGCTCTTGCTTCTGGGGCAGGGCTGAGCCCTCCCCTGGTCAGGGCCTGCCCCAGCCTGCTTCTCAGTCATGCTGTCTACTGGCCCAGTAGGTGCTGGACCTTCCGGACTGATTCTAAAGTTTTGGAAGTGTGCGTGGGTAGTGCCCCCACCCTTCATGTGCCCTTGCAGTGCAAGCCCTGGGCACAGGGAGGGTGGTCCAGGGCTGTGGAGTTGGGGAGAACTTTGTGCCGAGGGAGGGAAGGTTGAGGGCACCCTCAGGAACCTCAAGGAGGTGGCTGTCTGCAGGGCCCTGGGTTGGCCGTGCTTCTCCTGTCTTTCCCTTGCTGTGCTGCTTCTGGCATGAGAGCTGGTGGAAGTGAAGGTCCTCTTAGCACACATAAGCCACTTTGTCCAGAGTGGGACTCACCTCCTGCTCCCAGCAGAGCGGAGCCTGGGAGCGTCCTCGGACTCCCTGGAGGGGCTTGGGGAGCAGGAGGGGAGTCTGCATTCCTGAGGGCATGCCTGGCCTTCCTGGGTGCACCCTGCCAGGAAGTTGGTCCTGGGTCAGTGGGCTTCTCTGCTGAGCAGTGGTGAAGTCCAGGTGGAGGCACAGTGCCTTGCAGGGTGACACCAGCCAGGGCTGGGCTGTAGATGGGGACCTTGCAATGTGTGCCTGCCACAGAGCCGGGCCTGTGGGGGACATGCTGGCCCCTTAGCAATTATGTGCTCCAAGAACAGAGGTGAACCAGGGCCCTGCAGCCTCCTGAGCCCCTCGTCAGGATCTCGCCCTGGGCTGTGCTGCAGCAGTGCCCCTAGATGGCAGGGAGGGGGCTGGGAGGGAAGGGGCGGAGCTCACAGGAGGCACCTTTGTGGCCCTGGGGCAGCCCTGCCTGCTCTGCCCCCAGGTACCTGCAGACCCTTGCCCGGGCCAGCTCTGAGTGTTGTTGGGACTCTCTGTCCATTACCTGGGTGGGTCCTTGCCATTGGTTTTTTCCCTCATTTTCTTCATGACTCTGGAGGACAAGCTGGCTGTCCACCTGCAGGGGCATGGCTTTATCTGAGCGTCAGTCAGGGTGGGGCTGCTGCAGCAGGCACGGCAGTCCTGGAAGTTCTCATGGCTGCTCTCCAGGTGGAGCCAGGAGTCCTGAGACTCCTGTCCTCCCCAGGTGGCGGGTGGCCTGCTCTGGCTCCCCTGTGGAACATGTTGAAGGGCCGTTGTAGGCTGCACCCAGGGTTTTAGATGGGCCTGAGGGGCAGGTCCCTAGGGAACGCTCACCACAGCTCAAGACAGGAGTTGAGGTAGCCCTGTGTCACCTGACCAAAGTACCCAACCAGAGCAACTTGGAAGGAAAAGTTTATTTTGGCTCATGGTTCAGAGGTCAGTTTATGGTGGGCTGCCTCCATTGTTCTGGGCCAAGGTGAGGCAGGACATCATCATGTGCTATCCAGACAGCCAGGAAGCAGGGGTGGGGAAGGGGCCACAGGGAGGAGGCACCTTTCCAGGGCAGCCCCCAGAAACCCCCTCCTCCAGCCGGCCCACCTGCCTGCAGTGACCCCCCCAGGAGGTCCATTTGGACCTGGAAGGACTGAGGAGGTCACTGCTGTCGTGGTCCTGTCATCTCACCTCGTGACACTCCTGCATTGACAGGAACTTTGGGGACGCCTCACATCCTCCAGGGTTTGGAGATCTTGGGAGCCGGGGCTGTAGAAATGAAAGGAGTGTGACCCCGATTCCTAGTGGACACCCAGTGAGGAGTGGTGCCGCCCCTCGAGGGCTGGGCCTTCCTGCTCCCACCCCTTCTCAGCTGTTTCCCAGCTCCAGGAGGTTGGGAGGAGTGGGGCCAAGGAAGGGGACCTCATGGTTTGTTCAGCTGAAGCTGGGGCCCTTGCTGGCTTCTCTGGGCAGTCTGTCCTGCTGGTGTTGGGGAGGGTTCTGAATTGGCCCCTGCTGGCTGCTTGTCTTCCTCTGGCCCTTTGAGAATGTGCCTCCTGTCCCAGGCCCTGTCACTTCCGGGGCCACTGCTGGCTCTCATCGTTCCCAGGTCTTCCCAGCCTTCCCCTGACCTGGAACTCTCTGGAATTCTTGCAGCTGCTTAACCCCAGCCCTCGCTCCCTGACAGCCCCACAAACAGGCCATCAGCCCCTGCCTTCTCAGGGGTTATTCTGCCCTCCCTTGTCACAGACAGGCACACATCAGGACTTCAGATGGATGGTCTTGACCACTGTGCATGCTTGGCTGCCCCAGAGTGGGTCCCTGCAGGTCACCTGCTTTCCTGGGCCTCTGTCACTTGGAGGGTGCTCAGGAGGCATCTCCAGCCTAAGAGGCATCCCAGGTCCCAGGGTCCAAGTGCCAGGAATCTGGGCCCCAAAGCTGGTGCCACATCCATGGAGCCTTCTTTACCCCTCAGGATTCTCCCTGGGACAAGGCCCTCTGGAGACCCTCTGTGGACACCTTACCCACCTGGGCAGGCTGTGGGGAGGGAGAGCATTGTCCACACACCTGTGAGTCCAAGCAGAAGGGATGGGTGGTCAGCATGGCCAGTCCCACCTGCCTCCCTGTGCTTCTGCCTCTGCTCCCTGCCTCAGCAATGGGGCTCCTGGGCAGGCCAGCCTCCAGGAGGGAGGTCACCCGACAGACCAGAGCCGTGGCTGCAGGAGCAGCTTGCTGGAGTGCCTCCTTTTGACCTGTCCTCACGGCAGTCTGCTGCTTGGCCGCCTGGGAACCCACAGCTGTGGGGAGGTGTGGAAGTTGGCACAGGCCCTGGGTGCCCGGGGCCTGGGTCTGTGGAGGCCTGCTAGGATGCTACTGCCTGAGCCTGTTCTCACCCCGGCAGTGGGTGGAGCCTGTGTCCTGGACAGAATCAGGAAGGTGAAGAGTCCTCACATATGTCTTGTCCATCCATCCAAAGTGCCCGGGCCCATGCTGCAAAGCCAGCCTCCGGGACGGCAGACTGGACAGGCCCACTGCTGCTGGACCCAGGTTGCCTGCTGTCTGGGTTGTCAGATGCGCCTCCCAGCTCTGGCTCTGGGCTACTTCTCTAGTGATGCTGGGGTCCCTGAACTTGGGTCTGGCCTCTGGTCTGTCTCAGTCCCTTCCTCTGCCTGTTTTGCCTGCGGCTGCCCTTGGCCTCGGCGGGGGTGGCTGATGCCTGTGATGTGGCCCCATGCATGCCTGGTGCCCCAGCAGAGCTGTTCCTCTCTGGCCACCTCGGATGCCACTTGGGCAACAGCTCGTGTGGGACACTGGTGCAGTGACCACTGCCAGTGCCAGAGCCATCCCTGAAGACCTGTCCCTTGAGACCTATGGGTGGGGGAGGCCTGTCCAGCCCAGCAGCCATGACCACACGCTGCCAGGGACTGAAGACGAGTCTGCTGCCTCCAAACCTGAATTTTAACCGTCTTCATTCTGTTAACTAAGTGTGTTGGTTTATTTGGTTTTGATTAGTCTCAGAGTCCCCTGTGGCTGGATCCTGTTTGTCTGGGAGACCTCGGGAGGTGTGCAGGCCTGATCGGCCTGGGCGCGAGGCTGGGGTCCTCAGGATGGTGGTCCGGGCCGTGGGTGGGGCCTTGGACCCTGCCTGACGCCTGGGAGGAAGAGCCTAGGCTGAGCCTTTTGGGGAGCAGGGGTGCCACAGGCTCTTGCCAAGCTGCGTGACTCGGTTCTTCCTTCCAGGTGTGTCACCTCCAGTGTCCACCAGGGTTGAGTGTGGGCCTGGGCAGCATGGGGCCCTGCAATCCGAAGTCAGAGAAGGAGGCGTCGGAGGAGCCTGGACCTGGCCGCGAGCTGCAGTCCTGGCGATGCCTGGTGTTCTACCTCTGCTTCTACGGCTTCATGGCCCAGATGCGGCCGGGGGAGAGCTTCATCACGCCCTACCTCCTGGGGCACGACAAAAACTTCACCCGGGAGCAGGCACGTGGGTGTGGGCTGTGGGGGGCATGGGAGCAAGGGGCTCTCTGATCCTGTCATAAGCAGCTGAGGCTGGAGAAGGTAAGTGGGTGCGTGAGCTCACGGTGCCGAAGGTGCTGGACTGGGTCCTCTACCCCACGCGCCCCGCAGCAGGCCCTGTTAGAGGGAGGTCCAGCTTTCACTCAGTAACGGGCCAGGTAAGAAGTGTCTTGGGCTCTCGGAGCACGGCTCTGCTTCGGGGTTCCGAGGGAAGAGTGCCTCCTGGTGATGCTGACCCCACCCCTGCCAGGCCCCTCATCTGACATCTTGGTAAAGCCCGTGTCCAGCCAGGCGGGCACCTGCTTCCAGCAGGGAGGCAGCAGGGGTCTGCCTAGAGATTATCGAAGGAATGTCCTCCCGCTGAGCCAGAAGCACACAGGGTCTATGAACCTGTATGAGCTGTGTGCAGACTGCGGCCCAGACCCGGCACAGGGCTGGCTCGCTTCCTCCTGGGATTTTCCCTGTGGGCTGTGTCAACGTGGCCCGGCAGGAGAGTGGGGGCAGCCCTCGCTCTTCCTCCGCTCGCCGATTGCCAGAGGGCTCCTCTGCTGTCAGCCAAGGGCCAGGGCCGCTGTTCCCCTCGTTCCTGACGGGAGCAGATGTGTAAAGTGCCGTTCGCAGTAAGACAGAGCTGTCACAGCAGGCCACGGCCTCCTTCCTGCCTCGGACCACCCCGACGGTGGGAGTGGACTGCAGAGGCCAGGCCCATCCAGTAGGCCTCGCGGCCTCGGGTCTGTGGTCAGTCTTTGCCCTCTGGCCCCGCAGTCCAGTCCTCTGTCTCAGCCCCTCTGGCTGCAGGGACTGAGGAGCCCTGTGCCTGCTGGGCCTGGATCCACACGGTCACGTAAGCAGCATCTTACGTGATGATGAAGCGTCCCTGGACCCTGCCTCCTGCCCATCTGACCGGAGACATTCGTCCACGTAGGTTCAAGGCTGGTCCCACCTGAGTCTTGCCTACAGTTGAACCACAAACCATTTCTCCAGTGCTTCACAGTGAGGGGAAGAGCTGCCGCTTTGGGTGCAGGAACTCTTCAGAATCCTCAAGTTTGGGATCCAGGGGGATCCTCGGGAGGGCCCTGGACGGTTTCCTGGGCTAGAGTTCCTGGCTTGCCTGCCTGGACCTTGCCTCCTGCCATGTGCCATAGGCTCATGTGTCCTGGGCCTGGGGCCGTGGCTTGCCACCAGGCTCCTAAGGCAGAGAGCAAATGCAGGGGTCTGTTAATTCAGAAGAAGGCCTCTGGCCACCTTCTCCAGAACCCCTCCACCTGGCCTTCCTGCATTGGTGCTGGGCACAGGCCTGGCCTCGGCGCCTGTGGGCTGGGCCCCAAACTGCTGCCTAGCCACCCTCCCTGCCTGCTTCCCTCCTTTTCTCCGTCACCCCAGCCCCAGTGTCCTGTATAACGCGTCCTGTTGTCCTCCCTTTCTCCCACTTCCCTCTGGAAGGACAGAGGTGGCCTGGGTGGGTGTGCCTGCTGTCCACGGTGCTGTTTCTCATGTTGTATTTAAGGGGAAAGCAAACCAAATAGTGAGTCCAGTAAGAACAAGTCCGTCCAGATCACTGAGCTGGGATGCAGTGAGTGGGTCGGGTGGTAATTACTGCTTCCTGGGGGTAGCCACTGCCTCCTGCTGACTGCCTGGGGTCAGTGGTTTCTTTGGCTGCAGGCGCTCCAAGTCCTAGGTTCCCCTGGCGTCCTGAGTGGACAGGGGGATCCTGAGTGCAGGGAGGTATGGGGGTCTGCAGCCTGGTGGCAAGGCAGCCTGCAGGAGTGGTCAGCAGGGATTGGCAGGGTGGACCCCTGCTCGGTCGCCCGTGCACTTGGTGGAGTGGCCAGCGTCACTCACAGGGGCTCCTGCCTGTCACAGGTGACCAACGAGGTCATTCCGGTGCTGTCCTACTCCTACCTGGCCGTGCTGGTGCCGGTCTTCCTGCTCACCGACTTCGTGCGCTACAAGCCCGTGCTGCTGCTGCAGGGCCTGAGCTACGTGTGCGCGTGGCTGCTGCTGCTGCTGGGCCACTCGGTGCTGCACATGCAGCTCATGGAGGTCTGCTTCAGCATCACCATGGCCGCCCGCATCGCCTACTCCTCCTACATCTTCTCCCTGGTGCGCCCTGCACGCTACCAGCGCATGGCCAGCTACTCGAGGACGGCGGTGCTGCTGGGTGTGTTCACCAGCTCCGTGCTGGGCCAGCTGCTGGTCACCGTGGGCCAGATGTCCTTCCGCATGCTCAACTACATCTCCCTGGCCTTCCTCACCTTCAGCCTGGTCCTCGCCCTCTTCCTGAAGCGTCCCAGGCGCAGCCTCTTCTTCAACCGCAGCGCACCTGCCCGCGGAGCCTCACCCTGCGAGCTGGACCAGATGCACCCCAGCCTGGACCAGCCTGTGCGCAAGAAGCTGGGGCACGTCCTGGGCGCCTGCAGGGACTCCTTCCTGGTGCACATGTTGCGGGAGCTGGTGGGCAGTGTGCAGCGGCCGCAGTTGCGCCTCTGGTCCCTCTGGTGGGTCTTCAACTCTGCGGGCTACTACCTGATCGTCTACTACGTGCACATCCTGTGGAGCGTGCTGCAGCCCGCCAAGGACAGCACGCGGGTCTACAACGGCGCGGCCGACGCCGCCTCCACACTGTTGGGTACGTGGCACCCTGTCCTACCAGGCCCCTCACCTGGGCCTGACCGCCAGCGTGGTGAGCATCCCCAGCCAGCCCCAGCCTGACCCCCTCCTCGGCCTGGCCACCGGCACGGCCAGCCCCCCCAACCCCAGGATGACCAGCACCCCGCCCAGCGGCCCCCGGAGCAACCTGCATAGCCCGCACCTCCACCAGCCCCCTCCCCGGCCTCCCTGTGCTCCATCTGGCCCTAGTGTGGCGCCTGTCCCCAGGTGCCATCACATCCTTCGCTGCGGGCTTTGTGAACATCCGCTGGGCCCTGCGGTCGAAGTTGGTCATTGCGAGCGTCACAGCCACACAAGCTGGGCTGATCTTCCTCATGTACCGCACCCCCAACATCTGGCTCTGCTACGCCGCCTTCGTGCTCTTCCGTGGCACCTACCAGTTCCTCGTGCCCATCGCCACGTGAGTGGGCCATTGGGGAGGGACTTCCGAAAGGGTCTGCAGGGGGCACCACGTGTGCAAATGGGCAGCAGGGGCAGGTGCATGGGAGGTTCATTGCGTCCGTGGGTCGCTGAGGTCCACCACCTCCCTCAGCCCCAGCCGGCCAGCCCCTCTGGGCCCCTGCACCACCCTTACCCAGACCCCCTGGGCTCTTCTTGGAAGCCCCCTGGCTCTCCCCTGGCCGCCCTCTCCAGAGCCCCTGCGCATGCCGGGCACTCAGTGTGCACACGCCACGTGCCCTGCTGCCACTTGAGCATGCTCGCCTTGCACACAGGGCTGCCTCCCCAGGCACCCTTCCCAGGGCTGCCCTGCCTCCCGCCCCACACTCCTGCCAGCACAGGCCCCCTGCTCCGCCCTTGGGGTGAGGCCTGCACCTGAACTCTCCTGCCCTCTACCGCGAGCCTGTGCTCTCCCGCGCACTGGAAGTTGGTCAAGCCCAGTGTCTCTTCTCTCCCATCCTGACCACACTGGTTGTACACCTCCCTGGGCAGTGGCCATGGTCCCCTCAAGTCTGTGTGTCCCTTTCTGCCTTCTCCCTAGGAGACTTGCCCAGCTCCTCGGTCCTCTTGGCCCTGCCCCAGCCTTCGGAGGCCCCACTGTGTTTCCAAGGCAGGCTCACCTCTCTGCCTGTCCACGCTTTGGACGGCACTAGGCTTGTGCTGGTGTGACCACCCCTGCTGTTGGGCATGCGAGTGCCCAGCTCAGCCCGACATCTGCAGGCCCACTGCTCTGCGCAGACGCAGTGTGGGAAGCACGTGGGAGGAGCAGACGTCCCGCTGGGCACTGTGTTGTGGAGCACACCAGGCCTCAGCTGGGGGCTCCTGCTTCTCTGGGGAGTCCAGGTCACACTTGGCAGTAGCCAGGTGGG
Source organism: Glaucomys volans (assembly GCA_020662805.1). Classification (NCBI taxonomy): domain Eukaryota; kingdom Metazoa; phylum Chordata; class Mammalia; order Rodentia; family Sciuridae; genus Glaucomys; species Glaucomys volans. Next base: position 50,092 of record JAJEJO010001966.1, read on the forward strand.
TGACAGGTGAGATCAGTTCATTAGCTGCTTGTGGTGACAACGCCATGGTGGCTTCCTGTCTGCATTTTTCCTTCCGCATTCTGATGGTGGCCCACAAGTGGCTCCTGTGGGGACTTCCAGGCGAGAGGACAGAGGGGGTTCCGGTGAATGTGGTGGCCGCCCTGCGCCTGTCTCTGAGCTCGTCCTTGGTGGTGCCCCAACCCTAACCTGTGACTTAGCGGCCTTTTCTTAAGTCTCTGAGACTGCCTCTCCTGGCTGTGGACTTGGTGTGTTGTATTTTGTACCAGGGATGGAACCCAGGGGCACTCAGCCACTGAGCCACACCCCAGCCCTTCTTTGCTTTTTATTTTTAAGACAGGGTCTCCTAAGTTGCTTAGAGCCTCAGCCTCCAGAGCCCATTTTGTATCTGTGACCCCTTCTGCTGGGACATTCCTGTTCCCTGTTCGTCTGGGGTGTGCCAGTGCCCAGCACCCTGCGTCGCTGACTGCTTTGGTTCCGCTGGGGTGGGTTGCTCACTCTGGTGTGGACAGTGCCCCAGGGGCCTGCAGCCCACCTGCTTTCGTGGACCAGAGCGCGTGTGCGCAGTTCTCTTTGCTTGGCGCTTTTGGGTTCTGTTCTTGATGCCAGCGTCTCCTGTCCACCAGCCCCCCTGTCCTCCGTTTTGAAGGTTCTTGGGCATTTTATTTGGGTGGACTCTAGAACATTTTTGTCCAGTTCTTTCTTTCAAGGAAAGCGCCTGGGGGATCCCATCAGAGCTCATTTGGATGTCACTTTCTTTGGGGCAGGGAGGCCTGGAGGACGCCTCTCCCTGGGAGGGCAGGCCTTCCCTCTGCAGGGCCAGGCCTGGCCTTCCCAGGGCACCTTTCCCTTCTCTCTGATAGCTCTGCCTTGCCTGCGCTGGTCCTCCCTCTCCCTCTCCCTCTCCCTCTCCCTCTCCCTCTCCCTCTCCCTCTCCCTGTCTCTGGCGTTTCCTCATCCCCCAGGTCCACCAGAAGACCTGCCCTGCTCCTTTCCTCGGGCTCCCGTTCTCAGGATGGCTTCCTGAGCATTTCCTAGGAGGTTCCGTGACCTCTTCCTGCACCTGCTTTTGTGCTTCTTGGCGCCCATCCTGCTAGGTGGAGGATGTGGCTCCCTGGTGGCTGTGGGGGGCCTGCGTGCGCTCCTGAGCTGGGTCCCCAGTGCTGCTGACTGGGGCCAGGCTGTGCCCGCAGGGGAGGGGCTGGGCGGGGCTGTGCTCCTGGGAGCGTCTGTGTGGCTGGGCAGGGCTGGAGGGTATCGTGGCGTACCCGTGTGAGCCTCGCCGTGCCCCTAGAGGCAGAGTGGCAGCAGCTGTGCATCCTGGGTGGTGCTTCTGTCTGGGCAGGGCCCAGGCAGAGCTGGGGAGACTGGGAATGGGCATCTGGGGCTGTGAGGGTGGGCCTTTGGGCAGCCAGGGGTGGGGCTTGGTAGCCTGCATCTGGATTGGGTGGTCCGGTGGGCATGGGTGGTGCTGTGTGCCTGGGGGCAGGGCGTGTCTGGGAGCCACACTCCCTCCCTCACCCACACTGCGTCTGGACCTCCCAGCCAGGGGCGGCAGCGGGCATCGAGGGCTCACCCAGGCTCTGGCTCTTGCTTCCTGGCCTCCCCAGCTCGTCTGACCTTGGCCTGCTCTTCTGCCCAGTTTTCAGATTGCGTCCTCCCTGTCCAAAGAGCTGTGTGCCCTGGTCTTCGGGGTCAACACCTTCCTCGCCACCGTTCTCAAGACCTCCATTACGCTCGTGGTCGTATCCATGTCCGACAATAAGGGCCAGGCCCTTTCAGTAACTCGGCAGGTGAGCCCATTTCACCTGGTCCTCCTCGGGTCCTTCTTGGGAGGGGAGCTGTGGGGGGTCCTGGGAGAGCCGCCTGGTGCCCACAGGCCCCCTGCCTGGGGTGTGCAGAGGGTGGACCCTGCTCCAGCAGGCAGTGGAAAGCTGGGCTGGGGCTCTCTTCTTCAGGGGCCTGGCCAAGGGTGACCGAGTCGCTGCTCTGCCTAGGTTTCCTGGTTTCCAGTTAGATTCGTGGGTCCTGGAGCCACACAGATGCTGCTAGGCCTCCAGGGAGCCCGGGCCTGCCCTCGCGCACTCCCAGGCTGGCCTGTGTCCCCAGCCTGTGTTGGTGCAGCACTGCCCCTTCTCCTCACTCTCTGCCTGTGCCCTGGCGACCTGGCGCCCTCCAGCCTGGTTGGACTGGCACTCCTCCAGGTGCTCCTGCAGGGGAGCCGAGCGGAGCTGCTGCATCGGCCTTGGCATGCACTGGCCGTCAGAATGCCTCTTGTTTTCCCAGTCCTAGGTGGGAGGTGCTGGGGCAGGTGAGGGCTGACTGATCAGTTTTCTATAGATAATGCTGAGGACTGAGTGGGTCTAGGGTGGTCTTACCTCGAGCTAAACTTCCCCAATTTCCTTTGAATAGGTTTATAGTTGTATTGTAAGCCTGTGGCCCCGAGAGTTAATTTATGCTTGAAGTGTGAGGTTCAGGTCAAGGTCCACACCTGTGGCCTGAATGTGTCCATTTGCTCCAGCATGGCTTGTTGAGACTTGACCTTTCTCCACTGAACTGCTTCTGCACTTTGTCAAAAGTTCAGCATGTTCAGCTGAGTCTGTGTCTGAGTTCTTTAGCTCTTCCGCTGAGCCGTGTGCTGACTTTCTACCAGCACCATACTGTCTTCATGACGGAGCTTACTGGTGGGTTTGAAATTGGTGAGACTGAGACCTCTGACTTTTTATTGACCTCCAATTTTTTTTTTCCTACTATTATAGCTTCTTTGTATTTCTGTGTATGTTTTAGAGTACTGTCTTTACAAAACTTCTTGCTGGGATTTTGTTAGGAATTTCACTGAGCAACGACAGTTTGGGGAAAGCTGACATCTTTATATTGAGTCTTTCTGTCCATGAACATGGTACACCTCTCCATCTTTTTAGGTCTTTGATTTCTTTAACCATTTTGGTTTATAGCATTCAAGTACTGAGTGCTGAACATGTTAAATTTATACTTAATGTTTTTAATTTTGGGGGGACAATTGTAAATGAAACTATATTTTGTAATTGGAACATTTTGATGTCTACATTAGTGTACTAGGGCTGGTGCCTTAAACAGGAGAAATTTATTTTCTCAGTTTTGGAGATTGGAAGTCCAAAATCCAGGTGTCTCAGGGCTGGTCCTCCAGAGGCCTCTCTCCTCGGCTTGCCGATGGTGTCTTCTCTCTGTGTCCTCGTGCTCTCTTTTCTCTCTGTGGGTGTCCATGATGTCTGTCTTATAAGGACCACAGTTACACTGAATTAGGGCCCATCCTAATGGCTGCACTGGAGAAGAGCCCTTTTCCCAGTGGAGGCATCAGGGGCTTGGGCTTCAACAAGGGAATTTGGGAGGAGGGGCACATTCGGTCAGAGCAGTGCAGTCACGCTCCTTGCTGGTCGTAGAGCCGTGGTGGGCGTTTGTGTGTGCACTGCGTATCCTGGAGTCTTGCCGAGCTCCGTGTTGCTTTTCTGCTTGCTTTAGACTTACTTTGCTCTTCTTTCCTAGGTTCTCCAGACTTTCTCTCTGATCAGTGAATATTTCAAAGTGTGATGCTTAGTTTCCAAGTGTTGTCTTTCTGTTGTTAGTTTTTCTTACTCTGTGGTGATCAGAACACACGTGCTGTGTGACGTGAGTGCTTCTAAATCTGTGCAACGGAGCATTGTTCTGGCGTGTGCTTTGTGCCCGCCGTGACGGGACTCTGATGTGCAGCGGTCCCCTGGCTGATGGCGTTGGTTTCCTCTCTGTCCTGGAGGACTGTCTGTCTGTTCTGTCGTCAGCGAGAGGGCTGCTGAACTCCCCAGGGAGGACCGTGGCCCTGCCTGCCCGCCGTCCATGTTTGTGGTGTGTGCGCTGCACGGGCGTCTGGCATGCCCTGTGACGGCGCCTTCTGTCGCTGCGTGTCCGGCCGCCCCGCCGTCTCCGCTCTGAAGTCTGCCTGCCCTCCGGCCACTCCCTGCTTCCCCACCACGTGGGCCCCAGCAGCCTCTCCCCTCTCTTCCGGCCTGCCGTCTCCAGGTACCTGAATGAGTTTCTAGCAGAAGCGGGCGGGGGGGGGGTCCTGTTTGAAATCCGTCCGCCAACCTCTGCCCTGCGCCAGGGCTTGGGCTCTCTGTACTGATGTCCCACTCCGCCTGTTAGCACCCGAGTCTGGCGTCCCAGTTTTCATTTTCCCGTTTTTCTGCTTTTAGCTTCTGTTTTCTTTTTGAGGCTCCGGATGTGTGACTTGCTCATTCTCTGGGATCTCCTCCCCTCTGCGTGTTTGGGGGGCCTGTTGGTTGCTGGTGTGGCGTTGTGGGGTGTGCAGGGCGGAGCTTCCTGGGGAAGCCTTGTTGTCGAGAGCCCTCCCAGGTCACACACGGGGACCCACGGGTCCAGAGGAGGGTGGGCGCCCGCCCTGCCCGCCCTGCCCGCTTGCTCTCCCCTCTGTCCTCCCTCCCTGGCAGTCTCTGCACTCAGCCTGCTGGCGGCTGGTTCTTGGCCTGTGCTCGTCTGCGCCTGCCCTGGGTTCTCTGCTGGTCTCTTGCTCCTGCCCTGGGTTCTCTGCTGGTCCCTTGCTCCTCTGCCCAGCGCCTGCTTCTCGCTGTCTGCAGTGCACGTTTGCTGCTCCCGGGACTTCCCGGGGTCTGCTGTGACGGCTGCACAGATGTGGCTGACCTTCCACCTGGGTGTGCGTCCAGCAGCCGTCGCCCAGCGTGAGGTCTGGGGGCTGAGTGCTGTGTGTGGAGACTGGCGCCCGATGGGGCTCCACAGAAGAGGTGGGGTGTGCGGCTGGCATAGAAGCCCCGCACCCCAGGCCACGTGACCCCTCCTCACTGCCGGGTGCTGGGAGTCCAGTCCCTGTGGTCCCTGGGGGCCCTGCTGGGAAGTTCCAAGTCCAGGCTGTCCTCAGGGTCTCCTCTGATGCCCCCCAGTGTGTGTGAGGCGTGCCTTGTCACCACCAGGTGGGGTGAGTGCAAACCCCTGAGTGACCCTGCTGAATTCTGGGGGTCACACGCCCACTCTGGGGTCCTCCTTTGTCCTGGTGTGGCAGGTGGGCTTGGCAGGAGGCTTCCTGTGGCTTGGCTGCCCCGTCCTGGTCCTTCAGTCCTTCCTTCCTGTGTCTGTCAGCGTCTCTAGGTTGCTGCTTCTCTAGTTCCAAAATTTGTGGGGCAGAAAGAGACCCAGCAGCTTCACCGCGAGGCCGAGGCCTGGCGGGGCTGCTTCCCAGCCCGTCTGCCCACTTGCTCCGAGGAGCCGAGGAGTCCTGCGCTAGGGGAGGGACAGGAGCAGTGTCCTCTTGGAGCTGAGTGCTCCTTCCTGGGAGGGTGCCAGTACCGAGAGGGCGCTGGAGGCCCTCCTGCTGGCACCGAGACCCCTTGCCTCCTAGACCCCCAGTACCTCAGGCCGGGCTCCGGTCCCTCCCCGGTATCCTTGGGAGACCCTGCAGCTGGCCTGGCTCTGCCAGGGAAGGCTCCATGCCGCGGCGTCGCCCTAGGTCTCTGGGTAGCCATGGGAGCTCAGTCCCGCAGTGCCAGAGCCTGAGGACAGCCCGCAGTGGCCACGCGTGTGCAGGGCACACGCCAGGGGCTTTTCTGGGGAGTGGTAGGAGCCCTTTCAGGGCTCACCAGGGGGCAGTGGGCACCTGCGGCTGCTCCCAGGCCAGTGCGGTTCCGGAGCAGCTTTGGCCGGCTGTAAGGGCAGCCCCGCATGCTGACGGCCTCTCTGTTCCAGTTTGAGATCTACTTCCTGTACTTCCTGGTGCTGTCCATCATCTACTTCTCAGGAGCTGGGCTGGACGACCTACGGCACTTCCAGTGGGCCCGCCACCAGCCCCTACCCTTGGCACAAGAGCTGAGGAGCCCCTCGGAGGAGAAGGCTGTTCAGGCGCCGAGTGTCCAGCCGGGCCTGGGCCTCCTTCAGCCCTCAGCCCCACCACTGCCCCTGGAGGACGGTGCAAAAGATGGCCTTGGGAACTTGGAGCCTGGGGCCAAGGCCTGACATGGCCTGGCCTCCCTGCAGGTGCCTGACCTCGAGGTGGCCCCTTTCACACTGTCCCGACCGCCTGGGCCTGACATAGGCCGACGTGCCTGGCAGCACCGTCGACCCCTACCTGCAGGGCGTGGGCCTTGCCTGTGGGTGCCCGCTGCAGGACCTGGTGGGCCCACCTCTGGTGTCCTGCCTTAGTGACTGGCGGCCTCTGATCCCCTCTCAGCCCTGGGTCACACTCTGGTGGTAGCCAACGCCTGCCAGCGACTCTCAGGGTAGCTGCCTGACTGTGGCCCATACCTCAGGCCACTGTGGGGCTGGACTGGGGTTGCTTGCTGAGGGGCCAGTGGTGGAGTCCCCTGGGTCCACAGGCCTCTCGGACTGCACCCCCTGGGAGGCTGGGGGCTGGGGAACTGGCCCCTTGGCCTGGGGCCTCCCGGGCCTGCCTCTCCCTGACTGTGACACTTCCATCGTCCCAGGTGCTTGCATTTTCGGACGATGCATTTTTTATATACATATAAAACGAGGAACCCCCTTGGCTTCTCTGTTGTGTGTGAGAAGCTGGTCTCGGGGGTGACAGAACCCCCTCAGACAGAGCAGCGGCTCGGGGCCCTCACAGTGGGTCCTTCCCACGAGGGCTTCATCCCGGGCCCTCCATTCCTGCAGGGGGTTAATGCTGACCTGAGAGAAGGGGCAGCTTGGAGCTGGCCATATGCTTGGACAGCCAGAGAGGACCGTGGACAGGCAGCCTTGCTGAGAGCTGGGCTTCTTGGGGCAGCAGGACTGCCTTCTTGGGAGGCACTGGGGAGGTGTGTGTGCCCGTGGCTGCAGGTCTGAGCCGTGTGAGCGTCCCTCCGACAGGAGGGTCTTTGTGAACACTCCACCCGAATGCACCTTGACCTGAGCATGACGCTGCCAGGCCAGGAGTGAGGTCCAGGTCTCCCCCCGGCAGAGCCAGGGACCTCAGTGTCCACACGTGACCCCCAGCCAGTGTGCGGTCCTCCCTTTTGACAGCTGGGCAGCATCTCAGAGCCAGCTCAGCACAGGTGACCACAGGACTCCTAAATGAGATGGGCCACGTGTGTTCTGCATGCGACCCACCAAGGTCGACGGGCGAAGTGGCCACTGCGGGGGATGCAGGGTCCAGGAGGTGACACGTGGAGATGGCCCAGTCAGAGCCGAGAGTGGTCAGGGCAGTGGGCACAGGCACATCCACACACGAGCGGGCAGCCCTGTGCCGGGCCAGGAGCCGGCAGTGATGCTGCTGCCCGGTGCTGGCCACCCCGCAGCTGTCAGCCTCACGGCTCTGCCGCTGTGCAGGCTCCACAGACGCCTCGGAAGGGAGCCGCTGCCCGTCCGCTGGCCGCCGCGCTGCAGGCCACACAGCTGAGCACCGGAGTGTCCGCTGCGCCTGAGCGCCCCACTGGCTGCCAGGCAGGGCTGTGTTCTGCACGTGGCCCGGGGTTTGGGCAGTGTTCCCGGGGCACAGGCTGGCCCTGCTCAGTGGGCAGGTGCAGTCCTTCGGGGTCAGGTCCTGCCAGGACACGGCACTTGAGTCAGCGCAGACCTGGCTGAACACTGGTGGCTGCCAAAGGGGGTGCCCACCAGAGGAGGGTGCCCACCAGAGGAGGCTGTCACATCCGTGCACACCCATGCATGCCTGTGTGCGCACGCATCTCCACGCGGCTCTGGACCTGTGCATGCCAGTCAGCAGGGAGGTCCGGGCACGAAGGCTCAAGGCCCATTCTGCAGGGTTCTGCCCTCCCTGGAGAAGACTGCTCACAAACTACTTCTCTGTGTACAAGGTCTTTTTATTTGGTGTCTGTTTGAAACGGCTTTATATCACACAGGTGTGGAACCAGCCCCCGTTTTCTCCTGGTCCTCAGACAGCAGATCCAGAGGTAGGACCATGTTGGCACTGTGGCCGTGGTCAGCCCAGCGTGACCCTGAGCACACACTGCCAGGCTTCTGGACTTCCGGGCACAGTGGAGCGCTGGGGCATGGGATCAGGGACAGGAGGTGCCACAGCCTGACTCGTGAGCCCACGAAACTCTCTGCTCACACTTGGCTGGGGTCAGGTTCTGATCAGGTCTGGTGTGGTCTCTGGTCCCCTGGGAGGCCAGCCAGGAAGAGGCCTGAAGGACCCTGTGTCAGGCTGGCTCTGGGGAAAGCAGCAGGCATGCCAAGTCTGGCCACAGTCCTGGCCCTGGCAGGGTTGGGGATATGCCAGAACCTGGGGGCTGTGGACCGTGAGCCGACTCCTACTCCACTGGGGACCGTGGTTACTGTAGCGGGGCAGGAGGCCAGGAGAGGCGGCTCCCTCTCCTGCTGCCTGGCTGTCCTGTTCACCCCTGAGCAAGGCCATGCCTGTCGGCCTCTGGCACAGCCAGCGGGTGGGAGACGAGGGCCCAGGTGCCCCTGCAGACCAGGCGTGAGCCCAGTGTTTCCCCACTCTGGTGTGCAGGCAGGACGCCGTCTGCCGGAGCGGCCGAGGGCCCTCCCCAGCACCTTGGCGCCCTGGTCCCTGCAGGGAGGGGGAGCACAGGTGTCAGGGCTGGAAGTCCCGAGTCAGCCTCCTGCTGAAATCCCACTGAGGTCTGGTTTGGGCGCAGGACAGGGCCACGACAGGCTGGCCAGCGCAGGCCGGGAGGGGAGGCGGAGCCGGGGCAGCAGGCTCTGTTGTAAACGTTCAGGAAACCATGCTCTGTGTAGGAGAGTGTCCCTGCCAGGTCCCGGGGCTGGCCAGACGCTCCCTGCCCTGCGCCTGTCCTCAGGCCCTGCTCCATGCACTGTCGGAGCCAGCAGAGGCCCTATTGGGAGGAGGAGGTCATGAAGCTGTTCTCGATGCAGAGGACCACGTAGGCGTGGTGGCAGCTTGCAGACTCCTGCTCCAGCAGCCGGCCCGCCAGCAGCGGGGACGCCTGGCCCCGGGCTCCGGCGGCTTCTGTCCGCCACGTCTCACAGTAGCTCTCCGTCAGCCTGCGCCCAGCGGGGTCAGAGCCGTGCCATACACTCTTCTGGGGCCTGTAAGATGCCCCCAGCTGTCAAGCCAGACCCAGACCCAACCTCCCAGAGCAAACCCCTGACCCCAGGGGAGAGTGGAGGGGGTGGGGGTGGGGGGCCGCATTGGGGCAGAGCCCAGACCAGGTGACCTCAGGTCCAGTCCTGCCCAGCTGGATGGACCTGGCTCCTGGCACCCTGACTGACAAAGGCAGCCAGGTGCTGCCTGGCTGGGAGCAGGCTCCACCTGCAGAGGTGCCCGCGACTCAGCCCCAACCATGGCTCAGGCTAGGTGCTTCAGGGAGCAGGTGGCTGGGATCCGGGCACCCCAGGAACACACTTGCCCAACAGATGCCCCAAACCACCCTTTCAAAAGAGGGAGCACTGGGGGAACATGCTGTTACGGGGCAGGTAGAGGGAGTTGGGCATGAAGCCACTTGGGGACAGTGGTCATTTCCATCAGCATTACAAGCACGCACAGACCAGGGACTCTGCCTTGGGCAGTGATTCTCAGGGTCATTAGTTCCCTGCGGTGTTCATACTGGTCAAGACACGGATAACGAGCGTGGAGCTGTCCACCGTGGACGGGGCACTCAAGCACACGGGACAGTCAGACTGCCCTGGAAAGCACCTTGACCATCAACCTGAGCTCTTTCCTCCTGCTCCTCTGGGCTGTGATGGTGCAGGGGTGTGGATGGGGTCAGGCCAGAGGCTGAGGCTCTGTTGGGGGCTGCCCTCTGGAGCTCTCCCAGCTGCCTTGCCATGCACAAGGGGACCTACCAGGCGGGGTGTCTCAGGACATCCCTGCCGTCGAAAGAGAAGATGCGGGTCCCGGGCTTCAGCTGGCCCCGGGAGCCTGAGAACAGGGCCTCCCAGCTGGGAAACAGCACTTCGTCCTGCGGAGAGAAGACAGGTGGGGCTCCTTTGGTCCCTGGTCATGTCCAGCCAGAGGGACGAGCCCAGGGAGCCCAGCCCCATCCAGGCGCCTCAGTGAACCCTAAAAGGTCCAACAAGACCCAGCTGCATGCTGGAATCCTAGGCTGAGGCAGAGGAGTCCCTGTGCCTCGCACCGATCTGTCCCCAGCCACTCGCCCCCTGGGGCCTATGTGTCCACTGCCACTGGTTTTGAGATGAGGGTTCTGAGACTCCAACCCAGTTCATCAAAGGAGCCAAGGAAGGAAGCCATGTAAGAGGTGAGTGGCGGAGAGCTGCGGGGCCGGGCGGCTCAGACGCACTGGGCGTTTCCCCACCCAGCGGCCAAGTGAGGGCCTGTCACTTGTGTGCACACTGTGGCCGCCTGGCCGTGCTTCGTGGGTTGGCAACACAGGAGCCCCAGAGGCATCAGGGATTGCCCAAGTCTCACGGGGTGTCCTGGGGGCTGCCACCCCCACTGGTGCCTGCCCGGAGTCACAGCCTGGAGGTCCCCTCAGAGCAAGCCCCTGCTGTGGATTCGCACCCAGCACAGGCCCTGGTCCATCGGAGGCCCCCAGAGTCCCATGAGACGTGCTCTGCCCACCTTGAGGTTGACGATGGGCACAGTCCCACGGTCAGCGCGGCGCACGATGCTGTAGAGGTCCTGCAGCCGCGAGGACAGGAAGGCCCGGAAGGTGCCGGCCAGCCCCACGGCCCGCGCCTGCTGGAAGCACTGGAAGTCGGCCCCTCGGATGCCGCGCATGCCGCCCGACAGGGGGCTGTTGAGGGCCACCAGGTGGAGCTGTGGGGAGAGGCCGACGCTGCACCACAGCTGACCCTCAGCCCTGCGCCCGAGCCTGAGCGGACCATGTGGACAGACCATGTGGACAGGGCCTGGAGGCTGAGCACCCAGAACAGGTGCCAGGGGACACCGGTGACAGGCAGCTCTGCCAGACTCCGCCCAGGGCTGCAGAGGCAAGTCCCTGGTCCCAGGATGCAGCCCCCATGTGGCTCTTGATGTCCTTTCCCTTGAGCTCAGCCTGATAGGTCCAGAGCAGTGGCCAACCAGCTATGCTGGCCCCTCTGACACCCCAGAGCCTCCAGGATCTCGAGGGGACTGACAGACACTTGGCCATGAAAGGACAAGCCTTGGGCTGGACAATGGCTGCCATGTGTGACCCTGTCCAGTCAGAGGCCCACCCACAGTGCCCCAGTCTCAGGAACCTCCCTGGCAACGGCGGTGGGTCCACACCCCCTCACATTGCCCTGAGGACTAGGGGGCCGCCTGGGGGTCGCTCACCACCGGCTGGAAGTCCTGGTGCGTGTGGGCAGGCGAGGCCGTGGGGCGGGCTGGCCGGAGATGCACGTAGGAGCCGTGGTGGTGCGGAGCTCCAGGGTAGGGCTGGGGGTCCGGCAGGCGCGGGGGGCTGGCCAGGATGTCGTCTGCCCGCCAGGGCCGTGCTGTGGAGTAGGGGTGCTCCCGCCGGGGCTGTGGGTCGCCCTCGTGCAGCTGGACCACCGGGGGCTGTCGGACAGCTACTTCATTGTCCTGCAGGACGGGGCAGGCCTGTGCAGGGGGCTCCCACACCGGCTGCCCCTGCCAGGCCCCTGTCCTCCTGACTGTCCTTTGGTGCACTTGGAGAAGGGTTGGCTTCAAGATGATAGGCAGGGAGCTGCACCCAGACCCTGGGGGCCCTCTGGGGTGTGAGGCAGAGCAGGTGGGGGTCCGCAGACTCTGCTCAGGGACCCCAGGCCCACTGTGTTCAGAGACTGCAGTGCTTGCTGGCCACAGCCCCTGCCACCCAGACCAAGGCTCTGAGGTCTGTGGGTCCCGCTCAGAGAGGTGACCTCCACCACCCACCCCAGGCTCCTTGCCTTTCCCCAGACTGGACACCTGGCGCCCCCCAGCTTCCCTCACACCGTCCCCACAGCTGCCCACAGTGCCGGCTCTGCAGGGAGGCGTCATGGGTTCTTGCAGTGTTGGGAGGGGCCCGCCACTGTGTGCTAAATGAGTCAATCAACAGCCAAGCAGAACCGGCTGAACCCTGAGTACCAGGCTCCGGCAGCCCGACACACTGCTTTCCTGGGCCATCCCTCATCCACCCACTCATCCACCTGCCAGGTACCAATCCAATAGTCCACCCATCTACCACCCACCTATACATTCCTCTATCCCCCCACGCACCCACCCATCCATCTACCTACCCACTGTCCATCCATCTGTACATCCATTCATCCACCAATCCAGCTGTCCATTCATTTACCTATCCATCTGTCCATCCATCTGCATGCTCATCCATCTAACCATCCATGCATCCATTCATCTACCCACCAATCCAGCTGTCCACTCATTTACCTATCCACCTGTCCACCCATCTGTATGTCCATCCATCCATCCGCCCACCACCTGCCTGTCTATTCGTCCACCCATACCCATCCACCCTGGGGGCATGCCTGGCACTCCAGGTGAGGATTTTGGCCCCAAGGACGCTGAGGCTGAGGAGGGCAATGAAGTGCAGACACAAATGAAGCCAGCAGCAGTGCCCTCCTGGACAGCCAGCAAGGTGGAGGCCCTGGCTGCCCGGGGACCTGCAAGTCCCCTCCCCAGCAGGGATGACCTGAGCGGCACACATTCGGCTCCAGGACTCCCAAGTACCAAGTATTTTTCCAGAAGCGAGGCCAGCCCTGCCCTGCAGCCCCCAGAGCGTGCGGACCCCTGCTCCTTACCGTGCCGGGGGGCAGGGGCGTCCGGGCCTCCAGCTGCAAGGCAACAGCAGGGTCACTGACGCGGCCACAGCCTGTCGCCACCCACTCACCCCTCCCTAGAGCAGAGTCCCAGCACCAGGTGCAGGTGGGCACCCGGTCACCATCTGCTGCTGACCCCACAGCCTGTCCCTGCCCCCAGTCTGGGGGCACCACAGGGTCTGGCTAGGCCTGGGGGCTGGTGATGAAGGTGGGGGACTCCCAGAAGTCAGCTCAGTGTGGACAAAGGCGCCCGAGGACCAGGTGGGCTGTCTAGGGCACAGGTGGTCCGCACTGGACCTCACATTGCCACACAGAGAAGACGCCCCCCATGGCCCTGGGAGCCCTGGCTGTGCCCCTCCTGGTTCTGGGGGAGCAGGAACCAGGGTGGGCCTCGCCTTGGGGGCCAAGGCTGGGTGTGTGGTCCCAGGTGTGTAACAGGAGCTGGGCCCAGTGCTGGGCAGCCACGCGTGTCCGAGGATGCCCCCACGGCGGGTCCACCACACACCACGCGGACACAGGCCGAGCCCCTGCAGCCAGGCCGCGCTGTGGAGGAGGCTCTCGAGGACAGAGGGCCCTCTGCCTGCCCCATGGAGGGCCTTGCCTCTCAGGACTGGGTGAGCCTGTCCCCAGAAGCCCACAAGGGCCGCGGGGCTCTGGCACTAGCACATGTGGCACATGCACGCTCCTCCACCGTCTCCCAAAGCTGCCGGAGGTGGTTCCATGACCTTCTAGAAGTCACGCCCGCTGTGGGCTGTCGCGGGCCCAGCCTCGCCTTCCCGCACGTCCCGAGCCTCCCATCTCCCGGTGCCCCGGTGGGCCCTCTGTGTATAGGAGAGTCTGCCCAGAGAACTCACCAGAACCTTCCGGAACCCGTTCCGGACCCGTACGTAGAGCTCCTCCCGCTCGGCCACGAAGATGAGCCAGCCCTCAGGCAGCTCCCGCGCCCTGTCCAGCATGGTCTGGTAGGTGGCCCAGATCCTCACCTGCGGGACCCAAGCCTGTGTGGGCTCCTGCTGCCCAGAGGCACCGCTGGGGCCCTGGCAGGGGTGGGGAGCGGGGCCCCCGGGCCAGGCTCTGGGCTGTGAGTTTGGGGGTGCTCAGGGGAGTGGGCCGAGGAAGCAGCCAGGACCTTCCTTGTGGCCACCTGGGGAGACCCTAGGAGTGACCGCCATGGGGCCGAGCCCACGCCAGACCCTCAGCCACGGCCTCTGCACCCCGGGGGACTGGTGCGAGGAACTTCCCAGTGGGCAGCCCCCACAGCGACCGTCCCAGATCCACGCCCCCAGTCAGTGCATGCTCACCCCAGAAGAAGTGCCCATGGTGCCAGGGGGTCCTGGGGGCCCGGGTGGGCCTGGGGGGCCAGGGACACTGACGGCTAGGAGAGAGAAGTCAAGGTGGCAACAGGCAGCCTCAGGCAGCCCATGGGATCCCCTGAACAGGCCGAGCCCAGGCCGGCCCCCCATGCCCCCACACCCTGCAGACTTACTCTGCCTGTGAGGGCCAGGGAACGATGGGGGGCCCGGGGGGCCGGGGGGGCCAGGGGGCCCAGGGGGACCCTGGCGCCCCTCATAGCCAATGCCAGGAGGTCCCTGAGGTCCAGGTGGGCCAGGCTGGCCCCGGATGCTCTCTCCCTTTGGACCCTGGGGATGACACCAAATGGTTTGTCCTGCCCTCACAGCCATGGCTGGGCAGCCCCAGCCAGGGGCCCTGCGGTGGGAATGGCCTCTGAGCAGCCACCCCCCTGCTCCCCGAGGGCTGACCCCTTGCCAGGGGTGCAGCGGCCCCATGTTGAAAAGCAGCTCCCCCAACAGAAGTGACCCGAGGCCCTCGGCACCCCAGGCAGCAGCAGGGTCCCTGCTCCCTGGGGTCCTTCACCTGGGGTTTGGTCAGTCCTGCTCAGAGCCAGGGACAGTGGCAGGGGGGCAGTCATCAATGACGGAAGGTATCTGGGCCCCTGTGCCCAGTGTGCGCTGGGAGCTGCACCCTGTCCCTGAGGGGACTGCCACGCCCTCACCGTGGGGACAAAGAAGTGGGTGGCTCGGGCCCTGAGCTTGCAGGCATGGGCCTCAGCTGGGTGGACCTGCCCCTCTCCAACGGCCCACGCTGCGTGGACAGTTCAGCCAGCCTGGGGCCCAGGCTTACCGGAATCCCAGGGTAGCCGGGTGGGCCGGGGGGACCCGGGGGTCCAGGCACACTTGAGCCGAAGAATCCACTGCTGGCCCCAGGCTCCCCCCTCTCGCCTTTCTGTCCGGCGGCCCCTCGGTCTCCCTTCTCTCCCTGCAGAGGGACATGCTGTTCTGAGAGCCTGCTGCTGGGGGGAGGCAGTGGGGGCACCGACCCCCTAGCTGCAGGGAGGCCCCCCACTCCAGAGTGCTCCCTGCAGAACAGGCTCATCTCCGTCCCGTTACCTTAGCCCAGGCCCAGGCCCCCAGACCTGGAGGGCCCTGAGGGTGCCCTCTGGGCCAGTGCCCTCGTGGGGGTGGGCAAAGAGTTGGGGGCTCATCCAGGCCCAGAAGCTGGCCTCGTCTGAAACTGACCCTCAACCTGAGGACGCGAGCACCTGCCTGGGCACCCTCCCTGACCTGGCCAGCAAAGTCACCCACCTTCATCTCAGCTCCCAGGCCGAAGAGGTCCAAGGGGAACTGCCCTGCAGAGGAGGAGAGAGAGGTTGGAGGCTTGGGGACGACACCGCAGTGTCGGGGTCTTCCCTTTGTTTGTCTTCGTGTCAATGGCTTGTATTTCTCTGCACAGACAGCGTGTGCAGGTTCGTTAATTCCTAATTAATTGATACTTTTGGTATCTTTGCTAATGGTGCCTTTTCAAAATCCATTTTTAATTGCTCCAGACTTGCCATTGCTTTTCCTAAATTGCCCTAACGCCCAGCGGCCTGGGTGGTCTACTTGTTAGTGCTGGGTCTGTGGCGGACCCTTGGTGGAACTGCTGGCCCCTCCTGGTCCTTGGGCTCTCCGGGCCCCCAGCACAGCCCAGCCGGCGTCTGAGCTCGGTGCCCTCTGGCAGGACGGTGCAGCCCCGGGCCCAGGGGAGCAGGCTGCAGGCGAGTGCTGTCTGCCTTTCCAAAGCACATGCGTCCAGTCTGTGGACGTCTGGACCCTTCTGCTTGGTTTGTGTGTAAAACATCACATTTTTCCTCTCATTCATTTCTGACCTCTAAGGTCTTCTGCTCACATTGAACCTGCTGTCTGTTCAGGACAGTGACCTCAGGACAGCGTCTCCCATGCTCCCCAAGGACCCTCAGCCAGTGGAGCCCCAGCTCTGGGTCCTCCCTGAGCCCCGTACCCACCATCAGCCTGAAGGCCCTGAGCAGCAGCTCCTGCCTGGCCAGGGTCCTTCTGCAGAGCAGGGTGAGGGCTGTGCCCCCAGGGAGTGTGGCCCTGGGGAGGGGGCTCTGTGCGGCTGCTATCCCTCCACCTAGCCTGCCTGGCCAGTCTCAGCTGGGGCCAGCCAGAGATCCAGCAGGGAACCCTCACTACCTGCTGGGATCCACCTGGAACCCATTCAGGGCTGGCCCAGGTGCAGCCCTGGACAGAAGAGCCTCTTGCCACCCCCAGACACCTGTGCTCTCTGGGACCCGCCACGGGAGGGTGGGCATCTCAGGAAGAGCCCCCTCGGGTCTAGCCTTGGGTTGCAGAGGGGTTGCTCCACAGTGGGAGGAGGGTGGGGAACTCCTGCTGGTCCCTGTCCCTATGGCTCTCCAAGGTCCTGGCCCTGAGGCTGAGCAGGTGTCCCCAGATCCAGGTCACTCAGATTTCATGGATGGGGAAAGCACTTCCTCCCTCCAGAGCAGGGTTGGACAGCGACCACCATGCAGACGGCCCAGAAGCCTCCCCGAGGAGCCTGCCCACCCACCCCTGGGCTGGGGCACACAGCATGCTCACCTGGGGGTCCAGGCCGGCCCACTTCTCCTTTGTCACCCTTTGGTCCAGAAGGCCCTGGCAGCCCTGGAGGAAGAGAGACCAGCACCATCAAGAAAATCAGAGGGTCCCTCTGCCATGGGTGTCCCGACCCCCAGGCACCATGAACAGAGAGTGGGCCTGGACCAGAGGGGATGGCCATGGACAGGGACAGTAAGAGAAGGAGCTCCTGAGGAACAGAGGTGCCAGGCCCCACCCTGCAGCCATGGGGACATGCCACCCCTGCAGGCCCCACCCTGCGGCCATGGGGACACTCCACCCCTGCAGGACCCACCCTGCCAGGCTATCCTGAGAAACTCAGACCAAGGACAGAAAATGGGTGGCCACCCAAGTGCCACCTCCCCCCATGGCTTGCCCAGGAATGGCTGTTGGGAGGCCGTGGTGATGAGGATCAGTGCTGGGTGGTTGGGCAGCCAGGACATCCTGCAAGGTGCGTCCTCGACACGGCCCCCCCAGCTGTCTGTGGAGGCTGCCTGTCCCCACTCTGCTGGTCACTCACCTTGTAATCCCCGAGGCCCAGGGTGGCCGGACTCCACAAACGCCTGCGAAGAATAGGACAAAGGTGACCTCTGAGGATGATGGGTTGGGAACCAAGGCTGACGGGGGTCCCCAGCCCAGAAGCCCCAGGCCCCTCCGAGAGGCCGCAGCAGACTCCCCCGCAGAAACCCAGGGACAGGCTTGGAATCGGAGCTGGGCCGTGACACACGGCCTCCTGGCACCATCTGCTGGCCTGCCAGAACGCCCCAGCCTTCGTTCCTGGGGGGCACAGCTCCTCAGTCACAGCCCCCGGTTCAGCCCACCAGCCCAGCCCAGCCCAGGGGCCCCTGGGATGGGACCCGGAAGCCAAGGATAGGGAGAGGAGGGTGGCGCAGGAGAGCTGAGGCCGAGGGGACCTCGAGTGCCCTGGAGACTCACGTTGCTGTCGTAGATGGGCGTCCCTGGGGGGCCTGGGGGCCCAGGAGGCCCTGGGGGGCCGGGCATTCCCTGCGGTGACAGAAACCTCTGGTCATCAGGGTCATAGCCACGCTGTGGAAGCAGCTGGGGCGGCAGGTGTGGGCGAAATCGGCCAGCCCAGAGGGTGAACAGCGTGGACGTTGCAAACCGGGCGGCCGCGGGTGCCTGCTGGGGCCCCGGGTGCCGCTGGCTCGTGCTTCCAGGCAGGAGCCACACGGGACTGAGGAGGGGCCTGCAGACCTGTCCCCTCCCGTGACCCTTAACTCCAGATTCAGGCGCAGTGACTGTGAGGTGTTGTGTGTGAACTAAACGGGTCTTCGCTCGTCTCCGAAGGGAGCTGGGTCCCTGTGGCCCGGGGAAGTGTACCCTCAGAGGCCGCTCCCTCCCAGGGGCTGCCTGGGTGGGGGGCCAGGGACAGGCGCCCGCCCAGCTCCTGGCCCTGCCACGGCCTGTCCGCTGCTCTCTGAGAAGCTGTGTGACGTGGCCAGGGAGGGAGGAAGCAAGACAGGCCAGAGAGGTAAATGGGGTGGCCTGACCCCTGGAGACCACCCTGGGGGCTGCCATCCCAAGGTAGGGGCATTCCTAAGGAAAGTAGATCAACTGAACAAATTCAAGAGCCCTTCTCTTCCTTTTGGCCTGCGTGACCCTTCATTGCATCCCACACAGGCCCTCGTGGGCACGGCGCAGCGGGTTCCAGTCCAGAAGGAGGAATGCAGCCCGATGAAGGGCCAGCAGTGACCGAGACCAGAAGACCACTCCCCTGAAAGGCATTCCCGCCCAGAATGCCCTGGCACCCCACGCCAGGCGGGAGGCGGATGCTTCCAGGAGTTGGACCACGTGGCTACCTGGGGCGCCCAGGCTCGGGGCCGCAGTCTCGCAACCCGTGTGCCAGGCAAGCGCTGGACAGACGCTGGGCTTGCGTGGTGCATCACCACGACCTTAGCTCGCTGTTGGGTGGAGGCCGGGAGGGCATGCCCCACGCGTGGGGGCCTCCTGAGAAGTCCCCGTGGCTTCTCTGCTCCCAGTGGGTGAGGGTCATGTACAACACTGACCGCTGCACACTTCCCTCCTACCAGCATGCCCGCTCGTGCATGAGTGTGCATGTGAGTGCGTGTGCACGTGTGTGTCTGGGTTGCGCACACATCATGAACACACTCGTGTAGGTACACGCTCATGTGGATTCATGTGCACACAAGTGTGCGCACATGTGTGTTGGTACACGTGAGTGCCGGGTGCGCGTGTGAGCGTGCATGTCTGTGTGGGAGTATGCTCCACAGTGTGCGCATCCGCGTGCGTCCTCTTGTGTAAGTGTGTGTGCCAGAGGACCAGCACCCAGGGTCACTGTGCCAGCTGCTCAGAGCAGCTCTGACAGGTGAGCCGGGGCCCCCAAACCTGGCCAGGCCACTCCTTGTGCCTGGTGTCCTGGCCATCCCTGTCCACCCCCCACAGGAGACTCACCCTCATCCCAAACCCCAGGCTGGTGTCTCCAGGCTCTCCTTTCTCTCCCTTCAGTCCATTCATCCCAGGGCGACCCTGGGGAGAGCACAATGGGGCTGCTGACGCTGGTGGGGACCGCGGCAGGCGCTGCATCCACCCCACCCAGGCTGCGGGGCACAGCACAGACCCGCCACCGCTCGGGCCCCGCCCCGGCAGGACCCAGGCCCATGACTGTCCAGCACCCAGGTGTCCCCTGGTCTGGGCTCCCCATGGACAAGGCCCAGGATGTCCTTCGGCCACTTCAGGATATGGGCTGTGCTCAGGGGAAGGGCAGCTGCCCACTCCACCCCAGGCCCACCCTGCAGCGGGTCAGGGCTCTCTGCTCCCAGCAGGCTCCTGCTGCCCACCAGGGCAGAGGCCCAGCCGACCCCTCGGTGCTCACCGGCCGTCCAGGAAAGCCGATCTCGCCCTTGTGCCCGGGCCGCCCATACGGGCCCTGCGGAGAGGAAGTGCGCTGAGCTGCAGGCCTCCCCTCCTGAGCGGGGGCTCTGAGGCCGAGGGAAGGGCCAGCCAGGGGCCAGGACCCTGGGCCACCCAAGGTGAGGAGCCGTCGCTGTGACCCGACCAATGGCTACAGTTGAGACATAAGCCACGGGGCCACGTGCCCAGCAGCCAGGCAAGGGGACGAGGCCATTCTGACCACAGCTCAGTGCGCTCGGTGCGGAGCAGCGGGGGTCCTACTCACCGGGGGTCCTCGGAAGCCCGGCTCGCCCTGGACAGAGAAGAGGCACCGTCAGGTGGTGGCAGGCCTCCTGCCCCGGGTTCCTGAGCCACGTGGAGGACAGGAGACCCGGCAGAGGGGCTCTGGACGGGGTCTGTGCCTGGGCTGCTGCATAGACGGGCGGGCCTTGGGGTCCTGCGGCTCGAGGCCGGTCTGTGCCGGGCCCTGACCGCTTACCTTGGTCCCACAAAGAGCTAAGGCCAAGGGCACCGGCTCCTCTGGGCCTGGGCATCCAACGCCCTTGGCCCACCCCGAACAATCGAGGGCTCTGTGCTCCCCCGCAGGCCTCTGAGAGCTGTCCCCACGGTGGCCAGCCAGCCAGCCACTCTCAGGGCTGCTGCAGGCTGCCGCTGAGGGGGACATAGGGCATAGGCCCCTGGACCTGTTCTGACCCGCTCTGCTCAGGCTGGCGAGGAGCCAGCGGCTGAGCCAGGCCCTGAGGTCCCTGCAGGTGGGCTTAGCCAACAGGGACAGAGGGGTGCTGAGCACTGGCCGCAGACATGGGAAGCTGAGCCATTCCCACAGGGTAGTGAGGGGTGGACACGGCAGCGCGAGGAGGCAGGCTGCAGAAGCCGGGGGAACCCATGCGGAGCAGCCCAGGGGCCGGACCAGCTCTCCCTGAGGACAAGCCTCCGCACTGCCCCCTGGAAGCCCGGAACCCACCCAGCCTGGCAAGAGGCTCTGCCCTCACCTTGGCTCCTTTCTGGGCTGGGCCCAGGGTTCTGCTGTCAGGGCCGAAGACACCGCCGGGCTCCCCCTTCTCACCCTGGACAGGAGGGGTCCCATCAGTGCCCCCGGCAAAGGCAGGGTGCTCAGGGCAGCAGTGCCCCCAGGGCTCACAGAACACCCGGGACACTGGACAGCAGTGGGCAGGGCCCCGGCTCCTCCAGGGGGGAGTGTGGCCAGGAACTTCTCACTGGCTCAGTGATGGACGTGGACACAGCCTCAGCAGCTGGCCACATGCTCGCTCAGGGGTCACAAGGGAAACAGCCCCAGTGCGAGGGCTCGGCCTGCCCCAGAGGGGTCACTTGGGCTCACGGAGACTGCCTTTTGGGTCAAGGGGGCTGTCCACCAGAAGCACGCCATGACTGTGGCCGAGGTGTGCGGGCCACAGCGTGCTGCCCCTGGCTGGTGGCAGGAGCTGGCAGACGGTGCCCAGCCCTTACCTTGGGTCCCGGGAAGCCCTGCTCGCCTTTGGAGCCCAGGTCACCCTTCGGTCCAGCAGGTCCCTGGAGAGGAGACCAGGTGAGAATGAGCAGACCCCTGAACCAGGGTCCACTGAGGTCCCAGGACCCCCACATCCTGCCCCGTGGCTGCTGTGGCCCGGCACCCCACATCCTGCCCCATGGCTGCTGTGGCCCGGCACCCCACATCCTGCCCCATGGCTGCTGTGGCCCGGCACCCCACATCCTGCCCCGTGGCTGCTGTGACCCGGCACCCCACATCCTGCCCCGTGGCCTGGCACCAGCATCACAAGGTCCTGACAGCCCACGGGCAGAGGCCCCAGTCTTGCTATGGCCATGGTGTCCTCCAGGACAGGGACTGCCCACTGCTGGCCTCACCAGGCCGTCCAGCTCACACTCGGCAGCTCTGCAGTGAGGCTACTCACGGGAAAGCCTGCGAAGCCCGGCCGGCCCTGCGGAGAGAGGGACGCGTCAGCCTGTGGGCCGCACACCCAGGACACCCACCACCGACCCACCAGCCCCGGCCCGTGGCGGAGCTTCCCAGAGAGCACGTACCTCAGGCCCGGGTACCCTCGCCACCGCTCCCTGCACAGCCAGAAGGGAACAGAAACAGGGGACCTCGAGTCACTCAGGGCCCAGCGCCACGCTCCCAGGCCACGGGCCCTCCTGCCTCCTCACTCCCCAGCTCTGCCGCAGGCTCCTGGCTGACCCAGGGCCCCACCCACAGGGTCCTCTGGTGACTGGGCCACAGTGCCCGCGTGCACTGGCCTGGTCAGGCTCCCGGCCCTGGCCTCTGGGTCTGCCCTGGGCTGGCCCACCCTCTTCTCACACTGCTATGCTTGTCCCACCTGCTCTTCTGTCCACTGCTGGGACTTAGTGGCCTCAGGCCAAGCATGGCACTGACCATTCTCAGACTTAATCCAACCCGTGCCCCAGGACTACAGTGGTCCTTATTTTGAAAATGACACTGAGCACAGAGAGGTTAAGTAAGCATCCCAGGTCACACAGCTGACGGTGCTGGAACTGGGACCTGAGCCCAGGTGGTCACCCTGCCACTGCTATGGCTCCTTCCAGGAGGCCTTCCTGAGCTGCTGACCACACACGCTTTCTGCCCCAGCCCCTCGACCCACAGGAGACTCAGGCTTTCTGCTGGAGGGAGGGCTGTGCGGCCCTGGTCCCTGGCTCACGGGCAGGGCCAGGAGGGACAGCCTGCAGGGCCAGGTCACCTGCAGGCAGGACAAGCTGCCGCAGGCATGGGGAGGGGTGGCCGCCGCTGCAGTGGCTGAGACAGGGAGGCCTCCATGGGGAGGCGGGGACCACGCTGCACAGGGACCAGGGTTCCTCTGTCCTGAGGGGGGTGGGCTGCCCAGAGGGCGGAGCCCTGACGCAGCCGTGCCCACCCACGCGGCGTCCTTACGTTCTGCTCCGACACGTAGACCACAGGCCCCGGGGGACCAGGAGGCCCGGGCAGGCCCGGCTGTCCTACTCCATCCTTCCCTGGGTCACCCTGGAAGAGAAGGCCATATGTCCAGCCCGCTCACAGCTGCCCTGTCCAGGATCCACAGCCCACCCGGCCTTGGAGGTGCTTCCTGGAGTCCATGCTGCGCCCCAGCTCCAAGAGCTGCCCCTGCCAACTTGGGGGTCTTCGCCACAGTCTCAAGGCCACGTGGGTGCAGACCCCCAGGGCAGCACCCTGAAGCCTGGGGACACTGGGAAGCCCAGCCCCACCTGGTCCCTGGACACTCACTCTTTCTCCTGGGCTCCCCTTGTCTCCTTTAGGTCCCTGCAGAGAGGAGAAGACGGCTCACAGTGAACAGGACGGTGCACAGGCAGCTTTGGATGGCATGGGGCACGGGCTGGGCCTGGAGAGCTGCAGGACCCCGGCCAAGCCAGGCACGCTGGTCCTGAGCACGGGGCACTGCGGGGCCACTCTCCTTTGGGTGGTTCCTCCAGGGGCTCCCCCTCAACACCCAGGGCCACCATGGTCACTCACCGGGGGCCCAGCTATGCCCTCTCTGCCAGGGAGGCCCGGGAACCCACGGGCTCCATTGGCTCCAACTTCTCCCTGGAATGAACAGAGGGCCCAGCCTGTCAGCCACCGGGTCTGGGGCTGTGGAGACTCACCAAGAGGAATTCCAGAGTGGCCATGACCCTGAGGACCCTCGGGTCCTGCAGGTCACTAGCTCAGCCCTAGGGTGATGCTGCCTGCCCCCCACTGGCGGCTGTGGTGGGTGAGGAGGAGAGAGGCTGGGCACGGGGAGAGGAGGCCTGTGCTCCCAAGAATGGCAGCAGGGCGGGCTGGGGGCTGTCCCTTCCAGCTGGTGAACCCAGGGACTGGGCACCAGGGCGGGGGCCTGTGTGCCCTGGGGAGGTCCCTCTAAGTAAGCATGTGTTCCATCACGATCCCGGAGAACGAAGGCAGGCCAGGGAAGGGAGGTGAGGCGGGTCCCTGCCCCGGACCACCCGCCTCCTAACCCAGGCTGGCGTCGCTGGGAGAACCCGATGGCCCCCTTCACTGAGACATGGAGGCCACGGGCTCCTGGGGTCCCTCCCTGTCCCCATGTGCTCTACTTTCCTGGACCTAAGGGGCTTACCTTGGCCCCAGGCAGCCCGGTGGCTCCAGGATCCCCCTGAATGGGCAAAGTGGCTCTGTGAGTGAGTGGGTGGGCCCCTCGCCATGGAGGCAGGGAGGCTCACGGCCGGGAGCAGTCCCGCTCAGAGGGGAGGCCCCAGAGGGTGGGCAGCTGAGCGGGGCCCAACACTCCCACGGCACCTGGCAGGAGGACCCCACCGAGGCGCGAGCTGATGCGCCTTCTGAAGCCCAGCACCTGACGTTTCCCAAGGCTTTACAAATCAGCAAAGCCAGCTAACAGGAGCGGAGAGGACACAGGGCCGGTTAGGAGAAGTCCGCCAGGGTGGACCTCGCCTGCCCTCGCTGAGCGCCGCTGGAGAGGTGGAGGAGGCGGGGGCTGTGGAAGGGCCCCGTGCGCAGGGACTGGGGACCCCTGGCTGACTTCGGCGGTGGTCCCCATGCTGGCCCTTCCTGGAGCCAGCACAGGCCTGGGAGAGGTGAGGGCTGGGGTCTGGGCAGGGCGTCCTCCAGGACACCCACCCGCTGCTGAGGCAAGGGGGCCCAGACTCCGACAGAGGCCCAGATGCACTTGGGATGCCTGGAGCCCGGAAGCTCCTGCCGGGCTGGGGAAGAGGGGCCGCGCCGCGGGGGGCTGGTCTGGGAAGGGGCCCTGTGGTCCTTTCCCATCAGGCTTTGGTTGTAGTTCGCAAGTTTCCCACGGTGAGTTCACAGCTCCCCTGGGATCAGAGAACCCTGGTCACCCAAGCGACCTCCAGCGCGAAAGCAGGGGACTGACCTTGAGTCCTGGAGGGCCAGGCGGTCCCTGTCAGGACAGAGCAGCCAGGCGTCAGCGCAGCCCGCCCTCCCCGCCACTGCTGTCCCCGTCCCCTCCCCCCGCCCCGCCCCCCCCGTTCCCCCGCCCCCCCCCCCCCGCCCCCCCCCCTGCCCTCCCTCGCTCCCTCGCCCACCCTGCCCTCCTGCCCTCCCTGGAGAGGCTCCATCCCGGGAGAGGGAGCCCAATCCCAGCATTGCAGCTTCAAGCAAAAACAGAAGCCCCATTCCTAGGGGGAGTCCGCCCGCCAGACTCCGCGCAGGCCGGCCCTCAGCCCCTCGCCCCAGGGTCTGCGCAAGCCGGCCTTGCCCGACCGAAACCAGCAATCTCCCATTGTATGAAACTGAAAAATGAACGCTGGCTGTGGAATTCCCACCCTGGGCACGGACGGGCTGCCCGCCACACGCGCGTCCCTCCAGGCGCCAGGGGCTGTGGAGGCCTTGCGAAGCCCAGAGCCGGGGCCAGAGAGCCAGGGCCCTCGGCCGCCTGGCGGGCTGCTCAGCACTAGCTGCACTGACACGGCCGACACCCCACCACAGAGCGTCTGCCCATCGAACGCCTCCTGGCTGCTCAGAATACGAAACCTGCCTGTCGCTCCCTCAGCGGGCTCCACGGGGCCACCAGGGGCAGGGGGACAAGGGAGGCAGTGTGGCCTGGACCTGCTGCACATCTCGCCCAGCAATCCCAGGACCCAGCCCCTCTGCCGCCCCTGACTCTGCCCAGGTCACAGGGGATGTGGAGCACAGTGGAGACGCCATGCTGGTCCCCTTGTGTGACTCAGATCCCCTCAAGCCAGATGTCCATACACCCCCAAACTAGAGCCACGGAAGAGTTCCAAGTGGCCTTTCCCGGGAAAGACCAGTACTGCAGGCTCACTGACCTGACCACCCCTGGATTCCCCTCTGGAGGGGCCCAGGTCCCAGCCCTGGGACTTCCAACTCAACAGTGTCCCCCAGAGGGAGGACCGGGTGGAGGGGCCTGGGTGCACAGCCTGTGGACTGGCGCTCCTGGCCCTTGGGAGCCTGTCAGACATGTAGGCCCTTCTGCCCTGGACCCCCAGCTCGTGGGCAGTACCTGTGGTCCATTGGAGCCGCGGGCTGTTGGCCAGAAGGGTGCTCCGGAGCCTTCCATGTCATCCTGGAGTGGACACATGCGGGAAGCTCAGTCCCTATCCTTTCATAAAGGAGAGGACCCCACCTCGAGGCCTGGGATAGTGGACGGGCCACGGCAGAGTGGGTGGTTCCCAGGGCTGGGCCCCCTGGGAAATAGCTGTCCTTGGGGAGTTTCTGCAGGGACAGGGACCCTGCGGGTGGAAGCCCACAGCCCCTTGAGTGTGACTTCTCTGCCCTGGGTCTGCATGTGTGCTGGGACGTGGCTGTCCCCTGGGGGGCCCTGGGACATATGAGGGGTGGAGGGCCTGGGGATGACAGCTGTGGCCAGGGACAATGGGCGTGAACACCCGTGCTCAGTGCACATGCCAGTCACCAGCACCAGGCCAGCCTGTCAGCCCTCAGGACTCACAGGGGCACCAGGGGCAGAAGCCCAGGCTGGTGGCAACAGTTTGGCCAGGAGAGCCACTCAGCCTGGAGCTGCCCGGAGTGGGGACAGCCTGGGTGGCAGGTCTGGGCACCCTGGCACTAGGACTCACAAATCCAGCAGCGAATCCAGGTCCCGGCGGCCCGGGGGGTCCTGGGGGTCCTGGAGGTCCAGCTGGCCCAGGGGGTCCTGCCAAGCCGCTTTCCCCGGGGGCACCAGTGGGACCTGGGTCTCCCTGGCTTCCCTGCACAGGCAGAGAATAGCGTCACTGCCCCCTGCCTCTGGGTCTCGGGGAAACCCAGAGGCCACGGTGTCCCTAGTATGGCCACACGTCCTCACAGAGACGACCATCCAGAGCCACGTGCGTGAAGGGACACGGCTCTGCGCGACTCAGACTGTACGAGGCCGTTCCGCCCATGACACCCGGGGAGCGAGCGAGCCCAGCAGGCGACCAGTGAGCAGGGCACCGGCCCAGCAGTCACCTGCAGCCTGGGCTCCCGACAGGCAGTGTGTGGAGGGGGGTGGCCGCCAAGGGCTGGGGACACTGCCCACCCAGTGCTGGGCCGTGACAGGCATGTGGCGTCACTGTGACTTTGTCAGTCCAGAGGGCCTCGGGGAGGAGGGCCCAGGCAGCCATGTTGGGGCTTGTTTTGGGGTGCTGTGCCAGCCAGACCCTGCGCCCCAGCGCCCAGGGGATCCAGGAGCCTGGAGAGCCCAGCGTGAGGAAGCAGGGTGGTGGTGGGGGGCACGTGAGGCAGGGAGGCCTTGGTGCCAGGGCCTGGGGGCCCGCAGCCTGCTGAGGCCAGCGCCTGGCTGGAGTCCGCACAGCACCTGCGTCCCTCCCTGAGCCTCAGTGTCCTCACCTGCAAACCAAGACCACCGCTGTGCTCTCCCAGACTGGGAGTGAGACCCCAGAGCCCAGCACGGCCGAAAGGGGCAGGAGCATGACCCGCTGCCCTGTGGTAAGGCCACCGGCAGACTGCCCAGGGCCCCTCCTAGGCTGCCCTCACCCTGCGGCACCTCTGCCCAGCCCAGCGCCCACTGCCGCAGCCATGGCCAGACTAAGTCTCCTGCGGGACCTGGCCTCTCACTGCACTTAAGTGGCTGAGTGTTGCCTTCCCGGCCTCGCCCAGGCCCGGCTCCGCCTCCCCCGGCCTCGCCCAGGCTCCCACCAGACCCTCCCTCCACTCTGGTTTCAATCTGCCTCCGCCTAATTCTCAGTTCCTGTACGAAGGAAGTTACTTTGACCTTTTTTTCTTTTTTGTACTGGGATTGAACCCAGAGGGGCTTTACCACTGAGCCACATCCCTACTCCTTTTTATTTTCTAAGACAGGGTCTCACTAAGTTGCTGAGGCTGGCCTCAAACTTGTGATCCTCCTGCCTCAGCCTCCTGAGCTGCTGGGATTGCAGGCGTGGCCACGGCACCCAGATGACTGCCACCCTGGTTACCCTCGTTCTGCCGCTTCCCACTTGGTTGAAACTGGGCCGAGGGTCCACAGTGGTCATGCCCTGCCTGAGGCCTGGATTCCAGCTGCTGCTGTCCTTGTGTGCAGGTCCCTCCTGGGGTTCAGGACCCTGAGCTCTCAGCTCTGACCTTGTCTGACCCCTCAGCACCTCTCCAGTTTCAGCCTTTGCCTCTGGTTCGCTTGCTTAGTTTCTCACTATCCGGAAGACCACGGGGTGTGCACACAGACACGAGTGTGCACATGCCTGGGCACGCTGTCTGCAGAGACACGCGGGTGCACCTTCACACACACAGGCCCTTCCTTCGAGAGGGCACCGCGCTGTGTGTCTGCTGCGGGCGGCCTCGGCTTCCCTGGGTGCTGGCCCACCTCCCAGCCTCCCTCCTCACATCCTCCCGCGGGGTTCCCTCCGCACCCCGGCCCACCCTGCCCTCCTCTCAGGACGTGCCCTGGTCAGTGGCCTGCTGGGCCTGCTGTGGAAGATCCAGGCAGCACCCACCATGCCCAGCCCAGGAGGGGAGCACCAGGCGTCTTGGGCTTTTCTGGGGGGACCTTGGGGGGACCGTCCTGTGCATCCGTGGAGGTGGCTGGCACAGAGCAGGTGAGCCCCGCCAGCCTGCAGGCAGCCCTCCTTCCCAGGCCCACGTCCCTCACCCCCTCCCCTGGGCAGGCCCCCAGGAGCTGGCCCAAGGTCTCCCTGTGGGCTGCTTCTGGCTGGGCCAGGTGACAGTCTGGCAGGGCAGGCCCAGACCTCAGGCCTGTCCCAGGGAGGCTGGGACCACGGGAGGACAGGAGGGCTCAGGGCAGCCCCGGGGCAGGGCCAGGCACCCCTTCCTGCCGTCAGAACGCAGGTCCGGCCAGGAGGGCACTCTCTTGGGCAACCCCAGGGCTCTGCTGGGGCCTGGGCAGTGACCACCCTGCTGAGCACACCCCTCCCCCAGGAGTGTCCCCTGGAGACCACAGGCCTCTGGACACCTCTGCCCGCACTCCACCAGGAGAGCAGAACTGGAGGGCAGGCACCCAGGGACGCAGGGCCCCGGCCCGCCTCCTGGCACAGGGGCAGAGGGGGCGTGGTCAGGGCAGAGGGGGCGTGGTCAGGGCAGAGGGGGCGTGGTCAGGGCAG